>JAEIGQ010000121.1:600000-1044337 GCA_018904275.1 Lordiphosa clarofinis | reverse complement strand
TACCCATATAAGGTGTATACTAAAATGTCGTGCGATCTCATTGAGAGATGAACGACATTTAGTAAGTGTTTTAGCATTGTTTGTATGAGAGTCAAGTGCTTTGGGGGCGGCTTGACTGTCTGAGTATATAAATACGTTGCCTTCTTTGACAGTGAGTGTGCTAAGGTAGGTGGCAGCTTCCTGGATGGCTACCACTTCCGCTTGATACACACTACAGTGGTCAGGAAGGCGGAACGATAAGTTTAGGTCTAGGTTGGGGGAGAAAACGCCCCCTCCTACTTTTTCTTCGAGCTTTGATCCATCAGTGTAAATGTTGATGGCGTTAGCTCTACTGTGGGGGAGGTTTTCCCATTCATGTCGCTTTGGAATATAAACGTCGTATAATTTGTCGAACGTCGATCGTGGTATACAGTAGTCTGTAGTTAGTGGTATACCCGCGTTGTCTTCGAGTATAATCGAGTGTCCCGAATCGCCCCCATTCCAGGCATCGAATTCTCTTAGTCTTAAGGCTGTTGTGATAGCCAGTCGTTTTGTGACAAGGTCTAGTGGTAGAAGGTGAAAAAATAGTGTTAAGCGCTTCCGTTGGTGTGGTTTGAAGAGCGCCGCTAATACAGATTTCCGCACTTCTTTGTACTTTGTGCAGATTGTTCAGGGCTGATTGTTTCCCGAGTGCTGGCCACCATACTAGAGCTCCGTAGAGTAATATGGGCGTATTACAGCTGTGTACAGCCAATGTACAATAGATTGGGATAAACCCCATCTACGGCCAATGGCCTTTTTGCAAGAGAAAAGAGCAATGGTTGCCTTTTTTATACGTTCATTTATGTTGTCATTCCAGAGTAGTTTCTTATCTAGAATGACACCCAAGTATTTGGCATTGTCACCAAATACGAGGCTTACTCCGTTGATTTTAGCAGGAACAAGATCAGGAATTTTATACTTTCTGGTGAAAAGAACTTATTCCGTTTTAGCCGGGTTTACGCCCAAGCCACATGATTTTGTCCACTGAACCAGTGTTGTTAGTGCGGTCTGCATAAGGTCACACAGCGTTTGGGGAAAGATTCCACATTTGAAAATGGCAATATCATCAGCGTAAGCCACCACTACGTGTCCCTCCGCTTCCAAAAGCCGCAACAGTTGGTTAACTGTTACAACCCACAGAAGCGAGCAGCCGCACTGCCAAGTTGAGAGTACACCGACCTGCTGGTTAGCAATTGGCCGATGAGTCTTACCAGCGGTACATCTGCTCCCGCAAAAGTCAAGGCAGAGGTGATGGCCTCCGGTTGGACATTGTTGATGCACCCTCTATGTCGAGAAATGCTACTAGGGAGTATTCGCTTATTTCAAGTGATCTTTCAATCCTTGATACTAGGGAGTGCAGGGCGGTTTCGGTGGACCTACCCTTACTGTAAGCATGTTATGTGTGAGTTAGATAAACGGGATTTATAGTCTGCCTTAGGTGTACGTCTATAAGTCTCTCGAGAGTTTTATGTAGGAACGAGGATAGGCTGATTGGCCTATAACACTAGTTTACAGCCAAAAAGACCCATTTCTACTGAAATTTTTTTTTAGTGTAGTTTGAAATGGTGATCTCAAAAATCAATTTCAAAAATTTTTTCATGGCTCCGTTTTTGAAATATAATTTTTTTTTAATTTTTGGTAGGGGCACTTACATTTTAAGCCATATCTCACTTTATAATTGTCAGATAGAGTCAAGCAAGATAAGAATCGAGCTATTTCGCTGCCGGTAATCGAGTAGAACAATGTTTTTAAATCGGTTCATTAGTTTGAATACAATGACCAAAAATATTTCGAAAAAATCGATTTTTTGCTCGAAAATTCTTTTTTGGTCGGCTGGAAAAAATATAAAAAAATCAAAAAAAAATAATTTTATTTTTTCTACATAAGTACCGCACTTCTACGAAGAAAAACAGATATCGATGATCAAAATCTGTGAACAAACACAGGAGCTGTAAGCAATTTAGTGCAAAAAAATGTAATATTTTCCTGATTATTTTAAAATAAATTTTCGTTTGCTTCGACTTTTGTTCTGTTTTTAATTATTATTTTTATTCTGGCTTTTCGTTCACTTCATAAATTGACCAAAAAACGAAAAAAAATACAATGTTAATTTTTGAAAACACACAATATAATCAAATTTGACTGTTAGTTCTTCTTCTCAATTTGATCCATGTACGGTACGTGTTACACGATTTTCCTCACTAATACCTTATTTTCTTCGTAAAAGTGCGATTCTTAAGTAGAAAAAATAAAAACAATTTTTTTGTATTTTTTTATATTTTTTCTGGTCGTTTAAAAATGAAATTTCTTGGATTTTCGAGCAAAAAATCGATTTTTTTGAAATATTTTTGGTTGTTGAACTCAAACTACTGAACCGATTTCAAAACAATGCTCCACGCAATTATTCGCAGCTCCATTACCTTTCGATTTATTTCACTTGACTCTATCTGACAATTATGAACTGGATGGCTTAAAATGTTAGAGTACTACCAAATAAATTTTAAAAATTAATATTTCCAAAACGGAGCCATGAAAAAATTTTTGAAATTGATTTTTTAGATCACCATTCCAAACTATACTAACAAAAATTTTCAGCTGAAATGGGTCATTTTTTTTTTATTTTTGTAAACTAGTGTAATCATTCGGTTTCACGTGTGAAGCTTTGCCAGCTTTCGGTATAAAAACCACTTTTGTTCCTCTCCACTTATTGGGGATGTAATTGACTCTCAGACAGCCTACAAAGATTGTGTAAAGCCAGGTCATTGTATTCCCAATGGTTTTCTGTAGTTGGGCGAGAAATATGTTATCTGGACCAGGTGATTTAAATGGTTCGAACGAGTCGATTGCCCATTTAATTTTGGCCTCTGTCACAATGGTATTATTGTATTGCATGTTTATGTAATTTGTATTAACCTGAGGTGTTATGTTGAGGGAGCATTCAGGAAAGTGAGTGCTTAGCAGAAGATTTAGTGATTCTTCGCTCGAGACTGTCCAGGATCCGTCTGATTTTTGCAGAAGTCCTGGCGAGGTTGGTGAGCTTGCCAGGATCTTCCTGAGCCGTGAGGGATCAGAAGTAGACTCAATGTTACTACAGTAGTTGGTCCAGGAGGAGTGTTTAGCTCTCCTTATGGCCTTTTTATAAACCACCTAGCTTTTGTTTATATAACACCCAGGCGGTTGTCCGGTCGTTATATTTAGCTAGATTAAAAGTGTGACGACATTCTTTACGGAGCGTATCAAGCTCTGCCGACCACCAAGGTGGTTTGAAGGTGGATTTAATTTTCCTAGGCGGGCATGCCTTGTTAAATGAGTCTGTATACGCTGTGGTGAGCATTTCAACGAGCTCATCTATTTGATTTCCACTGATTGGTATATATGGTGGGGATGAACCGAGTTTCTTGAGGAGAAGTTTATTGTGTACTTCCCAGTTTGTCTTTTTTGGGTTCTGTATCTTTATGGGTGTAGGACACTTTAGTGTGAATAAGACCTCTATGTAGCGATGGTCAGAGAAGGAATGCTCTGGCAGCACCTTCCATGACGTCAGCCGGTCACAGAGGTCTTCTGAGATTAAAGTTAAATCTAAAACCTCTTTCCTGTTCTTGATGACAAAGGTGGGGTCGTTACCATTATTTGCAATGTACAGGTTCGTCTGCAGTAAGTAGTTATATAGTGACTCACCTCGTTCGTAGTTAGTCTTAGTGAGTTGCTAATTTAAGTAGATGGGAGTTGGGGAATCATAGCCCAGCATCGTTGGATTAAGTTGTTGTTTCTTTTCACGACGATAATCACCGGCTGCCCGCAGCAGCATTACCTATATGTTATTGTTGGGTCTACAACGGTATTCGGCCCCCTGTTTGGACTAAGCCTAAAGATGTTTTTTAGCCTAGGCGCCGAGATGAGTTTAAGCTCCTGACATAGGCCATGAAACATCAACTGCAAGTTTTATCCTTCAATTTATGGGATGCCATGGAGCCGCAGATCATTGGCTATACTTGCATTTGCCTCTGCGGTATTCATGGCTGTTAATTTCGCCTCCAGCTCACCGACCTTCGATTCCAGGGCGCGAAGAAGGCCCGCCTCATTCTCTAAATTCTGCACACGCACAGCCAGCTGCTGCATCTCAGATGAAAAGCGATGCTTGCTCTTATTAAGGATAGACAAAATGCGTTCCTCCACCTCCCGCATGTCGTCCTTAATGCTCGACAAAGCGCTGGATGAACAGCTGCATAGTTTAGATTTTTAATTTTTAATACCCGTTACTCGTAGAGTAAAAAGGGTATACTAAAGTCGTGCAAATGTATGTAACAGGCAGAAGGAATCATTTCCGACCATATAAAGTATATATATTCTTGATCAGCATCAACAGCCATGCAGCATCAATAGACATGTCCGTCGGTTCGTCCGTCCGTCTGTCTGCATGAACACCTAAATCTCAGAGATGGTAAAACCTAGAGGTTTGACATGTATGGGACAAATGCTTCTTATACTTGCAGGCAGATCAAGTTTATTTCTATTTTTGCCACGCCCCCTCCCGCCCCCGCAATTTGCAAAATACGTTATATCTCCTACAGTTTTGAAGATAGACGATTCGTACACTGAAAAAAAAAACCATTCCATTCCGGGATTTCCGGGATCAATTCATGCCGAAAGGGTACTAAAAATGGGTTGATCCTGGAAAGGCATAAACCATTCCAGACAAGAATAATTTAGGTACGGAAATATTTTTGAACTTTGATCCCGGTTTTAGCCTGGTCGAACTTAAACTGATCCCTCTTTAAGAGCATAACCTAGTCCCGTCCGAGATAACATTCAAGTTCACTAGTGAATGATTTGTTCCCGATATCCGTACTTAACTTTGTCCTATTCGAGATAATATTCAAGTTCGGTAGAGATTGATTTTATATATTATTTATTATATGTTTTATATACAGAAAATATAGATATTATTTTGGTATTTTATAAAATAAAAAATGTTCCGCTATAATACTTGTTCTCGCTTAGCCAGTTATCCACTTTTGATTGGGCAGAAATGGAGTCGTCTTTATTTGCAAGCTACAAGTTGAAAAAAATGTAAGATAAAATTTGTAAATAATTTAGATAGCTATAAATGTCTAGAAGTACCGAAAATTTTATCTACATTATTGTGGTAGATTCGGCGTATTTCAAATTGTGGGGTGGCTTTCGGCCATACACAAAAAAAAACATTCTTGATCTGGCCGCCATTTTGATAAACATTTAAAAATCTACTTACTTCAGTCTGATTCCACAAGAACAGCTTCTGTCTAAGGTCCATACGAGTGCCTAAAGAGATCGCTTTTGTTTAGGTCTTCAGCTGTCATAAGATTTAAGTGTTCAAATTTAATACGCGCATCTGTAAATAAAGAAAATATAGTTAGGAACATTTACTTTCTTGACATGCAGTACGTTCATGCACTCGTACATCCACGAAAATGAAAAAACTACATGCCCACATGCATAGACTCATACATACATATGTAAATTAAAGGCGACCGAAGCATTGCTTGGACACCGGGCTTTACACCCAAGTCGAAAATCAGAAACACGCATCAAAAACAAAACTAACGTTTTGCACGCACACACACAGTCACAAACAAGAAAGAATTTGAGTAGAGCGGACATTAAGACAAATTCTTGCACCCGTACTACACATTCATACAAGCACACACATATACCGCCCCAGCGAATACAACACCTTATACAATACACTTTACACTTACCTGCCAAATTCTCCACAACATGGTGCAAGTTCTTGCTTTCCTAAAAATTTATTAATTGTTCATCGGCCATTTAACTTTTTTCACTTTTTTTCACACACTCTTTCCAACTGCTTCTTGCAAGCCTCACATAAAGAATGACGGCAAGTGGCTCGATGCTGCAGGCAAAAAGCAGATCGAACTATGACGAGAGAAGCAAACAGAGCGAATTTGGTTTTGTCCTCAGGTTGTTCGCTCTCTCAATCGGTGGTTACGTTCGATTCGTGCCAAATACAATCCCTTTTAGAATGAAATATGCCCACTCGTACTTAAAAATTTATTCCTACTGTCGGAATCAAATTACACTTTTTCGGCTTGAAAAATTCCCGTCATTTTTTTTCTGTGTACCTTCTAAAGTACCTTCTAGTTAGTAATTAGCAAAATGAATCAATTTGCCAAAGAAGTAATAAAGATCGGATGAGCGGTTCTCAAGTTATGAGCAAAAAAGTGAACCAAGCACCCATCGCCACCCCCCTCCCACAACAAACATCGCACAATCTTAGAGAGAGAGAGCGAGAGAGAGAGACAGAGATTGAGAGAAACACGGCAGCAGCACTGCAATTCAGCTCCAAACCCAGGTACAGAGTAAGTCATAGTTAAAAAAATGTTGCATACTTTTCGGATGTTCACCCTAAGGAACGCAGGAACACTGTTAAACATGTTTTTTCATGAGTAACGGGTATATCGAAGTCGGTTAGAGCCGACTTTAACTTACGCTCTCGTTTTATTTAAATTTGAAGCGGCTGTGGAAAATTGCAGTCTCTTGGTTCGATAACGATAACCTATTTACCTATTAAGGGATTGAATTTCGCCAAAACAAAGAAAAGAATGAATTTTTAAGAGGTCCGCCGAAGTAAATTAGAGACGTCTTAAAGCAATTCAGAACCATTTAATACGGGTAAGAAGCTATCAGTTGATAGCGGTGCGCTTATGATGACACGCAGCCAATGCTGAGCCAATACAACGCAAATTATGGTAAGCGGCACGGCACGATATTTGAAAGTGTTTACCACGGCTTGGTATACAGTTGTTGTGGTGAAGAGTTAGTTGGCTTTGCCGTTGCCGACTGTGCTTCCAAATTGGAAGTTCCAATATTGACGATCGGAGATGCTTTGCATTCAAAATGGCATTTGCCGCGATATCCTTGGAATGCTGAAAGCTGCGAACTGTAGCATTGTCCAGCACAGAAGCTTAGTATATGGCCCTGTTTGAGTCCTGGAAAGAAGGTATCCTTCTAAGAAGTTACTTGCGAGAGATTGTGGGTCCACTCGATACTACCTTAAGGCCCATACGGACATCCGAAGTGCGTAATTTAGCTAACTTTACCTCATGTTTCGTCGCCGTGGAACGTAAGAGCAGTGTAACCAGACTTAAGAAAAAATTACGCCAAAAAATATGTTTTTGATATTTTTAATTTAATTGGCGGTGGGTCACACTGCTCGATCATTTGTATTTTGTTTTGATGTCAAGATGAATTTTTGTAGAAGCTCGGCCACTTCTCCCCAAGACTTGTTCACAAAATTAAAGTCCGAATGCTTGGGGTGGAAAAGATCAAAAATGACAACTCGCTCTTTCACCGCCAAAATTAAAAACACTTTTTTGTCATGCAAAAACGCTTTCAAACGATTCTTTCGCTTTTGTTTTTCTCCCTGTTAAGTGTAACTTTCAACTTCGCACCTCCGTACATGCAAAAAGTTCAAGAGGCGGAGTTGTAATTTTGCTTCTTCTTCCCTCAATTTTTGTAAGAAACTCCTCGCTACTTCTGATGTCCTTTAATGTACAATGACAATCAAGGATCAGAAGAACTCACAAAGAACCCCGTGTTCCACAAGCGAACAAAGCACATAGACATCATTCACCATTTTATAAGTGATCTTGTCAAGATAGGTGATGTCTGAGTGAAGTATATGCCGACAACCTAGATGCCGGCAGATGTGTTAAGCAAAGGACTGTCAACACCGAAGCACCAGTCCTGCAAAGCAGCTTTCGGTATGCGTAAAATCAACAAGTACGGTGATATCTGAGGGGAAGTGTTGGATGTACATCTGGAAACGCACTAGCAGCACGCCTTTCTGGCAACCACATAACCTATCGATATCAGTCGTCAGTGAAGAGCCGCCGATCGAAGATGTCCGCTTTTCTTCTAGCTTAACTTTTTTCTCTGGACATTATTAAATTTTGTATTACTATTCAAATTAAGCTTTATAATTAAACCCAAAATCCAACAATATTCCAATAAGCTTAGCAACAAGAGATTTTTTTTTTCGGAAAGCAAATTAGACATGGACATTAACGATATTATTTGTAATGTAGTATGTTCATATAGCGAGTACACACTGTAACAACTTTGTTGCAGAATAATACAAAGTCAAGAATTGTAATTCGATATTTCTTATACATGCACAAGTCAGCATAATTGTTTCAGCCAGAATATGAACATGCTCGCCGCTCGTGGCTCACGCTGCCGCTAAACAAATCATATATGTTAACAAATACATAGGACCGCTGCTTCGCCGCCGAGCAAAGCAGCTTAGCTTAATATATATTTTTTGACATTAATAAACAGAACCAATTGAGGTTTGAACGCACTCACTACGAATACTTGTTAATTACACAAGTTTACAAATAATTAAACTTTTTTTCATCCTCTACATTTTGATGTCATTTCTTATGTAAAATCACGCGCTGAATCCGAATATGGAGCTTAAAAGAGCTTGAAACAGGACCTCTCACTTAATTTCAAATATCTCAACTATGAAGTAACCTATAAACAAGTATTGTACACCAAATTAAAGCTAATAAAATGATCTTTCAATCGTTTTTAGATCATTTTATTGTCAAATTTGTTGTGTAGCTGCTAATTACAAAGATATCGAGAATTTCGTTTTATTCTTAAAGAAAATTTGAAAAAACTGTAAATTACACCGTTATTTTCACCAAAAAAAATTTTTTTTTAATTTTTTTCTCTTCTGGATGATGTAACCTAATGTATAACGATTTCAAAAAGTGTTCATACATCGAAATCTGTTGAAAATTGTAGAAGTTATTAACATTTATCTAAAAAATGAGCAATTTCAGTTTTACCGTTCAAGTGGTATTAAAAATGTCTATGGTCCACTCATCGCCGAGGTTTTCAGGGAACAAATCCAAATGGGAATCCAAAAAATTAAGTTTCAACGACATTTTAACTCCTGTTTGCAATACAATGCACATTGGGCGGAACGGCCTTATTTTTGGCATAAAGTCCAAAATTATTTTTATAATTTTTTTATTATTTCCGTTAAATAAATGCCTAACCTTAATAAAAAGATTAAAAAAAAAATTTTTTTTGCCCATCATTGGTTATTGGCAGCGCGTTGAATCAGTTGTTTGCGCAAGGCTAGTTATGCCTTGTATGTGTTGGAAATTTTGTAAATGTTTGACTATTATTCATTCTTACAAGATTATATATAACTGCATTTTAAAATATGCAAAATATTCATTAAGGTATGTAAAATATAGTGTAGAGTGGTTAAATTTGAGATGCTTTTGTTTCGTGTTGTATTTAATGTATTGTTGGAACATATTTCATGTAGAACCTAGCCTCAATAATTGTGTTTCGTGGAGCAGATCTAGCAAGATTACGCCGTATTGCTGAAAGTGCTAGTGTAGAAGTGTGTGCATTTATATAGAGCTGACAACTTAAGCGCATATTTGCGCAATTTCGAAATATTTTGACAGATTCAGACAAGGTCGATATTCGTCGTGTCAGTCACGCAAACTTCCAAAAGAGGCTATCGCTCTTTTTTAGTCACCCCCATTTGAGGTAGCAGACGGAACAGCAGATGATGACAACGAGTTTGAAGTTAAAGAACATTTTGCTTTTGAGTTAGAAGTATATAATGTATAAAAATAAAATTAAAAAATAAAAAAAAAATAAAATAAAATAAAAAATAAATTAACGGTAAAAAATTAATTCGAAATTAACTAATAATATAAATAGCACATATATGAAGTTTCATCTTTCTGTCTCTAACTTTGGAGTTTATGCGAAAAAATCGGCATTTCCGCCCACTGTGCATTGTGCAGCGTTTGAGTTTAATGAAAATTTTAATATAATATACAAACTTTACCTATTTTTTCATACATAGTTTCTTATTAAATTTGCGACGACTTCTTTATAGTTAGGACTTTTGAAATTTCCAAGAAATGAAGTGACAACACAACGGAACGAGTTCCATGCGTCCTCCTCATCCTTGGACAACATTAAATTGAATTGTGAGTCCTTGAAAAGTTTTTTAATTTTTAATTCCTTGTTGCAATCCTAAAACTATTGCAACAACTTTGAGGTCTGCGCACATTTTCCAGTTATGTTCCTTGTAGTCTATAAAATCGAGCAATATGGTTGATTCATATGATTCATATGATTCTTTTATATTTACGGCATGCGCTAGCGGTCTCGAAGGTTTGATGTTTCCCTGGTGCAACAATACAGCTTTTAGACTGAGCTTGCAACCGTCGATAAACAAACGCCACTCGACTGGATCATAGGGCTCGTTGAACTCCTCAAATAAACCACACACATCATTACAATAACAAATATTATTCTTTTTCGAGTATTACTTAGCATAGCGCTTTTGACGATCTGTATAGTACGTGATTTTGACATCATCCTTTAACAAATTCCGTTCTAGCAAACGTGATGCTAAAATTTCCGATTTTTCTTTTGAAAGATTTAGAACTTTTATTAGATCGTATAGTCCACTTTGGCAGAAAGGATTTCGCTCTTCAGCATGTGCTTAATAGTTTACTAGGTCATCGGCTGATTCAGATAAGACATGCTCTTCACTTACCTAGGAGTTGGACTAAAATCATTGTACAACAGATCAACTAGTGTCTGTGCTGCACTCTTAAAGCTATTCAACAAATTCAAATACTGTGCACACAAACGGCGGAACAAAACGGACCATAGACATTTTTTGCTCATTACTCATTTTTTAGATAAATGTTAATAACTTCTACAATTTTCAACAGATTTCGATGTATGAACACTTTTTGAAATCGTTATACACTAGGGAAATTCTCCATATTTTTGTAATTAGCAGCTACACCACAAATTTGACATTAAAATAATCTAAAAACGATTGAAAGATAATTTTATTAGCTTTAATTTGGTGTACAATACTTGTTTATAGGTTACTTCATAGTTGAGATATTTGAAAATAAGTGAGAGGTCCTTTTTCAAAAATCCGAAAAACGGTAAATTGGGATTATCTCGAAATCTGTTCTACCGAAAAATTTTTAAGCTCCATATTCGGATTCAGCGCGTGATTTTACATAAGGAGTGACATCTAATTGTAGGGGATGAAAAATCGTGGTAACCTGTGTTATTATAACATGGCTGGATTATTATACTAACATGGATGGATTATTATTATAGCATGGATGGATTACACACTGTGACAAAAAAAAAATCAAAACAAAACTTCTGGAACGGGACATAGCGTATGTTTTAGGTATAGTTAAATAGAATTTTGTGGCAGTTTTGGAAAGAAGAAACTTAGGTCTTTAAACGTGCCATACATGACTTAACAGGTTTAATTTCCTTTATTGGAGTATTTGCTAGGTAAACCATTTTTTGTTTTTTTTACCATTTTTTTGACTTAGGTGATGTTTTTGAACACTATTTTGGTAAAAACCCCTTATACTTGTCTTATTATTTAAAAATAATACATTTTCACGAGTAAAACGTGAGTCTATTTTCTAAAATCAATCCATAGTTAGCAATGTTATGGTATATTTTCGGATTACGAAATTTGTGCAATATGTTTATGAATTGCGCCTTATAGCACTATCGACCATAATACTTATTGTTGAGCACTTTATAGAAAATTCTTGGGACTGAGGGAAACAATAAAACAGCTTTTAAGCCTATACAACTTAAGATTATAAGTTTAACATTAATTAGTAAATACTAAATACTAATAGGTGGGCACAGAAAATGGCAAAGTCAATGACGAATTGTCTTTCACTTTGTTTAGAAGCCCCGTACGGACATCCGAAGTTCGTAATTTAGCTAACTTCACCTCATGTTTCGTCGCCGTGGAACGTAAGAGCAGTGTGACCAGAAAAAAAGAAGAAATTACGCCAAAAAAATATGTTTTTGATATTTTTAATTTAATTGGCGGTGGGTCACACGGCTCGATCGTCTGTATTTTGTTTTTATGACAAGTTAATTTTTTGTAGAAGCTCGGCCACTTTTCCCAAAGGATCATGCAAAAACACATCTAAGCGATTCTTTCGCTTTTGTTTTTCTCCAATTTATTTTTATTTATTTTCTTTTTAAATTACTTTAGCTGAAAGCAGTCCAGCTGATCGATGCAGGTAGAAGCAGTGTGGCTTAACATGGCGCATTCTCAATGCTGCTTCGGCTGGTCAAAGCACGATAAGGCCCACAGCCAATTTACATAGTATCCACAAATGCGCTGCTAAGTGCAACATTGTCTGTTAAGCGTAACTTTTAACTTCGCACCTCCGTACATGCCAAAAGTTCAAGAGGCGAAGTTGTAACTTCTGCTTCTTCTTCCCTCAATTTTTGTATGAAACTTCTCGCTACTTCTGATGTCCGTATGGGCCTTAAAGAGCAACAACACTTGCAAATATATTCTGGTTCGTACCAGCTACTAGTTTTGTAAAAACGATCAAAAATAGCATTGTATGTTTTCACTACTGAAATATTATTTCGAAAATTACGCCTTCGACTAATGTCCGTAAATAAACCACAAATTTTACACGATCTTAATCACCAAATAAGTTTAAACTATTCGCTACTACAAAATGACCTCTATAACTATGACTGGGATGCAATTTATAATTTGCCGACAGCAGACTCCCAAATCGGTATGCTGCAGGATGGGATCAGTCAATTATTTCATAATTTTGTTCCAGTACGAAGAATTACCATTAAAGCTTCTCAAAAGCCATGGTTCAACCGTGACATTAAGATAGCTATAAGTAAAAGAGACAAAGCGTACTACAAATGGAAAAGGTATAAAACTGAGTTTCACCACAATAATTTTAGAACTTTAAGAAAAACAGTAGTCAGTCTGATAAATTCATCCAAAAGGGCGTATTAGTCTAATAAATTTCAAAGTGCAATATCTAGCAAACAGAAATGGACGGAAATTCAAAAACTAGGTATTGGAAAACAGAAGCAAGAAACTGATCCTGATGTTGATGTCAATAAACTCAACAAACCGTTTGTTAATCTATCTGAAATCCCCGAAGTCTTCCATAACACGTACCTGGGTAGTGCACCATACAACGACTGTGATAATAGCTTTAACTTTAGATGTGTAAGTCAATGTGATGTCCTTGAAAGTATTCTTAGAATTAAATCTAATGCAGTTGGACTTGAGGAAATGAACCCAAAATTTATAAAAATTCTTCTCCCTAAAATCTTGCCCCACATAACTCATGTGCTCAATACATCACTTACAACTTCTGTCTTCCCTGAGATATGGAAATCTGCCAAAATAGTTCCTATCCTGAAGCTATATTGCCATACCTATCAAAAGTTTTGGAACATCTTATGGTAGATCAAATTCGAATCCACATGTCTGACAATTCGCTGTTAAATGAAAGGCAATCCGGCTTTAGGAAGAAAAGAAGTTGTACAACAGCTATTTTAAATGTGGTTGAAGATATTCGAAGTGAGTTGGATGATGGTAAAGTAACTCTACTCGCCCTGCTGGACTACAGCAAGGCTTTTGATGCAGTAAATCACGATATACTTTGCACAAAACTGGACAAATTGTATAACTTTTCGAACACAGCATTAAATCTTTTGAAATCTTATCTGTCTAATAGGTGTCAAGCAGTTGTTATACCGTCTTCAAAGTCCTCGTTATTACATGTTAAACGTGGTGTGCCTCAAGGCTCTGCCCTTTACTGTTTACCAAATATGTTAATGATCTGCCAAATATTTTGTGTAATAGTAATAGTCATATGTACGCCGACGACGTCCAGTTATATGTTACCCGTCCACTAGATAAATTCACATAAAAAAAATAAAAGATGAATGTATTGATGTATATAATAGTGAGTTAATGAAGATCTCAGGCTGGGCAAAAAACAATGGTCTAAACCCGTCCAAATCCAAATGTTTGGTTATAAGTAAAAAGCTCCTTAACACTAGCAACTTACGACCCCTTTTAATTGAGAATTCGCAATTAAAATATGTGGAAGAAGCAAAAAATTTGGGTTTTAATTTCAATAGAAATCTCAACTGGAACACACATATAGTGAAAGCTGTGGGAAGAAATTATGGCGTGTTAAGAAATTTAAATCTGTCCCAACAATATTCGCTTACAAATAGCAAAAGCATTTCTTTTACTCACCCTTTTCTATGGTATTGAAGTGTTTGCAAACTGTGATGCCTTTAACTCTAGCAAACTGAAAGTTGCACATAATGACATTGCCCGATATGTTTATGGACTAAAACGCAGAGACCACGTTTCCAGCTACTCAATAAAACTATTTGACCTTTCTCTTAACTCATGGACCGACTTTAGGATATTAATTCAATTGCACAAAATTATTTTTAAAAAACTTGAGTTCTCAACATCAAGACGAACAAATAATTTAGTCATCCCAAGGCACAAACTTCTTCTATCAGAAAGACAACTTTATGTTCATGCTGTTCGGATTTGGAACCAGTTACCAAACTTCCTAAAATGCATCAGCGGCGCGTCGCAGTTTCAAAATGAACTGAAAACATATCTTAAATATCATGATTCTTAATATCATATGTAACGAGTAGGGAAATAGGGAAATCAATAGGGAAAAATAGAATAAGTTATATAATACATCATATTAATACTAAATAATAATAATCAAATTAAAATTAATATAAAATTTAAAATTTAATGAACATTATATCAGTTAAGTCGGATTTTCTTTTTCAATGTTGTATTCTGTATGTTTGTGACAAGTGCATTAATTTATAAGTTTATCTTGTAGCACTAGGAAATCACTCAATAAATGAAAAATGAAATGAAATAATGAACGCTTCAATGCCAATCTCTTATGTTTATTTGTTTAAGTTGTTCTGCCTATGCTTTCAATAACGGTAATACCGTTACGGTATCATACAAAAAGATCAATTCAATAACGGTATCTTACGAAAAGCTCAATTCTCTCATTCCACTCGTGTTCGGCCAAATTGAACTTACGCGGAGGTTAATACACATCATGAATCTAAAATATCGGCAAATGGCTTTTTTATTAAAAAAATTAATAACTCGATCAAAAACTACTCGATTTTAATAAACTAAATTGCACAATACGCGAAATTGCATTTTTTTTGAAACTGCATACCAAAAGTAAACAGTTTTATACAAGTTTGACTTATTAATTTTACTTCAAAGTAAGGCGAAGTCGCTAAAAACTTAAAAAAATCATTATATTTTTACATGTAGCCCCCTTAATTTTTATCCGAGATTGCAATGTAATTCACCGTTGGAAAGGTTCCTTTTTTCCTTCCAACGACGTATTACATGTTATTGTACGATGCATAGTTTAAGACATATGATTTTTTAACTCCATCAACCTCTCAAATACGGGTTTTTAACCGTTATTCCAAATTTTGACGTGCACGAAAAATTTGTGGTTTGCCACAATGTTACATTTAACTATATCTACAACCTACACTATGTCACATCCCAGAAGTTTTTTGACTGTAACACCGTGTTATTATTATACTAACATGGCTGGATCATTATACTAACATGGCGACCGTGACAAGTGTGTCGAAAGTCTCAACAGCTTCAAGAGTTGGCATCATCCCCAACTAATTGAACAGTAAAGTTAAATCGTACAACCGTACATATACAAGAAACAAGTCATTGAAAAATGCAAACAACCCGCAGAAATGCTAACTAAACCCGGAGCTAAAGCCATTGCGAGATTAGCCAATAAAACACAACTATTAAGACGATCGGAGAGAGAAGAAGTACTGCCCAGCAACTAAAAGCAACCTGACCACAGGTCAGGGCAGATAAGAATAAAGCCTGTGCCCCAGCACCGGTAGAACCTGGTCCAAGATCAGGGCAGATGACAACACGAATCCACAAGAGGACTGATGGCAGCAGAATAATTTTAATTCAATTATTAGATCGTTAAGATAAAAGAAATTTTTGTACACCTAAAAAAAAAAATTTGTAAAAAACAACATTGTTAAAACCGAGCTCAAACCAGCCCGGCAGAGTATGGCCCGTAAAGCCACACACGTAATAAAGATTTGACACCACACTCCGTGTGTTTTTAGGCTCGTGTGTTTATACCGGCGTTTTAAAAAAAAATGTAAATGAAAAAAAAAAAAAATCCGATCTTGAAGATTTTTTTTTTTAATAAAATGAGAAACTAAAAGCACAAAACAAAAATAAAACTTCTTTTTTTACAAAAAATAAAAACCCAGTTACTATTTCAAACTGGACCTTCCTTTAAAATTAGACATTGGTTGGCTCAAAATGGGCCTTATAGATACCAAGACCGTTGAATCAAAGGCAAATGTAATAAATAAAGTCGAGGTTACTTCACCCGACCTAGAGGTTATTACAATTCTTCCAATTGTAATCGTCATATTATTGAGTGTAAGCATTTTTTCTAGATTATATAAACTGCACAATAAGTGCTTAAAGAAGAAATACATCAGCAAAGCAAATGATCTGGATAAGATCTAAGAGACAAGAAAAATGAATTCTAATTCAGCAATAAGATTGACCTACTTGGAAGATCCAGAATTCAGAAATAGAGCAATTCTAATTATTGCAAATAACAATTCCCCCATCTCGATACATGACTTTGAGAACCAATACATAGAGCAATACAATAGAGCATTTTCTCCGCTAATACATTGTAGCTCCACTCAAAAGGGGATCGTACTATCAACTATTCCCGAAATACGAGTAATGTCCGAAATATCCGAAAATCCAATACTTGGAAGGACACTCGTAATCAAGGCACAGACCAAGAACAAAAAATAATAGTTCAGTACACAAAAAAAAATCTCCAAAATGGAAAAACGGGAGTTAAAATATTTACAAAAATATGCCCACTTCCTAAAACACCTCCTACAAAATGGAGAAACCAATCCTAAAATAGCCCAAATATTGGGCTATATTAAAATAGTTGAAAGAATAGAAAAAACGATAAAAGTTTTATACAAAAGAAAACTCCACGAGAAAAGTATACCACTTTGGTTACATTCTATTTTTGATGATAGAATTGAGGAATTAACATAAGCGGCCCATACATTTCACAAATTTTTGCGCAAAATTCACACGCACTTAGCCCACTGACCACACCAGTATTTGCGCAATATTCATTTTAAAGCAAGCGCTCGACGTGTAATGTTGATGGCATCTGGGTAGCGCTCTTTGTATTTTTCTATCAAAATTGCATATTGGGAGTTCTTCTGTTGGCGTACTTCTTTGCTTTTATGATCCACAGAGCAGTTCAGGAACGATAAACTTCTATGAATTTTAAAATAAATGCCTCATTTACTTATGTTTTTGCACAATGTGCCCAATAACCACACAAATTTTGCGCAAATAACACAAAAAATCAAAGCCTTTTTGATTTTTGTCTCGATTTGCACAAATGCGTGCGTGAGACGCATACACCCATATTTCACTAACACACATAAGCGATTTGCGCAAAAATTTTCGAGATGTATAGGGCGCTTAAGAGTAGTTCAGACGATAGTAGCTCAGACGATGAATAAAAGCTTAAATTAATTAATTTACCATCCACATGGAATAGCGATATTCATCCAACGGCAAAGAGAGCAATTTGACAAATCGTTTGAATGTCTAAATAAAAGTGCATATATCTCGAACGAGACGAAAATCAAGCACATTGAGATACTGATTAATACGTATAATGAGGTACGCACGATAATATATGATAATAGAGCTAGACTTAACTCATTACATTTAACACAATCTTGAGACGTTATCAAGCGTCTCAGAGAATATCTTTTATATATATCAGACAGGCACAACTTACAAATATTCTGCCCCTCTATATTAAATTCACCAGCAACTTTTGACCGATCGGTATTAAGGGACGACAATTCCAGCATACCGGAAGAAGTAACAGAAGCAGCAAAATCTGCCAGTATACCAGTAGAAACTAATTCAGATTAAGCAATAAAACCTGCTGATCAGAAAGATACCAATATGGAAAACCAAACAATAAAAGACAGACAGTACGTCAAAGAGGTAGCTTCAATTGTACCTGACTTTGGCGGAAGAAAGCTGCACTTAGAAAGGCTTGTAACCGCTTTAAAGCTGGTCGAACTTACTAAAGGCGAACAGGAAGCAATAGCAACATGTGATCAAATCAAAAATAATTGGTCCTATACTGTACAAAGCGCAAAATGAAACGACTATAAATGGAATAATTGCGAAATTAAAAGAAGTCGTAAAAGGTTAATCGGTGGATGTCTTAAAAGCCAAATTATTGAGTGTTCGACAAAAAGGCAAGACAGCATCGCAATACACCACAGAAATAGACAATCTTCGCAGATCACTCGAAGCATCATATATAGACAATGGTCTAGATGCTAATATCGCTGAAAACTTCGCCACAAAAGAGGCAATTTCAGCTATGATCCAAAATTTCAAGGATGGAAAAATAAAGACAATACTTGAAGCAGGAAACTTTAGCACATTAAATGATGCTATTGGAAAATATATACACTGCTGCACAAAAACTACAGGAAGCCCAAGCACAGTCTTCTATCATCAGAATAGAGGCAGAGGCAACAATTACAGAGATAATTACCAAGGTAGAGGCAATTACCAAGGAAGAGGTTATTATCAAAATAATGGTAACTACCAAGGTAATAATAACAATAATTACAACCACAGAGGCCGAGAAAATTTTCTCAGGAAATTATAGAGGCTCTAAAAAAAAATTCTCACATTACTCATCGACTCAGGTGCAGATATTTCAGTTTCAGATATTTCAGAACTCAGATCAATTTGTCAATATAGATTATAACACCATTGCAAAAATATCAGGAATAGGCGAAGGTGGGACCAATTCCAAAGGATTAGCCTTCGTAGAAATTCAGTCAGAGCAATACATTTTACCACACAATTTTCATTTAGTATCACAAAATTTTTCTATACCAGGTGATGTCATTCTTGGTCTGGATTTCTTCAGAAAATATAATGGTATGCTTGACATAATCTCAGACCAAGATCGATTCGTACTTCGCCCAAATAATTTAGATCATGGAATTATAATCCCGATATCATACGTGAATGATACAAATGCCATTATTTTACAAGCGAGATCCGAAATTGTCCGAGAAATGAAAGTAAACACAAACAATGATCAAATTCTAATTCCAAATCAAGAAATTCAAAATGGAATTTTTATCGCAAATACGATAACCAATAGCAAAAATGCATATGTCCGAATTTTAAATACAACCAATAAAACGGTAATGGTCAACCTAAACAAGGTACAAATTGAATAATTGCACGACTACGAAATATTCCAATTAAATTCAAAAGAAAGAAAAGAAAAAGTTATGAAAGCATTGTCAAAAAATTTTCCCCCTCGTTTCAAAGAAACATTAACTGAACTATGTACAGAATATGTCGATGCATTCGGACTTGAAACCGAATCAATTACAACAAACAACTTTTATAAACAAAAGCTAAGGTTAAAAGATGATGACCCAGTCTATATCAAAAATGATCGAAGCCCGCATAACCAAACAGAAGATATACAAAAACAAGTTGACAAACTGATTTCCGACAATATTGTCGAACCATCTGTGTCTGAATACAACAGCCCACTGCTACTTGTCCCAAAGAAAGACCTTCCAGGCTCAGAAACAAAAAAAATGGCGATTAGTAATAGACTATCGTCAAATCAATAAAAAACTGCTATCAGATAAATTTCCACTCCCTAGAATTGACGATATTTTAGATCAACAAGGACGAGCAAAATATTTCTTATGCCTTGACTTAATGTCTGGTTTTCATCAGATTCAACTCGTTTCATTGATATCGTTTCACGCGATTACCATTTGGTTAAAAAATAGCGCCAAATTCATTTCAAAGAATGATGACTATTGCATTCTCTGGACTTGAACCTTGACAAGCATTCCCCTATATGGATGATTTAATAGTTATTGGTTGTTCCGAAAAACATATGATAAAAAATTTAACAGACGTTTTTCAACTTTGCAGGAAACGTAACCTTAAGCTACATCCAGAAAAATGCTCATTATTCATGCATTAATTAAGTGACCTTCCTAGGACATAAATGCACAATTAAGGAATTTTGCCAGATGACAAGAAAAATTAAGTCATAAAAAATTACCCAGTCCCACATGATACGGAAAGCGCTAGACATTTTGTTGCATTTTGCCATTATTATAGATGTTTTATAAAAAACTTCGCCGACTATTCACGGCACATAACAAGATTATGTTAAAAGAATGTAATTTTTGAATGGACAACCGAATGCCAAAACGCATTCGAATATCTGAAAAATAAACTCATGCAACCTACCCTACTGCAGTACCCAGACTTCAGCAAAGAATTTTGAATAATAACAGATGCAAGCAAACATGCTTGTGGAGCGGTTTTAACTCAAAACCATAACGGACTCCAACTACCAATAGCATATGGGTCATTCTTTTATAAACCGAACAGCTAAAAAATTGTTATTTTTTATTTTAATAAAAAATAATCCAAAATTAGATCTCGACATGCCCACCAAAACGTAATTTGCGGTTTTGCATAAAAATTTTTTGTTAATTTTATAAACAATTTCAAAAATCGTCAAAAACGAAAAATTGGAAAAAAGGCTTTTTTAAAAAGTGATATCTCAGGTTTGGTTAATCGGACAGTTCTCAAGTTGATATCGATGGAAATAATTTTACTTTTTGTACTCAAATTATAATTTTATAGATTTATAAATTATTTAATAACATTAAGTAAATGTTGCTAAAAATTATAATTTTTTCTCAGTTATAGCTTCATGTTATAGCTTCTGATTAATACAATTAATTGCACTAAACATAACTTAAATTTTGGTGTTTTCAAAAAGATGGAGACTTTTATAGTTTAAAAGTTATAATTTTTTGGAGTTATAAACAAATTAAAAGATGCCCTTGAAAAAAGCTTTGCCATGCAGTCAGTTTTATTAAAAAAGTCAGAAACTAACAGTTATTTTGTGATTTTTATTTAATTTCGTCCCACAATAACAGTTATTCAGAGACTTATATTTTTTCAGATATATATATAGATATTCTTAAACAGCTCGACAAGAGTAATCAAACAAGGCAAACATTTTTTGATTAGCCATTGCGAACGGCTTCTTTGCAATTCTCTTAACCAATCATCTTTCTTTCGCTCTGTCATCAGCTTCACACCAGTTGACGAGCGGCTTGCCGCGCTCAGACTTAAGGCAAAATATTTTAATATTAGTCTTATCTGTGCTCACGCGCCAACAGAAGACAAGAAAGACCCGATCCGACCCATTTGATACCAAAAGAGGTTTTAGGCAGGGAGATTCCTTATCGAGTGACTTCTTAAATCTACCGATGGAATATATACTGCGCCGGTGCCAACATGCCAACAGAACCGGCGTATTTATTCATAAAGATCTAATGCTACTTGCATATGCCGATGATATTAACATTATCGGCAAAACCGAACGGGCAGTAAGCAAGGCTTTTTCAGAGATTGAGAAGGAGTCTAAACCAGGGCTTAATCCCGAAACGAGTTTCGGTTCCGGTTCCAGTACCGGTACGTCCCGAAATGAATGTTTCGGTTAAAGGTTCTATTTTGGTTTTCAATTAATTTCGGTTTTCGGTTTCGGTTTCGGTACCTGGATTTTTATTTCGGTATACCGGTACGTACCGGTACTCACCGATATAAGTACTACTTATTTTTAATACTGAAAAAAAAAAATAATTCTTAGATATGTCTAAATCATTTTATTCCTGTTTAACAAAACGAATCAAAAATCAACACAAAATGAATGGATTCACATTTCAAAATTATATGGCCTTAATATATCGTATTTTTTTTTTACTTAGTTATTATGTAAAAACTGATGATTACTAGCAGGTCCGACGTGCATTGTTACACCGCTCACAAAGCGAAGAATTGAAGCATACTTGACAATTACCATCTATCAAATCTTCATCTAGCAAAAATTCACCATCCGTCTATTTACCTGTCTTCATGAGAATCAAAATCGTTATATTATATAATTTTAAAATTTTGCGATTTTTTGGTCCGTTTGATCAACACGTCTCATTAACCGATTGAACCGATTGACCGACACCTATCATATCTTTATGATAATCTGATCTCATGCAATTTTGTAAATATCCGATTTTTGGGACAGTAGACCGCTACACATTATTTTACCCTCTACTTTGTATTGCAGTCTTTTGGGAGTAAGAAAATTAAGCAAATTTCGCATATATTTTTGTTGTTTAATTGTTTTTTGGTGTTTGTTTGATCTACAACTACTGTTTACCCGTCTACATTGCCATTTCCAAAATTCGCAATATTTTGGACTGTTCAATCTTTTGTTTTTTTTTTTGTTTACATACATAATAATCTTAATAATCCTCTATCTAATAATTCTCTTGGAGGAATCTGACCACCAGTTAAGTACGTTTTAATGTTTTTAAATACGTTTAAGTGCGATTTTGCTAGAGAGGACGAATGTGTTTATATTTGCAGTGCAAGTGCACAAATTTACTATATTCCCTGTGTACCTTTGTGCAAAGTATGCAAACAAATCAAGTTGCACTAGCTTTTGCTGTATATATGCACTGGCAATATTGACACGGCTGTTGATGCCGATCAAGAACTTTATAAGGTTGGAAATGATTCCTCTTAGTTACATACTTTTGCACACTCTTAATATAATTAGTTACAGCGTGTAAAATAAAACCGAAACCGAAACCGTACCGGTACCAAAGTTTCGGTTTCGTTCCGGTTTTATCGGTTCCAATAATAAAGGTGAACGGTATTCTGTTCTCAAAAAAAATTTTGTATCGGTTCAGGTTCCGGTTCCGGTACGCGATTTGAATCGGTTTATTTCGGTTAACGGTTCCGGTTTCGGTTCCGGTATTGAGCCCTGGTCTTAACAAATGGGTTTAGCGGTAAATGAGGACGAGACGAAGTAACTAGTATCCACGGACAGAAAGTCCTTGCGACTTGGACAATCTGTTACAATGGGAGAGTACAACTTTAAAGTTGTGGTGGATTTTGCCTACCTCGGAACGACGATAACCTGCGACAACAACACCAGTCTGGAAATCCGACAAAGAATCACTCTTGCAAACCGATGCTACTACGGTCTAAGTAGGGAGCTCAAGCCCAGAGACCTTAAACGAAGAACAAAAATAGCCCTTTACAAGTCGCTTATCGAAAAGCGACTTTGAACGAAAAATTCTTAGGAGGATTTATGGACCTTTAAAAGTCGGCGATGATTTCCTTATTCGAAAAAAATGACGAGCTGTATGAGCTCTATGGGGACACCTGTCTGGCCAAGCGCATAAAGCAACAGCGGCTGCGCTGTCTAGGACATGTCGCCAGAATGAAGGAAGAAGCTCCAGCACAAAATGCGTATAAATCGAAGGCGGCTGACTATGGAGGCGGCAAGAAGGGAAGACCACCACTAAGATGGGAACACCAGGTGCGGGAAGACATTGCCAAGCTTGGTGTGACCAACTGGTGCCAGCTCGCACAGAACAGAAGCGAATGGAGATCGTTAATCGCAGAGGACCAGACCAGAACGGTTGTGATGGTCAATAAAGAAGAAGAAGAATCATCTTCTTTGGCTTGTTTCATTACTCTTGTCGAGCTGATTAAGAATATCTTTGTCTTTTGGTCGCCAATGGTTCCTTCACTGCGGTATAAGCAAAAGACTTTTATTGTGCGACTGAAAAAATAAAAGTCTCTGTATAACTGTTATTGTGTGACTGAAAAAATATAAGTCTCTGAATAACAGTTATTGTGGGACGAAATTAAATAAAAATCACAAAATAACTGTTAATTTCTGACTTTTTTAATAAAAATCACAAAATAACAGTTAATTTATAGACTTTTAAAATAAAAATTGTAACTGTTTTGGTTCCTGATTTAAACAAATGGGCAATAAAATATTAAAGACTCTAAGAGTAGCGCTACTCAAGCCGGTGACCCTAGAAAATAATGAGAAAGATCAAGAAGCGATACTGTTTACGTTCTATGACGATCCAATACAAGGAGGTCATAATGGCATAACAAGAACTATATCAAAAATTAAAAGACATTACTACTGGAAAAATATGACACGTCATATAAAAAAGTACGTACGTAAATGTCCAAAATGCCAAAAGTCGAAAACGACAATTCACACCAAGACCCCATTAACAATAACAGAAACCCCAAAACGTGCATTTGACCGAGTTATAGTCGACACAATTGGTCCATTACCAAGATCTGAAAATGGTAACGAATACGCAGTTACACTCATTTGTGATCTAAAAAAAGTATCTCGTAGCTATACCTATACCAAATAAAAGTGCTAAAACAGTAGCAAAAGCTATTTTTGAATCTTTTATCCTCAAGTACGGTCCTATGAAGACGTTCATTACGGACATGGGTGCTGAGTACAAAAATTCTATCACTGAAGATTTATGCAAATATCTAAAAATATAAGACATAACATCAACTGGACATCATCACCAGACATTAGGTACTATTGAAAGAAGTCATAGAACCTTCAATGAGTACATGCGTTCGTACATATCAGTTGACAAAACTGACTGGGACACATGGTTACAATACTTCGTTTATTGTTTTAATACTACACCATCTGTAACGCATGATTATTGTCCTTACGAGCTTACTTTTGGTAAATCGAACAACTTACCAAAAGATTTTAATAGTAGAGATAGAATAGATCCACTATACAATGTAGAAGACTATGCTAGAGAAACTAAATATAGATTAGAAATAGCATATAAAAGAGCTAGAATAATGCTAGAGCAGGCTAAAAACAAGAAATATTATGATAAGAAAATAACAAACTTTGAATTGAAAATAGGAGATAAGGTTTTATTGAGAAATGAAACTGGCCTTAATTGGAACCAGCATATTTAGGCCCTTATACAGTAACAGGAATAGAAGATAGAGATAACATATTCATTAAAGATAGTTAAAATAAGGTCCAAAAAGTGCATAATGATAGACCCACCGAAAATAATATGACAATATACCTCTTAAAACAAACAAAAATACAAAACGAAAAAAATTGTTCATGAAAATAATGGTCTGATCAACCACTTGCACTTACAACAAAAAAAATTAATGATTATAATAATAAAAAAAAAAATAGAGGCAAGCTAACTTCGGCTCGACCGATGTTTATATACCCTTGGAGCATGATATCTGCCTGCCAGTTTGTTATATGGCACCACAATTTTGACAAAATTTTGAAAGCAAAAAAGTTTTTCTCACTAGAACTACTTTTTCGACCGATCGTTTCTATGGCAGCTATATGCTATAGTCATCCGATTTGAATCAAACTTGGCAGAATTGTGTGCTAGCATATAATATTGAATATTGGGAGCGATAGCATTGAAAACAAAAAAGTTTTTCCTACTAAGAAGTTTTTTCAAAACTATCTTTTGTATGGCAGCAATACTTTGTTGTTGTCCGATTTTCATAAAACTTGGTGAAATTATGTGAAGGCATAGAAAACTTATAAATACGAGATTTGGGGACGATTGCGTTGAAAACAATAAAGGTTTTTCTCATTAGAACTACTTTTTCGACCGATCGTTTCTATGGCAGCTAGTCGATATAGTCATCCGATCCGGCCGATTCCGACAAATGTACTGCGCATTTGTACCAAAAGACTTCCTGCAAAGTTTGGTTAAGATAGCTTTTAAACTGACGGAGGAGATTGCATAGAAACAGACGTACAGACGCACCGACGGACAAAGCTTAATCGACTCAGCTCGTCATGCTGATCAAGAATATATATACTTTATGTGGTCGGAGATGCTTCCTTCTGTGCGTTACAATTTCAATATACCCTCTCCAAGGGTATAAATATATATATATATAAATTAACCTTAAATATCTTATTAATAAATAAAATTTTTATTTTTATATCAATAAAATATAAGTAATTAGTAATCATTAATAATAAATTTAAATTTCGAATAACTTCAATATAATTACGTTATTCCTTTGAAAGGGGAGGTGTAGTATGTTAATATAGCGAGTACACACTGTAACAACTTTGTTGCAGATTAATACAAAGTCAAGTTTTTAAGTGCAATTGTAACTCGATATTTCTTATACATGCACAAGTCAGCATAATTGTTTCAGCCAGAATATGAACATGCTCGCCGCTCGTGGCTCACGCTGCCGCTAAACAAAACATATGTATATGTAAACCAGTGGTGCACACATTTCATTTTCCCTATCCCCTGTGATACGAAGACATAATCCTGCCAGCTTCGCAGCCGAACGCATAGAGAGAGAGAATACGTGTTTGTTTGTTTGTTTATTTTTGGCTCTATAAATAGCACGCACACACATATGTGTGTTTGTTTGTAGCCTCCCTCTAGTACGGCTGGGGTCAGTCGGTCTATATAGGTCAACCCAGCGTTGCTCTTTGTACGGTGATGAGACGTAACGCCTGTCACTAAATATTTAAATTAATGATGAAGAGTACGTAATGTGAAATATTTATACTATACATTGCCGTCAACAGAGAAGCATCTCTCTTAGGTTAAAGGAGCCTCGCTTATGTCGCTCCATACATGGCATTGGGTCGAACGAGCGTCGCTTATGTTGCTTCTCTGCATAGCATTGCGTCGACCTAGGGTGCCTGGAGAGTCGTTAACGTATTGAGCGGACATCCCCTTGCAAAATACGTCAGTCAAGCTCATTCTGAGGGAAATAAGCGTGCGTCGACGACAGTCACAATATCGTCGACGGAACGTTGATATAGCGTCGGTCGGCCGTAATAGAGGGCTATATTTGTCATAACGACGTTTACTTCGGGTTGCTCTGCTACACACACAATCTCAAATCTTGATAATGTGTGTTTGGGCACCACTGATGTAAACCAATACATAGGACCGCTGCTTAGCCGCCGAGCAGAGCAGCTTAGCTTAAGATATATTTTTTGACATTAATTAACAGAACCAATTGAGGTTTGAACGCACTCACTACGAATACTTGTTAATTATTATAAAATGACTGGTGTCTGTCTGGTGTCTGTCGAAGTGTACACACGTCCCACGCGCATTGTCCACGAACCCCATCAACAAACCGTTAGCTACTCAACATTAAGCGACAAAGAGCCAGCGACGAGATGTCGCGAGTTAAGAGAAATAATCTGTTTAAGCTAGACACCGGTCAGCGCCCAAACGAGCGTAAGAACTATATTGCACCACTTCAGACTTTGAACAACGAAGACAACGAAGGCATTGAAAATTGCGAAAGTGAAACAGAGCAAATCATCGAAAAGGCAACAACAAATTTAAAAGTACCACCAATCACAGTTATAAAATGTTCATTACAAAACTTACATGATGTGTGCACTGCACAGTCTTAAACATCACCAAATACTCTATTAGAAAAATTTCAATCGGCCTGAAACTTTATTGTGTCCACAAAGATGACTACGACAAAGCCTGCGATCACCTTAATACAAGATTCCAATTTTTCTCATACGCTACCAAAGCTGAGAAGCCCTACAAGGCCCTACTCATTGGGCTTGATAAAATGGAACCTACTATTATTAAATCGAAGCTCACCCAATTGGGCCTCAAATGCATAGACGTCAAGCTGGTTGAAAACAAACGGCAGAGCAATACCACCTTTATTCTGTACGTGGTCTATTTTGAAAATAAATCCATCACGCTTAGCAGCCTAAAGCACAGCTACTCTGTTATTGATTTTGTTAAAGTCAAGTGGGACTATCAAAAACAAAAATCAAACAAAATTACTCAATGCTACAACTGCCAAATGTTCGGCCACGGCTCCAGTCGTTGTGCAGTGAAAACCTACTGTGCCAAGTGTGCTGGGAGCCATAAAACCGAAAACTGTACGGAGACGACAATCAAATGTGCCAATTGCAGTGGGCACACAAGTCTTCCTCACCAGACTGCCCCAGTCGGCACAGCTACGTAAGCATCAGAGATCGAGCCAACCAGAGACGCTCAGCTCCCTTGGGCATGATGCAACCAAGAGCGCCACCTAAATTCCAATCGGATGAATTTCCGAGACATCCAAATAACAAAGCTCCGAACCTCCAGAGCGCTTGGGCTACCCCCTCAGGTTCCGAGCCACAAGCGGTGATCTCTTTTCCATAGAGGAAATAAAGAATTTAACCTTAGATTTAATTAAGAGTCACAAAAATTGCAAAACTAAAGCTGATCAGTTTGAGGTCATTACCTCATTAGCATGCAAATTTCTGTATTAATGTCTCAATTCATGAAAATATTTACATGGAATGCTAGAGGCATTCGCCACAAAAAAGAAGAATTATTCGATCTCCTATCTAATGAAAGCATCGACATTTGTTTACTCACAGAAACCTGGCTAAACAAATCGTTATCAATAAAACACCCCAATTATATATGTTATCGTAGTAGCAATCCTTATAAAAAACAACATTCGCCACTCATTACTACCACTCCCACACACACATATCATTGAAGTTATTGGCATTCAAACCCTAAATGTCTGTTAAACGACAAATATTTACTCCTGCTATTTCCCAGGTGGCCAAGCGAACGCTATTAAAAAGCAGCAATTTGCTGATGATATTCGGAAGCTTACGAGTATAAATGGAAATTACATCCTAGGTGGTGACTTTAATAGCAGACACCGTGATTGGGGTTGCATTCGCGCAAACTGTTGGGGAAATATATTGCACGAAAAATTAACATCTCTCCGTATTAACATGTCTTACCCAGCAAGCCATACTTTAGTCCCTGCCAGCTCTAGGTGTCAAGGATCCACTCTGGATATTTTTCTCTCAAACTGCTCACAAGTGCTATCCCAGGCAACAGTATTTAACCAGTTAAGCTCGGACCACCTGCCAGTTAAGATTGAGCTGCATAAGCTGCCTATAATAGAAGAATTTTTTAGACTGACTATAAAAGAGCCAACTGGACGCTTTTCGCGGGTCATCTCAGCCAAAACCTCCAACTAGTTCCTCAAGAGACTATTACCCAGCCAGTGCAGGTCAATTCCATGGTCGACAAATTTACGAAAGCAATACAAGAGGCTAAGGAACTCTGTATCCCCAAAGTTAGAACCCGGTTCACCACAAAGCCCCTGCCGCCTTATATAAAATGATTAATAACACGCAGAAATAGACACCGTCGGAACTGGTAGAGATCTAGGAACGTAGATCTAGGAACGTAGTTCACCTTGAAGAGGTAAAACGTCTGAACCACAGTATTAGCATAGAAATAGCAACTTATCGTAACCAGTCATGGAACTCTTTTCTGTCCTCTCTGGACAAAAGCTCTTCTCCATTTTGGAAAGTTGCAAAAATTATACGAAAAAAACCTTCAAGCATCCCAACTCTTGCTGTCGGAGCAGAACACTGTTCGACACAAGAACAAAAATGTGAGGCACTAACCGTAACTTTCCTAGGGAACCATTCGAGTACGAACTGCTTATGCTTTTCTGATACTGAATTTGATGTACAAAATTGCGTAGACCATTTAAATCCCCTGGAAATAAACCCCGATGAAAATTACCTTATAAATTGTAGAGCAGTCTCTGAAATAATAAAAAAGCTCAAACATAAAAAAGCACCCGGTCTGGACAATATTGACAATCTATGCCTCTCCCTCGTAGTGGTATACGATACTTGACCGCTATAATTAACTCAAGCCTCCGACTTGGATATTTTCCCCAAGTTTGGTAAACTTCCAAATTAGTCCCAATCAGAAAGCCAAATAAGCCTCCTGAGTCCCCTTCATCGTACCGGCCTATTAGCCTTTGTCTGCAGTCAGCAAAATATTAGAAAAAGTCATCAAAAAGAAGATCTCATCTTTTGTCGACAATACTGATCTACTCCCGAATGAACAATTCGGATTTCGTAGGGAACACAGCACAATTCATCCGCTAGTCCGAATCAAAAAGATTGTTTTCTCAGCCAGCGTTCGTTTATGGTGTACATTGGTCGGGCTCATTCTACAGCGATAGATATCCCCGCAGGATGCCCCCAGGGGTCCTGCCTCTCCCCCCTTCTTTATAACATTTATACATCGGACTTTCCGAACCTAAACGGCTGCACTGCCTCAATATTTGCTGACGACACAGCAATAATTTCCCCAGGTCTGTTACCAGCAGAAATCACACAGAACTTACAGGAAGCATTTGACTCCCTCCAATCCTTTTTTACAAGTTGGAAAATTCTGGTGAACACCGATAAAACTCAAGCTATTTACTTTTCAAAAAAAAAGATTGCCTAGATATCTACCAAACAGCTACTTAGACCTGGATGGTACTGACATCCTCTGGGATAAAAAGGTTGGTTACCTAGGTGTCATCCTAGACCCAAAAGTTAGCTTCAAGGACCATGGAGGGTACACCATTGATAAAATCAATTCTCTTATCAGAACTCTGTATCCCCTAATGAATAGAAACTCACGGTTATCCATTGAAAATAAATTATATTTGTTCAGATCGATATTTCAGGCAATAATTTTCTATGCAGCCCCAGTGTGGTCTGATGTCGCCAACTGACATATTAAGAGACTACAAACAGCCCAAAACACGCTATTAAAAATGCTTTTCACGCTCCCTCGGCATCATTCTACCTCCGATTTGCACCACAAAGCCAATGTAGAAATGATAGCAGACAGACTAAGCCGACTGACAGATAACTTCAATGATAGATGTAGATATTCAACCTATAATCACATAAACCAAATTATTATGTAAATATAGAGATAAGTAGTATTAAGTTTTTGAAAAAGATGTGGGGTTTTTTTGTTTTTGTATATTTTTCCCTATTAAATCAAATAATAATTAATGAAATTTATAAAACAATAATATATACTACGTTTATACGCACGTCTTATTTGCCAATAACAATTTGGTAATTAACCAATTTTTGCGTATAAACGCTGAGTTAACTTCTAATTTGCGAATAGCTAAGTCACGAAAACAATTACTGATTAGTAGACTTATTTGCAATTAGTGTGCTAGGCGTTGCCACTCTTTTCAGTGATTTTCTTGTTTCCAACTATGTGGTAGCCCTGCAGCATTGTTATTGTCATTACATCGACTGCTGGCGAAGGATAAAGGTAAAATGTTCAAATTATAAACTGAAAACAAGCGTACGAATTGGACCACGGTGGATGGCAGGATGATTTTTATATCAATGTTAACAGTTACTCAGTTCTGCCAACCAGGCAACACTGATTTTGATTTCAATGTTACCAGATACTCACGTACAGTATTTGGCGTATAAACGGTGAGTTAGTTAGTTACAAAAATTTCTATTTACAAATAGCTGGCGTATAAACGTGGTAATAGTCTAGTTATAACAAAGCAGGATAAGTCCATAGGCTTGAACTCTTAAGAACTATGTAATAGATATTAGAAGCATGCACGTAATAAAATAAACAGATGCAACAGAAAAAAAAAAAATTATAACATGACTGGATTATTATACTAACATGGATGGATTATTATTATAACATATATGGATTATTATTATACTAGCATGGCTGGATTATTATACTAACAGTAAGCTTACATTTTTAAAAGCAAAATATGGAACTACACAGAAAAAAAGATCAAATATTAGCCCTATCATTAATAATATCGAAATTATGTCAATTTTTCATAACAATGTGATACTATTTGTACCTAAACATATTTTCATATTTCATATTTTTTTCAGATCAAGGCCGATTTGATACCAAAATACTAAATATCGTGATCTTTTTTTCTGTATATTGTTAAAGTAATAAATTAAGATGAATTTGATGTTTTTTTTTAATAAAAGCACCGTATTTAACTTATACATTTTTTAATAATATCTATATCGATATTTTTGGCTATGTTGAAAAAGAACATATTCGATATAAATATTTTGTTGTCAGAAACATAGATATTATCGAAATTTTTCAATAACAACCCAGATCTTATCAAAGAACAGAGTGCATGAAATAACGGCCAGTGAAATAACGCCCACGTGCAGAGTTTGGTCGAAGCCTCATCATACTCTTCTTCACCGTTACAGCTCGAATTCAGCTACAAATGCTTTCGTTAGTCCACAACCAGCTCAGCAATCTTTGAAGACTTCATCTGTCAATCATGCTTAGACAGATAAGGCTAGTCAAGTTGTTCTAGCCACGGCACTCGTTGACATCAGTGGCCAAGCTGGCCAAAAGCAGATAGTTAGAGTGTGGTTAGGGTCGCAGGTGAACTTCATAACAGAAAAGCTCGCGAAAAGTTTGTAGCTGAAAAGATATCGTCACGACTCTATTGAAGAGCTCAAGTCACTGCGAGAAGAAGTTATTTTCATATTAGAGTCTGCTGGTTTCGTCCTCGCCAAATGGGAAACAAATTGTGACCTAAGCGATAATCATAATGACAATACAGACGTCTCACTTGGAGACACAGCAGATACGAAAACTTTGGGACTCACTTGGAGCCCAAAGCAGGATGTATTCAGATTTCGTACTCAGGAATTATGTCAGGAAAACCCACCCAGGAAGCGGTATATTCTTTCCTTCACTGCTCGCTTATTCGATCCCCTCGGGCTTCTTTGCCCAATAATTATGCTCGCCAAAATTCTCATCCAAGAGTTTTGGCTCCTCACACTCGACTGGGAAGACCAAGTTCCGAATCCGCACTTTCAACGTTGGGTAGCAGTCATAGCCTTTTTCAGGATCTAGACTCAATTAAAATTTCTCGACACGTAGGCACAAATCGGACCGGTACATACCAAGTGCACGGAATCGTAGACGCGTCTACAGATGCATTTGGTTTTTGCCTGTATGTCCGATCAGTGATCCCAGAAGGCGTTTTCGTCCACTTGCTAACAGCCAAATCTAGTGTAGCGCCGCTGTGCTGAGTGGTACATACGCACTCGGGATATTGAACGTGATTGCGGGGTCCCTATGGTTGGAGACACTTTAAACAAACAGGCAGCGCGTTACCTCGATAAGGTAGCATGCCACCCAAACAATCTGGCTCGAAGACTACTTAGAAGGCGAAGGATCAACGGGATCAGGGCCAGAAGAAGGCTCCAAAGGATCCACCCAACCGATCTGTCCAACAGAAGAATATAGCTGCAAAAATGACAACAATACCCCCTATACCTTTTCACCCACCTGTAACACATATTACATTTACATTTACAGCATAACATACTAGGTAACACGCTAAAAATCTAAAAGTTAAAATCCTTACTTCTAGATACACACACAGAAAACTCAACATACAAATAGCATTAGAAAATCGAAATTATTATAATCTACAATATAAGTTATTTTTAGAAGTAACAGTAAATTGTAAACAATTAGATCTAAGGTAACTAATTGCGAATAAAATATATATTTTACTCTAATGAAAAAAAAAAAAAAAAAAAAAGCCGCTTAAAACTAAAACGGTGCCGAGATTGGAATTGTGCGCCGCACATCTTTTGGCCAAACTCTGGGATGACGTGCGCAAATTAATTGATTTCAAAGTCGAACATGTTTTTATGTGGTCTGACTCCGAAGTGGAGTTGCATTGGTTGCAAACATTCCCATCGAAGCTCAAAACCTTTGTAGCCAATAGGGTAGCTGACATCCAAGAGCTCTCACCGAATGATGTTTGGAGACATGTGCCAACTGACGTCAACCCTGCTGACGTGCCTTCACTAGGTTGCAAAAAACTCTCATTTACAGGCATCGAGTCCTTAAGTTTTAGCTGAAAATCGAACCACAGCAACTGCACACATTGTTGTGGATTGCAACCCAAATCCAATTCTCAAAAAATCATACGTATCGTATCGCATATCTCTCGTTTTGTCGATGTTCGAAAGTCTGCCTGCTGGACTCACTCTGTTCCTACTGCCACGGAACTAACATTGTCGTTTTTAGCAATCGTTCAAGTCGTGCAACGACGCGCTGGACGCGTTCACAAACGAGTTTGATCGCTTAAGCAAGTCATTAGTCTTGCATCTATCCTACCAAAAATTGAATCCTTTCGTGTGTACTGAGCATATTGGCGAACGCAACAGGTCCTTATTAAGAGCAGGAGGTTGCTTATTGCAAGCGCCTTTAGCGCATATTGCCAAGTTCCCCTTACTTATGCCCAAGAGCAACAGATTTGTCAAACTGTACATTCAGCACTTGCATCGCACAAATTGCGTGCTCTGGTAGGTCTGCTTCGTCAATCGATTTGGCTTATAAACGCCCGTCGTGAATGCAGGGCTGTAGTTCGCCAATACGTACATTGTTTCCGTTATAAGCCCAGATTGTTATCTTAAATCTCGGGTAATCTGCCTGTGGTTCGCTTACTTGATAGTCGGCGCCACAAATTTCGTGGGTTCCGCACGTATGCTCCAGGATATCGCCAATCATTTCGAGACCAACAAGGATGTGCTTATGGCTTTCAGCGCACCTCGCCAGTTCGAATTCGTCTTTATCCCACCACGCGCGCCTCACTTTGGAGGCCTGTGGGAGGCTGCCGTTAAGTCAGCGAAGCAACTTCTTATCAAGGCTCTTCAAACACGCGATTCATCATCTTGCTCCATTACCTATATTTTAAAGACCTGGGGCTCTTCAACGCGACCGATGTTTGGTCTTTTCAGCATATAGTATTATTAATTTAAACTTTGTAAAGAGTTGTTATGTGCTTGTCCAACACCTAGCTGTGAGACGGGATATAGCGCGCTAATGGCAAATGAAAAATATCACCAACGGGTCAGCACATAACAACTCCTGATCTCCCTATGTTAACTCTCTGTAAACTTTCGCCCTGTCTGCTCCCATGCGGCGAATTAGCATGGAAAAGAAAAGCAATTGAAAACTAAAGTCAGTGGTTGTAAGCAAGCTCCTAGGCCGGGGTATACATCTCAGTCGCGCCTAGGGTCTTTTACAAGAATATTTGTAAAGAAAGTCTGAGGCACTGAGGGTTAAGGGATCTTGGCATGAAATATTTCAAGAGATATTGAGGAAAGAAATGATATACGCCCGTATGGTTAACTATGCGCAAAAGAGCGGGAAGGAATCCGCGTCTCCGTTTAACTAACTACGACACAAGAGCAGGAAGGGATCCACGACTCTGTATGATTAACTACTGGTTATTGGAGCGGGAAGCAATCCACGTCTCCGTTGAAATAACTACGAGTTAGTAGAGAGGGAAGTAATCCGCGACTCTGATTAATTGCTTATTATCAATGGAGCGGTACGCAATCCGCGTCTCCAGGGGGATCAAGGAACCTAAGGGGTAGATAACGCGAAGGAAATAGACTCAAGCGCCACTGAAATTTATTTATTCAAAATCTTTTATTCACTTCTTTTCAAATCTTTTCATTTTACGCCTCGCTGCACCGCTGTTCCCTTTTCCTTTCCGCCAACCTACTTACTCTCTCTCTCACTCTTGATATCTGCGCACGTGTTCACTCTCCTATTCGTTTGCCTTTTCTTCTCACTTGTTGCCACGTCTGTAGACTCGCGTAGGTCCGGCCGTGTCAAGCGCTCCCGACTGAATGATCAATTTTTGGCGGTGACACTCGCTGCTCCAGCTGCTGGGATGTTTTAGACCCTCTTTGACACGCTGCGCGTTATGGCAAAAATGATCGCGAGCCCTTAGTACCGGTTCGCTCGCTAGACCAAGTGACCGTTGAGTTTAAAGTTTGAAATTAATATTTATTGGCGCTTCGTGCGTATTTTGGCTCCTGGCCTGCTTAATAACTAAACTTTAACCTAAAGCTTAACCTAATCTGAACCTATAGTGATATTTTATTGTGACGTAGGGGGGACTACGTCACATGGTAAAAAGAAATTCGTTGTGTCAAGTAATGATTGCAGGTTTCGCGAAGTTGCACTCGTTTAAATACTTTAGTGTACATACATTTGCTATTGGAGCAAACAATAATTATAATGAAGATACTGATTTGAGATGAAATCAAACGGTTAAAGTCCTTGCATAATATTTGTGGAAAGCCCGACGGATGTGGCACAAAAGCCATGTCATCATTTTAAAGTCGGTGCAGAGTGTTATGACAAATTAGTAGAAAAAAATAAAAAAAAATAAACAAATATCTATTGCTTTGCCCATATTGCTGACAAATAATTGAAGACTATTTCACAATACTTCAATAAATATATTTTGTTGCATTACATATTGCTATATTATTGAAGTGGAATGAGAGGAGGGAAGGTAAAATAATATTTATTTTTTATTTTAACTTTAACGTAAATGCAAACTTATTTATGAATTTAAATTTACGGAACGAAAAAAGTGTGCGCTCATCGGTCATTCGGCTTTTGGTGTCAGAAACGACACTTTTTTTAGTCGAAGCCAAGCGTTCCGATGGCACGCTGATCGTGACTTGGGCACGCAGCCTTACTCTCATCCCGGGATACCATTTCTTCAAAAAGTTTTCATTAACTAAAAATTTTCTCATTCATCCGCGCAAAAATTCAAAATTTGTTTGCATCAACCTCTCATCGAATCCCCAAGTCCCTTCTCCCCAGATCCCAGAACGAATTGCCTCCTATACTTGGTGATAGTCTGGCGAGTTTTCTCCCTGGCCGTTTCGTTCTTTCGGAATGGCAGCCGGGTCTGCTGCCCCACCCTGTTTTTGGTCCTTAAGCGTGCGAGCACTTAAGCGGTTTACTGGATACCCCCCGTCTACCTTCCTTTGCCCTTGCGGCTTAGTCCTTGCACAGCGGACTGCTGGGGCTAACTAACGGAGCTAACGCGGCCTGTTGTCTCCCCCACACATATTGCCGCGAATGCAGTGTTTCTTTTGCTGCTGGCAAAAAAACATCGCCGTTCTTTAAAGTTAAAAGTTAAGATATACAGTTTTTTCCCATTTTTATTAAACCCTTGGTTTATTAAAATTATCCGGATGTTTGTAACGCACAGAAGGAAGCATATCCGACCACTTAAAGTATATATATTCTTGATCAGCATGACGAGCTGAGTTGATATAGCCATGTCCGTCCTTCTGTCCGTGTGATTTTATGCTATCTCCTCCGGCATTTTTAAAGCTATCTTTACCAAACTTTGCATGAAGTATTTTGATAGAAATCCACTGCACACTTGTCGGTACCGGCCGGATCGGACAACTATAGCATATAGCTGTTATAGGAACGGTCGGTTGGAAAACAAGTTTTAGCATATAGCTGTTATAGGAACGGTCGGTTGGAAAACAAGTTTTAGTAATAAAAACGATTTTGTTTTCAATGCTATCGCTCCCAAAATTGTTACCAATCAATGTTACTTGCTATTACACAACTCCGTCAAGTTTAATCCAAATCGGAGGACCACAGCGTATGCCATAGCATCGATTGGACGAACAAGTAGTTTTTTTCAAATATGTTTCGAATTTTTTTAATTTAATTTCGCTAAGATTTGTCGAAATCGGACAACTATTTGGTATAGCTGCTATACCATAGATAGGTCTGAAAAATAGTCTTAGTAAAAAAACGACTGAAAAGGTAGTTCTAGTGAGAAAAACTTTTTTGTTTTCAGTGGTATCGTCTTTACATTTTTCAGCTATGAATATAATCTGATGCAGCACAATTTTGAAGAGTTTGATCAAAGTCGGATGAATATATCGTGTAGCTGCCTAATAACAAACTCATGCGAGGAGGCATCGACCGTCCTAGCTATAAAGTACACCCGAAAACACCTAGGACTAGCTCAGGAACCCTAGTGCAATGAGTACAGGAACCCAGGTGCAATGAGGAAATAAATTGCCTTTATAAGTAAGAATCAACGGTAATTTGTGTATACAAGACATGATGAAGAAGCGAGACTACAGTTCTGGCCAATAAAGGCCCGAATGGCAAAATCTCGCTCAATCCGGCATCCCTCGTTTTTTCGCTTGCAAAGGCCGATGAAAGGCAAGCATTTCAAAACGACAGCAGAGGGGATCCAAGCAGCGTGTACCGGGGCTGACAAGGCTACTCCGGAGAATGCCTTCCGTGACGCATTTAATGCTTGGAAATCGAGCTGGCACCGCTGCATCGACGCAGAAGGAGCCTATTTAAAAAGTTTTTAAAGTGGTGTAACGATTGGCTCCATTAATTTTTTAAAATCGACTCAGTCCTATTACTTTCCGGACGAAGGCTTACACTTATACGAAAACTCTCAAAATAAATACTCGATTGTCGATGTGTACTCAGAAATACGCGAATAACTTCGTCAAGCGGGATCCCCTTTCACTGGGCCGACATTTGTTCAATGGAGAATTAATAAACGGCTTCTAATAAACTTGAAGAAAAAATCGCATGACATAAAATTGTTTAACCAGTGGTGGTAAAAGAAGAATTGGGAAATAAAATTAAAATTAAAATTGTAGGTCTTTAACTCGCAATTCTTATCCATAGTGGTTAATCAAGCAAACCATTAATTATAATATATTTTTTCCCTCTCTTCGCAACCAGAACACTCTAGGAAATTATGTCATTTATTAGGCATAAGCCTTTTTTCCAAAAGTGTCTCATTAGTTCACAATTACATTAGCATTAATCGAGGCGTCCCTATAGTTCAGTGTATTCGTGATTCATCTCTTATAAAAAAAATTTGGGTAGAAAATTTAACTTTGTGTAATAATATTAGAGCTGTGCCTTTTTAAACCTTTTAGAGCCATTAATTCCACTACTGGTTCACTTTGTCACAACTGCAATTATGTGCAATTCTTTACAAAATTTAATTTTTTAGCACTCAACCTCAATTTCAATGCTTACTTCCATGCCAAATGGAAAAATCTGACGAGTCGATCTCCCAAGAATGATGGTTTTTTTTTATTGCTTTAGAAGACGGGTTGGGCCAAAGAATTTCAGTTGCATATGAAAGATATTTAAAAGAAAAATGAAAGTGTTTAATAAACATGTGACCCTTGTATTTAACAAAAGAAGACGTTACAAATCTGACTCTATGAACCCACTTGAACATGAGACACTTGAAAAGGTCGAACTAGGTAAGGGTAAACAGTCCCTTTCCCACGCCTACAAGCACATCTGTTCAAGAGGGGAAATGCATGACAAAAAAGGATAAATAACCACATGTTGTATAAATTTAGTAAGCAAGAGCAACACCACACTATCTATAAGTAGGCAAGTGAGATGGTCGAGAAAGAGATGTAATACAATCGAACAACTAAGTATATAAGAATCAAATGTATCACATGTATTGAATAAGGACAAGAATAATTATGATTACAGTTGTCTCATGTATTGGGTATATAAGTTTATCTATAAAACCAGTAACGCTCCTTAATAAAGATCAGTTCCTAACAGTACGCGATTGTGTTCTTAGTTAGGGATTCGGCAATTGTGCGAACGTTTCTGCTGAATCACTGAGCTGTACGAGCTGCTCTTTGATTTTAAGGAATAAGTTGCACATTTATGGTTCTTCGAGTATTCACTTACTCTCATAGACCGCCAAACGAGTTGGCATACTCTTAAAACGGTATCCACGGTATTAAGTCCGCAAGGCGCACCTCACAGTGCACTACGGCATAGATAAGGGAAACTAAATAAAAAAAAAAAATTCAGCCCTAAGACGGCGGCGCGGGATTTGGCGGGATTTGAGAGAACCAGCGAACCTACAAGCGGCAGCGGAGGCTCAGGCGACCACCGCGGTGAACCTACAAGCGGCAGCGGAGGCTAAGGCGACCACCGCGGCGAACCTACAAGCGGCAGCGGAGGCTCAGGCGACCACCGCGGCGAACCTACTAGCGGCAGCGGAGGCTAAGGCGACCACCGCGGCGAACCTAAAAGCGGCAGCGGAGGCTCAGGCGACCACCGCGGCGAACCTACAAGCGGCAGCGGAGGCTCAGGCGACCACCGCGGCGAACCTACAAGCGGCAGCGGAGGCTCAGGCGACCACCGCGGCGAATCTACAAGCGGCAGCGGAGGCTAAGACGACCACCGCGGTGAACCTACAAGCGGCAGCGGAGGCTAGGCGACCACCGCGGCGAACCTACAAGCGGCAGCGGAGGCTCAGGCGACCACCGCGGCGAACCTACTAGCGGCAGCGGAGGCTAAGGCGACCACCGCGGCGAACCTACAAGCGGCAGCGGAGGCTCAGGCGACCACCGCGGCGAACCTACAAGCGGCAGCGGAGGCTCAGGCGACCACCGCGGCGAACCTACAAGCGGTAGCGGAGGCTCAGGCGACCACCGCGGAGAATCTACAAGCGGCAGCGGAGGCTAAGGCGACCACCACGGCGAACCTACAAGCGGCAGCGGAGGCTCAGGCGGCCACCGCGGCGAATCTACAAGCGGCAGCGGAGGCTCAGGCGACCACCGCGGCGAACCTACAAGCGGCAGCGGAGGCTCAGGCGACCACCGCGGCGAATCTACAAGCGGCAGCGGAGGCTCAGGCGACCACCGCGGCGAACCTACAAGCGGCAGCGTAGGCTCAGGCGACCACCCTGGGGAACCTACAAGCGGCAGCGGAGGCTCAGGCGACCACCGCGGCGATCTACAAGAGGCAGCGGAGGCTAACACTGCGAATGGAGGAATTCCACACAAAATTCAACAGAATTCAAAAAGGCGCAGGACCTCAGCCTCTAACGATAGAGGAATATAAGGCTAGACAAAAGAAACCAGTAGCGGAGCCTACTAAAAAGAAGCAGGGCAGGAAAAAAAAGCAAAAAAGAAGATAATATAAAGAACTTTATCGATTAATTAATTTGTCAACTGGGGAATATAAGCAGAAACTTATAAACGATTTAAACGAATTGAAAAAGATTAATAATAAAAAACAATAAAAAATAAGATAAAAAAAAATTTTTTTTTTGAATTGAATAATATTTAAAGTACAAAATGGTGCTAACAAGAGAGCAGCTAAACGCTTTAGCTGCAAGTCAATCTGCAGTTTATATGCAGATGAAGAAATGGGAAGAGGAATTAAATCCCATTGATGGTTCAAGTATGGACTTGATGACAGAGGTTCAGAACCAGTGGGAGCTCTTCAAACAACAGCACGAAGAGATGATAAGAAACAAAGAAGTTTTTTCTGGCGATTATTTTTCTAAAGATGGCTTCGCAAAAACTCAAGCCTTAAAGAACAGAATAATAGCTGAGCTAAATAAAAAAACAGTCGAAAAAACAATGAACACATCCATGCAGCAAATGATCGGAGTCCAAGATATTCGGAAGCAGGAATTCAACCAAGCATGTGAGACGCTGTTAAGAACAATAAAAAGAGCTGGTTTAGATGTTAAACTACATCGAATCGACAGCGAATACTTAAAAGAAGATTTTCAGCAATTAACGGACATTTTCAAGGAATTAAAAGAAAATGGACAAATCACTCCATCGCTATTGTAAAGATACGAGGAGTTGAAGCAGAAAAAACGAGACAAAGAAATATGGATGGCTCAACATAAGCCATCTGAACAATGTTTAAAGCTAAGAGAGATTGAAATACCTTCGTTTTTTGGAGATATTTCCACTTGGGCTAGCTTTTATGACATTTTCAAGGAAATGGTAGCAAATAACGTTAGCCTATCAAATAAAGAGAAGCTAATGCACCTTAAAGAATTAGTTAAGGGTGAAGCAATGCATTTGATAAAGCATTTGCTTATTACTGAGGATAATTATGAAGTGGCACTATCGGTTTTAAAAAACAGATATGAAAATCGAAGACAACTATTTATGAAGCATTTTCTGCAAATACTCGATTTGCCACTGATGAACAGCGAATCGGAACGAAGTGTTTAGCAGATGCTGGACACCACACAAAAATGCACTCATGCCATTAAAGAAATGGAAATTCCACTTGACGGCTCCGATGTGTTTATCGCAGGAATATTATTGAGAAAATTTGATCGTTCAGGACAACAGCAATACGAACACACATGTGCTACACCAAAAGAAGTTCAAACATTAAATGATGTACTGGAGTTTCTGGAAAAACACCTGCAAGCGATAAAAGCGATTCGACATCCGAAGCAATATAACCGCGATAGTCCAAAAATAATGAGCAGTACAGTGGATTACAGTTGCTTGTATTGTAAAATTACGGGCCACAGGATAGAAGATTGCAGAAAGTTTACAAATATGTCTACAAGCGAGAAATGGAATTTTGTACAATTGGAACGAATATGTTTTAGATGTCTTGGTCACAAATATTCACCATATAGAAACTGCCCAGAAGAAGAGAAGACATGTGAAATATGTAAAAACCCTCACCATGAATTATTACATACGGATGAAGAGGTTAAATTAGCAATGACATTACAATTACCGGAAAACAAGAAGACATTACTGGCAACTGCACAAGTTCAAGTTCAAACTGCAACTGGAGAATGGGTGATGTTCCGTGCAGTAATAGATCAAGGATCGCAAATCACAGTGATATCAGAGGAAGCTGCTCTAATTCTAAAATTACCAAAGCATAAGAAGAAAACTAAAATATGTGGACTTGGTGAAAATTTAGTGGGAGCTTCTAAAGCGGCTCTTCAGTTAAAAATTCGACCACGGTTCCTGAGCAAAGAAAGGTTTAAAACAGAAGCTGTCGTTTTATCAAAACTACTCAGCCCACAACCACCTAATTCATTTGCATATGAAAAAGGAACATGGAAAAATAAGAGGCTAGCGGATCCTATGTTCAATGAGCGAAGCAGCATAGATATCCTTATTGGAGGAAATTTGGTAGCACAATTTCTAATGCAAGGCCTGAAACAAGAAGACACTGTGATCGGGCAATGTACAAAACTAGGATGGATTCTATCAGGAGCAGTTCAAGCAATCGGAAAGCAACCAATACAAACGGCAGTAAACTTAAAACAAATTTGTAAAACAGAGGAAGTGCCCGAAGTAACAATTACAACGGATAATGACAAATGCATGGCATAGGGTAACAAGACGACAACGAACAATATTGATAGAAAATTGACAATAAAAATGCCCGTTACAAAGGAAAAAAGGACAACGAGAAAAGAAGTAATAAACGAATTATTATCAAAGCAAGAACATGACAGTAATTTTGGAGAAATGACCCGAATTTTTAATATTCCGCCGGCAAGTCCTCACTTTGGAGGAAATTGGAAAGCATGTACTAATTTGGTAAAACACCATTTAATAAGAGTAAAAGGTGACAAAAAGATGACATACGAAGAAGTAACTACACTATTGGCAGAAGTCGATGCAATCCGAAATTCAAGACCATTGGGTTCAATCGACTGTAGCAAAAAGATCGTCGATATTTCAGAGATCGGTCATTATATGATAAGAAAGCTCATACTTGACGGTTCAGAAGACGTCGAAGTATCATTATTCGATCGATGGAAACGCGTTTTAAAAATGAAAAATCAATTTTTAGCAAAAATGGAAGGAAAAATACCTGTTTTCACTTCAGGAATGTTTAAAGTGGCATAATGAAACTATTAACTTGGAAAATGAAAAAATTGCTCTAACAGATAGTGAGAGTATAAGTCCAACAAAATGGCAACTCGGAAGGATTGAAAAAACACATCCAGGAAACGACGGAAAAGTTCGAGTTTTGTCTATTAAAGCACAAAATGGAGTTATTAAGAGACCAATAACAAAAGTATGCAAACTGGAAACAGAGATAGAAGAGTTAAAACGGAAGCACAGTTCAAAAACAATTAAACCAGCCATATTCATTAGTTGTTTACTGTTGTTTACGCTAAGAGTTGCAGCATCTTTCAACAGAACAACTGAGGAGAAAAACGAGGTAATATCATTAAAAAATAATACAATGATATTTTTGGACAACCTTGGGTTAATGGATATAGTGTCATCCAAGTGGAACATGATTATATACTACAATTTGGATTCATATAAAACAGAAATGATTCAGATCGAGAAATATATCGTTGAATTAGGAATCAGCTGTCAATCATTAGTGCTTTTTGAAGGAGCATGCAAAATAATGGTACTAACAATGACAAGGAGATATCAGCAACTCAAAGCTAATAATGAACTAGTATTTAAAAACAGCAGACAAAAACGATCCCCATTTGAGTTTGTTGGAACACTTCACCACATATTATTCGGAACAATGGATGCTGAGGATAGAGATATGATCGAATCAAACGTTCGAAATATATTTGAAAATCAACAAGACTTGGAAAAGCTGTATAAAAAACAGACATCAATAATCGACTCTACACTTAATATTTTAACGAAAACCACCGAAGATATGAACAATCAGTTTAAAGCAATGGATGGTGAAATAAAAAGACTTCAGGATGAAATAAGAAGAAATCAATATGTCAATAGAATGGCGCTATCATGTCAAATAGTATTATCACAAATTGAGGAATTGATGGAAAACTGTGAAGAAACGCAATCATCGATAATTAACCTTCTGATCGATTTAAATCACGGACGAGTTAACCCGCAATTATTGAAACCAACGCAGCTAAAGCAAGAAATCAGCTTGATAAAAGAGAAATTACCGCCAAAACTACAGCTTCCTGGAGCAATATATGGGACGGAAATTCGTGAGATTTATAACCTCATGACTGCAAAAGCGATCATTGTTGATAAAAAATTAATAATACATGCAGAAATACCGTTATTCAACCAGGAGTCTTCCAATGTGTATAAACTTATAACTATACCATTTGATAGGCACGGACAAACTATCATCGCTCAGTTAAAGGCCGACTATTTAATTTATAATTTTAATAAGGACGCCTACATGCTTATAACGGCCATTCAGCTGAATGCCTGTACTCGCCAACGTAATAAACACTTTCTCTGCCGGGGAAATTGGATATGGAAAGCAGCTTCAGACAACTCCTGTGAACTAGCAGCACTCAAACAAAGTATGGAACCCGCATGTGAGTTTCAAGAAACGCTTGATGAAAATGTATGGGTTGGACTAACTACTCCCAATACCTGGTTATACAAGGCGTTCAACGATACCATATTAGAATGGACATGTGGAAACCATAACAGTCAAGTGATGAAAATAACCGCCCAAGGAATACTTAAACTTCGCCGAGACTGTACCGCTCGCAATGGAAAACACCTTTTAACAGCAGATCATGATATCACCACTGAAGACATCGTCCACAATGAAGCAGCACCAGTTACAGTCTTAGCAAGTAAAATTAAATCAGAAAAAAAAGCCTATGGTAACAAAATTAATAAACAACACTTATGACATAATGAAACTAAGAAAATTTGTAAATGAGCAAAAATTAGAAAACGTTAAGCTAAGAGGAATAAATGTTCACAACGCAAGTGGTCACATTTCGTTTAATTTAATATTAATTGGATTGTCAGTTCTAGGTATTATTTACGGAGTACAAAAATGTAAATCTAAGAACAATAAAATAAAAATCGAATTTGGAACTCCACAAAATGAACCGTAAAATATATATATTTAAAAAAAAAAGAAGAAAAGAAAATTGTATACATTAATTGCATGACAAAATAATTAATAAGGTATAAGTCATTAAGGCCCCCCGCAAAATGTTTAATTAACATGTGACCCTTGTATTTAACACAAGAAGACGTTACAAATCTGACTCTATGAACCCACTTGAATATGAGACACTTTAAAAGGTCAAACTAGGTAAGGGTAAACAGTCCCTTTCCCACGCCTACAAGCACATCTGTTCAAGAGGGGAAATGCATGACAAAAAAGGATAAATAACCAAATGTTGTATAAATTTAGTAAGCAAGAGCAACACCACACTATCTATAAATAGGCAAGTGAGATGATCGAGAAAGAGATGTAATACAATCGAACAACTAAGTATATAAGAATCAAATGTATCACATGTATTGAATAAGGACAAGAATAATTATGATTACAGTTGTCTCATGTATTAGGTATATAAGTTTATCTATAAAACCAGTAACGCTCCTTAATAAAGATCAGTTCCTAACAGTACGCGATTGTGTTCTTAGTTAGGGATACGGCAATTGTGCGAACGTTTCTGCTGAATCACTGAGCTGTACGAGCTGCTCTTTGATTTTAAGGAATAAGTTGCACAGAAAGGATATTTTGAGCAAGTCTGGCGATTATGTCGAAAATTAAACCGAATTGTGACTCGCTTAAGCAAAATCAATTCTTAGTCATTGAACCCAGTGGTAGTTTCCGATGGGCATTTACGCATTTACGAAACCCGAAATTCCTTAAAGTTTGCGGACGAAAAAAGATTTCTTATTAGACGTCAATATTTTTACATTCATTCTTGTATTAAATATCAGGAAAAAAACTGATTTTGGGGAGAAACAAATTTTTTTACTTATACTTTTTTTTTTGGCGGGATGAAGTGCTAGCACGCTTTCTTTTTTAAGGTATAGCCCAACGGTATATATAACCTAAAGCAAAAAACTAGATCGCAATATCTTGCTTAGTTTTACAGTTATTAATTAATGCCTGAAATTTTCTATAGTGCGGAACTGACAAAGTTTTAAACAATAAGATAGTTCATGTTCGTGCTATACCAATTTAACTGAGGTAAATTAGGAAAAAACCAAGTTTAAGGAAATGTTATACTCGACCTGCTCTACACCGTCATTTTGAAAGTATTTTTTGCTGTAACACAGTGTTGTTTTTTAAGTTTTACTTATTTTGCTAAAAATTAACATCATCGCTTGATATTAATGCTTTCGTTAAGTTACTATGTACCTACCATTACATCAAAAATAGTAGCTCGATGAAGCGGCCAGCTTTGTATTAAGTTGAGAAAAGCTTTTTTTGCTTCTGCTGGTAGCATTCCACGTAAGCTTTGATGATGCATAGCGACTGCTTCATGAGGTATGTTGGGTACAAATCGGGGTGGTAAGCAATGACTTGCAACAGTCCTATAGTCATTTAAGTTTTCCAGACAATCACCAAGTTCCAATTGCCCTTGGAGTGCCGTTAGCATTATTGCTTCCATTTCAGAGATTGGATAACGTTCACTTCTTAAGCAGTGCAGAATTTGATGATATAGTAGCTCTTTTTCAATAGAATCATCTAAATTGATGTAATTATCACAAAACAAATGCTTTTTAAATAAAAACATATAATATTGCTGACGAATAGGAATTCCGTTATTTGGCTGAAAAAGAGGATAAAATTATTATTTTATTTGAGAAAATGTGAGAATTGTTTTTTTCAATATAACTGCAGGGCAATATTTGTAATGCATTAATTATGTCTTTTTGTTTAACATACACTAGCAGGCATAATTATCCCTATTTTGATTATTTTTTAAACCAATTGGCAAAGGTACTGTAACCAGATTTAAAAATTTATTTATACGACTTTGTCGGAGAACAATAATTTATATTCATCTCTGAAAATTCAGTTTAGTTTCTTCATTGTGCTGCATCAGCATTTTGCATCCGTACATAATGTCTGGCAGCAAAGATTAATTTATTATGCAAAAGTCCAACATATGGATATTGGCAATTTTAGTCAAATTGCAACTACTTTGGCAGTTTCTACTTTCTGCAATCATTGTTTTATTATTGAAATTATTGAAAAGTTAATCAAAATCATAGCTCGCGGAAATCCTCTTACTAAATTCTCCCCGAAGGTGTCGGCTGGGTAATAGACGCAGTATGTGCCCAGCTGGAGGTAGTTGACAGAACATGCATTCCGTCAGTTCCGAAAGCGAAAGTGCTCTTCCCAAGGGTTTTACCCAAGGAACAGGCGTTGACGCCTTCTTCTGTGCCAGCTTCGCCGCAATATTTAGATAGGTCACCAACCATTTCTCTGTCCGCATCACCAGGTACTTTGTTTGCTTTGTCTCCCTTGCCTCCGCCCTTAAATCAAGCTGCTGGTAATGTTGTTGATAATACTCCAACACCGAAACTAGACCTACCCCCAATTGTGCCGTCTATACCTGATGTCACTATTTCAATCCCTTCTCAGCGCCCACTTCTTACTGTGATTGCACCACGTTAGCAGGTTTTTGTGTCTAGGTTGTCCCCTGAAACTACTTGCGAGAATATTGCTGCTTATATTGCGAGCAAATCCTCAGCAAGTGTTTCTATTACAAAGTTTAGCTTTGCCCAACCTCGTGATGTAGCTTCCTTTAGCATAAGTGTTCCAGCGGAAGCATTTTCAATCATATGTGACCGAGAATTTTGGCTGCCAGATATGATTGTTCATGAGTTTAAGCAAAGAAATCGAATTAGGCCGAATCCTGTCAGTTTGTCTGCTTTTAACTTATCCTCTCAGCCAGGGACCAACTCTAGTAGGATTTCAAAAAACTAGACACAACTCTTATCCTAATATAGCCTATCAGAATGTTAGGGGTTTGTTAACCAAACTTTCTACTTTGTTCTTGAATAGTGCTTCATTTGAAATTAACATTATTGCATTTTCAGAGACTTGGTTAAATCAAACCATCTCTGATTCTGAAATATTGTCCAATGATTTTTTTATCTACCGGCATGATCGACCAGTTCGCAGAGGTGGAGGTGTACTGATTGCAGTTAAGTCCAGCATGCGATCTGAGCTGATCAATGTTAATGTGCCTAGGGATGTTGAATTTGTTGCCGTAAAGGTAAATTTTCAAACATTCGCTTTATTTATTACCTGCTCGTATGTCCCTCCATCTTCCGATAATCAAGTTAATATGCAACATATAGCTTGTATTAAAGATGTTTTTACCCAATTAAGAGACATTGACTCAATGGTTGTCGTTGGTGATTTTAACCTACCAAACATCACTTGGTCTAATTTTAATGGGTCAACTTATCTTGTACCTTCAGCACATCATGACTTTTTAGATGGTCTGTTGGACATGTCGTTTTTACAAATTAACGCAGTACCAAACAGTTTAAATAAATTGTTGGATCTCGTTTTCGTCTCTGACAGCGCGAATGTTGTCGTCTCTAGGTCTGCCCCTCTATCACTGCCCGAAGATATTTACCATCCTACGTTTGAAATCTCTATTTCAGCTATTGGACCTACCTCTTCGACTGTTAAGATTTCCAATAAGCCTCGTCGTTCTTTTCGTAAAGGAAACTTTACGTTAAATCAACTTATTTCAGGGACCGTAATCATTATAAGTTTTAAAATAAAACTTACTCCATAATGATTATTTTTGATTTTTAAATCAATTGCTCACACCGTAATGATTATTTTTAAGAAAAAAAATAAAACTCAGCAATAATGATTATTTTTGATCAAAAAAAATAAAACTCAAAAATAATGATTATTGTTGAGTTTTATTTTTATACCCTTGCAAAGGGTATTATAATTTTGCCCAGAAGTTTGCAACGCATAGAAATATTCATTTCCGACCCTATAAACTATATATATTCTTGATCAGGGCGACGAGCTGAGTCGATTGAGCTTTGTCCGTCCGTCTGTCTGTCCGTCTGTCTGTCCGTCTGTCTGTCCGTCTGTCCGTCTGTCTGTTTCTACGCAAACTAGTCTCTCAGTTTTAAAGCTATCGAGCTGAAACTTTGCACAGAGTCTTCTTTTTACTGCACACTGCTAATATGTCGGAACCGACCGGATCGGATGACTATATCTTATAGCTGCCATATCGGTCGAAAAGTGGGTTTTTGTGAGAAAACTGTTTTGTTTTTAATGTAAACGCCTTCCGCTTCGACAATTATTAGTTTTATACGCTTTTACACAGATTTGGAAGTTTTTGTCAAAATCGGATGACTATATCTTATAGCTGCCATAGGAACTATCGGTCGAAAAGTGGGTTTTTGTGAGAAAACTGTTTTGTTTTTAATGTAAACGCCTTCCGCTTCGACAATTATTAGTTTTATACGCTTTTACACAGATTTTGAAGTTTTGGTCAAGATCGGATGACTATATCTTATAGCTGCCATAGGAACTATCGGTCGAAAAGTGGGTTTTTGTGAGAAAACTTTTTTGTTTTTAATGTAAACGCCTTCCGCTTCGACAATTATTAGTTTTATACGCTTTTACACAGATTTGGAAGTTTTGGTCAAGATCGGATGACTATATCTTATAGCTGCCATAGAAACTATCGGCCGAAAAGTGGCTTTTATCAGAAAAATGGTTTGTTTTAATGCTGACGTTCGTAAACTCTGTTGTATTAAAACATTTGCAAGGGTTTTAAAACTTCGGCAAAGACGAAGTTAGCTTGGCCTTCTCGTTTTTGCTTAAAAATAAAACTCACCAAGAAATTACGGCTGTACCATAAGGAATTTTGGAAAGTTTGAAGTATATTCTTAATAAATGAAGCAAGACGAACATTTAAAATGCAATTTTAAGTTAAAGTAAATTCTTATACTCTGTACCGAAGGTACATAGAGTATATTAAGTTTGTGCAAAAGGTTGTAACAGGCAGAAGGAATCATTTCCGAATATATAAAGTATATATATTCTTGATCAGCATCAACAGTCCGTCTGTCCGTCTGCCTGTATGAACACCTAGATCTCAGAGATGGTGGTAAGAGGAAGAAGTTTGACATGTATGGGACAAATGCATCTTTTATCTGCACGCAGATCAAGTTTGTTTCAAATTTTGGCCACGTCCCCTCCCGCCCCCGCAATTTGGAAAAAACGTTATATCTCCTACACTTGTGAAGATAGTCGATTTGTATCTTTTAGAGACAGTTAGTAATTATCAAAATGAATCGATGCCGAAGAAATGATAAAGATCGGATGAACGGTTCTCAAGTTATGAGCAAAAAAGTCAACCAAGCCCCCCGCTACCCACCCTAAATATTATATTATAACTAATGGGTTTAGCGGTAAACGAGGACAAGACGAAATACCTAGTGTGCTCGAAACAGAAATACGCACAACTTGGGCAATCTGTTGCAAAGGGAGAGTTAATGTTGTAAAGTTCTTTGTCTACCTCGGAACGATGATAACCGGCGACAACAACATCAGCCTGGAAATTCGAAGAACAATCACGCTCGCAAACCGATGCTATTACGGGATAAGTAAGGATCTCAAGAGCAGAAACCTCAAGCGAAGAACAAAAATAGCGCTATATAAGTCGCTTATCATCCCAGTCCTGCAATACGGCGCAGAAGCATGGGCAATATCATCAGCGGATGAGGCAGCGATTGGCGTTTTCGGGCGAAAGATTCTTCGCAGGATGTATGGACCTTTGAAAGTTGGCGAGGATTTTCGCATCCGAAGGAATGACGAACTGTATGAGCTCTATGGGGATACTAGTCTGGTCAAGCGCATAAAGCAACAGTGGCTGCGCTGGCTGGGACATGTAACCCGTATGGATGATCAAGCTCCAGCAAAAATGGTCTACAAGAGAAATGCGAAAGAACTGGGACAATGCAAGGTGGGACGACCACCTCTAAGGTGGGACGACCAGGTGCGGAAAGACATTTCCAAGCTTGGCGTAAAAAAATGGTGCAGCTCGCACAATTATAGATAACACATGTGACTCACAAAACGATTTTTCTTGGGAGCTGACATTGGATCCCAAAAAAAAAGTTTGTACGAGATGCGGTATCTATATATGTAGTGTCTTTGGTACAAGCCATCTATCTACAAAACTGTGGAAGATATAACGTTTTTTCAACATTGCGGGAGCGGGCGTGGCAAAAAATAAAAATAAACTTGATTTGCCTGCAAGTATGAGAAGCATTTGTCCCATACATGTCAAACCTCTATCTCTTACCATCTCTGAGATCTGTTTGTTCAAACGGACGGACGGACGGACAGACAGACAGACAGACAGACGGACATGGCTATATCGACTTGACTGTTGATGCTGATCAAGAATATATTTACTTTATAGGGTCCGATGTGATTCCTTCTCTCTGCTACATACCTATGCACAAACTTCATATACTCTATGTACCTTCGGTACAGAGTATAAGAAACTACTTTAACTTAAAATTGCATTTTAAATGTTCGTCTTGCTTCATTTATTAAGAATATACTTCAAACTTTCCAAAATTCCTTATGGTACAGCCGTAATTTCTTGGTGAGTTTTATTTTTAAGCAAAAAAAATAAAACTCAACAATAATCATTATTTTTGAGTTTTATTTTTTTTTTATCAAAAATAATCATTATTGCTGAGTTTTATTTTTTTTGCTTAAAAATAATCATTACCAATGAGCAATATTAATAAAACTTACAAAATAAAAATCATGGTGGATTTCCATAGATTATCATAAAAGAATAATTCTGGTATCAAAGGTTTTCTTCTACGGCTATTCCAAGTGCGTGATTTTTTGGTTTAAAAATACACAAAATAATCATTATTTACGGTCCCTGACTTATTTGTAAAACAGACTGGACTCCATTGTACAATTCAGTTAATTTAGACTTTGCTTTTAGTTTTTTCTACAGTTCCATTAATTCTCTTTTAGATATCTGTGTTCCTAATAGCGCTCCCTCTCCCGCGTCCATTAATCCTCCTTGGTATTGTCCAAGAATTTCTAACTTAAAAAATATTTAGTCTAGATGCTTGAAAAAGTATAAAAGTTCTGGTTCTGCCGTTGACTTTTCCAAGTATTCAAAATCGAACTTTACACTTTTTTATGCTGAGTGCTACAGGAAATATCTTGTCCGATGCAAAATTCAATTCGCAGAGGACCCTGAGCAATTCTACAGCTTTGTAAACTCTAAACGTAGGTCTTCTTCTTTACCTTCCTCTTTTTTTCTGGGCGACCAAAAGGCTAACGATGTCTCCACAGCCGTCGACCTGTTCGCCGACTTCTTTCAATCTACTTACTCCACTACGCGCTTCACTAATGCTTCTTATCCTTATAACATTTCTTCTTCTAACTCTATAACTGCTCCCTCGATTTCCGAAAGCTATTTACTTTCTCATTTAAAATCACTAAAACCAGAGAGAACAAAATACCAAGAGATGAATTCGCTCTCTCAAATTTAGTCCGAAAAAAATCACGTAGCTCATTCAGCTTTCGGAGTCCGCATAGACAAACAGCTGCGCTGTCTACTTAGCAGGCGTGTGCTGTTTTGTTTTGCCTACATATGCCTTAGAGAAAAGCACCGGAGCGAAAGGGAGGGCATGTATATCGGGCTCTGTCATTTCGTTCTGTGTGTATATCTCATGTATGTATGTGCTCATGTTCATAGTACGTGCCCAAACTGTTTGCGTAGAAGCTTTGTTGGCATTGTTGCCAGTTTTCACTGAGCTCAGTAACTTCTGAATTTCTTGCCTAAGCAAAGGGCAACGAAAGGGAAGAATAATTGCCTAAAAACACGAATTTTAAAATCACAACCCCCCACAAATTTTCAAAATGTCAAAAAATCACTTGTTTTTCAATATGTAATAAAAAAAACCCAAAAATTTATTTTTTAAAACTAATGATGAGGAAAGTTTTGTGCATCTTAGTTGCCTGTTGAATGACACCTGTTAGCGATTTCGCTCATAACATACATAACATATGTTTATATTTTATTTAAGATTTTTTTACTATATTTATTTTATTTTATCTGGGCACGCAGAATGAAAGAAAAATTAGAAAACTTTTTCCAGAAGTGGGTTAAAATGCCTGTTGCCTAAATGAAAAAAATAAAGGAATAAACAATTAATTAATACACTTGTTTGCAAATATAAAAAAATTTAATGACTCGTTTCTACTAAAATTATTTTTTTGTGCAAAATCGTTTCTAAAAATTTTTTCATGTCAACGTTTTTTAATATGATTTTTTTTAAGGTTTACAGAAAATTAAATTACACAAAAACTATAAATGAAATTAAGAAGCGGTTTTATTCATTTGATAGGTAATCGGTTAAATAAAAATTAGTAATTATTGTTGTTGTTGTTGTACCTGCGGTTGTTGTTGTATTTCTGTTTAAAGTTAACCAAAAATTTAAAACATAGGCCCATGCTTGCAAAATTTTTTGAGAACGGATGATCAGAATTCAAAACTGAAGACAGAATTTTGTTAAGAATTGATGTAATTTTGGTGTTAACTAGGATATTTTGGATCGGTCAATAAACGGAGGAGCTATGGGGTTTCAAAGTCAAATTTCGAAAATCTACTTTTTTCCAACTTTATTGGTCCTAGCTCCGTCATATGTTGACCGATCAGAAATATCCGAGTTCACTCCAGAATGGTGGGTATTATGAGTAGTTTACAAAAAAAATTGAAAATCGGTCAACAGATACTCTTTAAATTTTTGCAACCATTTTGGAAAAAGTGGTTCCGACAAATTCGCATAATCTTTTTTCGATGAAGTAAAAATTACACTAGTTTACAGCCAAAAAGACCCATTTCTACTGAAAATTTTTTTTAGTGTAGTTTGGAATGGTGATCTCAAAAATCAATTTCAAAAATTTTTTCATGGCTCCGTTTTTGAAATATAATTTTTTTTTATTTTTTGGTAGGGGCACTTACATTTTAAGCCATATCTCACTTTATAATTGTCAGATAGAGTCAAGCAAGATAAGAATCGAAAGGTTATTTCGCTGCCGGTAATCGAGTGAAACATTGTTTTTAAATCGGTTCATTAGTTTGACTACAATATCCAAAAAATATTTCGAAAAAATCGATTTTTTGCTCGAAAATTAATTTTTGGTCTCCTGGAAAAAAATATAAAAAAATCCAAAAAAACTATTTTTATTTTTTCTACACAAGAACCGCACTTCTACGAAGAAAAACAGATATCGATGATCAAAATCTGTGAACAAACACAGGAGCTGTAAGCAATTTAGTGCAAAAAAATGTGATATTTTCCTGAATATTTTAAAATAAATTTTCGTTTGCTTCGACTTTTGTTCCGTTTTTAATTTTTATTTTTGTTCTGGCTTTTCGTTTACTTAATAATTTGACCAAAAAACGAAGAAAAAAACAATGTTAATTTTTGAAAACACACAATATACTCAAATTTGACTGTTAGTTCCTCTACTCAATTTGATCCATCTATGGTACGTGTTACACGATTTTCCTCACAAATACCGTATTTTCTTCGTAAAAGTGCGATTCTTAAGTAGAAAAAATAAAAATAATTTTTTTGTATTTTTTTATATTTTTTCTAGTCGTTTAAAAATGAAATTTCTTGGATTTTCGAGCAAAAATCGTTTTTTTTGAAATATTCTTGGTTGTTGAATTCAAACTACTGAACCGATTTAAAAACAATGCTCCACGCAATTATTGGCAGCTCCATTACCTTTCGATTTATTTCTTACTTGACTCTATCTGACAATTATGAACTGAGATATGGCTTAAAATGTAAGAGTACCTACCAAAAAAATTTAAAAAATTAATATTTAAAAAACGGAGCCATGAAAAAATTTTTGAAATCGATTTTTTAGATCACCATTCCAAACTATACTAAGAAAAAATTTCAGCTGAAATGGGTCATTTTTTTTTTTATTTTTGTAAACTAGTGTTATTATAGTTTTATTAAAATTATTATTATATAATATACAAAAAATTATCAAAATCGGTTTAACAGCTCTCCAGAAATTTGCGTCAAATTGCGTCAAGCCATGGTAATTAATAACATCTCCAAAAAATTCCAAGTAAAATTTGTTTTTTTTTTATATTTCGAACATATTATAAATATTTATAAAGTTTTTGACCAAAAAAATGAAAATACCTATAGTTTCTAAAAATACTAGGGTCGATGAAAACAATTTTCACATAAAAGGGTCGGAAAAAATAATTTTTTGTTTATTTCTGTAAAACTGAGTTTCGGATCAGCTTGAAAGTTTTGTCAGGATGTTTATAAGATCCTAATAGAATAGAATAATAAGCAAATAAAAAAAAATAAAAAATAAATTTCTGAAGGTATACAGTACCCTTAAATAGAAACACAACAACAACCGCAGGTACAACAACAACAACAATAATTACTAATTTTTACTTAACCGATTACCTATCAAATGAATAAAAACGCTTCTTAATTTCATTTATAGTTTTTGTTTAATTTAATTTAAAAAAAAAAAAACGTTGAAATGAAAAATTGTTAGAAGCCATTTTGCACAAAAAAATAATTTTAGTAGAAACGGGTCCTTAAATTTTTTTATATTTGCAAGCTAGTGTATTAATTAATTGTTAATTTCTTTACTTTCTTTCATTTAGGCAACAGGTATTTTAACCCACTTCTTGAAAAAGTTTTCCACTTTTTCTTTCATTGTGCGTGCCCAGATAAAATAAAATAAATATAGTAAAAAAAATCTTAAATAAAATATAAAAAAAATAAGAAATTGTACAAATATGACGGTATTTCGCTCATAACACGAAATCGATTACAGGTGCCATTCAACAGGCAACAAAGATAATTCATTAGTTTTAACAAAAAAATAAATTTTTGGGGTTTTTTTATTTTTGTGGGGGGTTGTGAGTTTCAAATTCGTGTTTTTATGCAATTATTCTTCCCTTTCATTGCCCTTTGCTTAGGCAATAAATGCAGAAGTTACTAAGCTCAGTGAAAACTGGCAACAATGCCAACAATACACATTTCTACACAAACAGTTTGGGCACGTACTATAAGCATAAGCACATACATACATGAGATATACACACAGAACGAAATGACAGAGCCCGATATACATGCCCTCCCTTTCGCTCCGGTGCTTTTCTCTAAGGCATATGTAGGCAAAGCAAAACAGCACACGCCTGCTAAGCAGACAGCGCAGCTGTTTGTCTATACGGACTCCGAAAGCTGAATGAGCTACGCCGTTTTCCTGCTGTTAACTTAACAGTGAGAGCGAGTTCATCTCTTGGTATTTTGTTCTCTCTGCTAAAACCTTCATATTCCCCTGGGCCCGACAACATTCCTAGTTGTGTGCTCAAAGAGTGTTGTATTTCTTCGTGCAATCCATTGCTTAAACTTTTTAATCTATCGTTAGAGTCTGGTATTTTTCCAAATCTTAGGAACGAATCTTATATTATTCCTCTTCATAAAAAAGGTGGGAAGTCTGATATATCCAATTATAGGGGCATAGCTAAACTATCCGCTATTCCAAAATTATTTGAACAGATTATAACCTCTTCCCTACAGCACTATTGTAAATCGATTTTATCACCTTTCCAGCATGGATTTACAAAGCGTCGGTCAACTGCGACCAATTTACTTGAATTAACCTCAATGGTACACGATGGTTTCCTTTTACAAAAACAAAATGATGTCATCTACACCGACTTCAGTAAAGCATTTGATTCGGTGAACCATGATCTTCTTCTCACTGACCTCCATCCCCTTTTCTACTTTGGATTTCGTCGTATTTAAAAGATAGAACTCAAAAAGTTCTGCTACGCTCTAATACGTCAAAGCCTGTCTTTGTCACTTCAGGTGTGCCACAAGGCAGTCACCTCGGCCCATTGTTTTTTACTCTTTTTATTAATAATCTCCCCACAATAATTGCGAATTCTCGGATAGTTATGTACGCCGATAATGTAAAACTCATTTTATCTTTCAACGACCCGATGCACTCCATCAGATTGCAAGATGACTTAAACTCCTTGCAGTCCTGGTGTCTGATTAATCAATTACACCTTAATTGCTCCAAGTGCACGTTCATGACTTTCCATCGTTGCAAGCCTTCGTTGGCTACCTATACGATTGGAAATGAACCCTTGGAACGAATTTCTACAGTCGTTGATCTTGGAATTCTTTTTGACCCCAACATGAGTTTCAATCCTCATATCTCCTCTATTGTTAATAGAGCAAATGGTGTACTCGGATTCATTAAACGTTGGTCGAAAGAGTTCAATGATCCATATACCACAAAGCTTTTATACACTGCTCTAGTCCGTCCTGTACTTGAATACTGCTCGTCCGTCTGGTCTCCGCAGTATAAAAAGCATATAGATCGTATTGAATCAGTTCAGAAGCAATTCTTGCTTTTTGCCCTACGTGGCTTAAATTGGGACCCTAACCTTCGTCTGCCATCGTACTGTAACAGACTCTTGCTTATTGACCTTCCTTCGTTAGCTAACCGTAGAACAGTATTAGGTGTTTCTTTTCTATATAAACTAATTATCGGTGATGTAGATTCATCTGAACTTTTAGCTCGCCTTAACTTCTCCGTTCCTTCTAGGCCAACCAGAACCTATTTTCCATTAGTATTGCCTAGATGCACGACTGCTTATGCAAAGCACAATCGATTTCGAGTCTTATGTCAAAATTATAACGATCTCTATCACCTGCTCTCAACAGATCTCTCTCTCTTCTCTCTAAAAACATATCTCTATAATTATCTTAGCGGAAATCTCTGACCACTCCTGGCTGTGAGTAGGGGCATAGCTTGCCGGACTGGCTAAAAAATCTTCCCCCACCGGGTCAGAGATTTCTAGTTATTTTATTTTAAGTATAGCTTATAAATTTTGTATTTTTAATTAATTTTAATTAATTAATGTTTACTCCTAAATTTTTTTCTGTTTATATTTGATTTATTTTAGTTTTATTATTATTTTTTTCCTTTCCTTAGCTCTAATAACGTCTCTGACTACAGTTGGCTGTGAATTGGGGCATAGCTGGCCGGACGGGCAAATAAAACTCCCCCATCGAGTCGGAGTCGTTATTATTTTGTAATTTTGTTAGTTTTTCTTTATTAGGCTTTCTTAGTCAATAAGGCTTTTTTAAAACGTATGTGTAATTGAGTTGACAGCCTTTTTTTGTCGACTAAATAAATAAATAAATAAATAAATAAATAAATAAATAAATAAAAAAGATGTCCAGATCAACAAGGAGTCCGATGATTTGCAGTACCCAAGATTTTGGGAAGATGGCGTGGAGAGAAGGCAGCGCCATCCAGATAATAAAAACGAGCACCCACCCAGTTTGGAGGACTCAACCATGATAGTTGATCCAGTTGAATGTCCTCGAGGTCAACTTGCTTTAAAGCAAGCTCGCGTCGTCGGAGCTCCTGATATCACTTGAGATACGGCCCGCCGACGTGGCAGTTTAAGAACTTGGATTGCACCAGGGAACAAGGTCTCAGGGCTAAGGTCACAAAACTACAATTCTTTTTATCCCTTTTGCAGTAAGTAAGGCAAGGAGAGCCATTCTGGTAAGAAAAGGCATCTATGCTTAACTTATGTCTAATTAAAACACGGATGACCTCACATTTGTGGAAGGTCAGCAGAAAAAAGCCATTACTCGTCGTCGAACGGACGCCAACGTGCATCACTCCGTGTGGGGTAGCCCGGACATCAACGATAGAGGTGATTCTCTCCTTAGCTTTATCCTACAAACTATCCTTGAAACAGGAAACGTTGTAGATGTATCCACATATGTGGGATCAACATCGGCCAATGTCCTAGACCTCACACTGACCTTAGGGCATTGTACTCAGGCATAAGAATGGAGAGTCCTCGATAGAAAATCCTTCTCAGACCACAACTACAACTAATTTTACATCGAGCTTAACCACAACCAAACCAGAAACGCCTATAGGAACTTCCAATACACAGACTGGTTGAAGTACCTCAGAACGGTAGAATCAAAACTACCTACTCAGCGAGTATGTCCGTGGAGACGCCCACATCCAACCTATTTGAGGCATACAAAACCTCATGCAAACTCGCAGTTAGCAAAAGGAGAACCAGAGCTAACTGGTGGATCACAGAACTGAAAGAGCAGAGGAAGGACGAGCAAGAATGCTTCAAACTCGCCAGACAAGCTGATGTGCAAATAATCTGGGAGTGATTCAAAATAAAACTTCGCGTGTTCAAAAAAGAACTTCTTTCCTGCTTCAAACAATGGAAAAACTACTGGACTTTTATTTAAGAGAAGGCATGGACCTAACTAAACGAAAGAGAAATCGGTGGAAAAAGCCCTACACTCCCTGAGCCTGAGCCATGGTTACGAGGTGCCTGGCACAAGAACCATCATGGGTCCTTTTTTACAATTGAAAACCTAAATGACCAAACTCGGTCTGGGATATCAGCCTAAACGTCGGTGGAAGGCGTGACTGCTTACACCGGCGGGCACGAACGAGAAAAAACACCTCTTCGAGTCGCCAGCGGTCACACCCCTGTTGCGGTTGAAGCAGGCCAAGTCAGTTGTACAAATACTGCCACAACGAGGACAAGAGCCAACGTGTGGCGTGGTATTGCAGTCGATTGAGACTCGGACTGCGAGTCGCTAAGGCCGCGAAAAGCTGCTGCTTTCCCCATTCCAGGCACGTACTAGCAGCTCTTGTAAGGTAATGCTCAAAAGGACAAAGAAAGGTATGCGAGCGAAGGCCCAACATAAGGCTGCCAACAGCTGACTGGAAGGTACTGCATGTTGCTAAGCCCGACAAGAACGGGCAGCACATGGTCCTCCAGATCAACAAGGAGGCCGATGATTTGCTCTACCCAAGGTTCGGGAAGATGGCGTGGGGAGTAGGCAGCGTGCACCTACGACTCAAAAAGCGCCATCCCGAAGACAAGAACGAGCACACGCTAGAGGCTGGAGAGGTCGAGAAAGACCATGGCATCGACGAGATGGTCGATAAAGCCAGCAGCCTCGATATCACGGAGGTAGTACAGTCTGCTGAGACCGAAAGGGATGAGGAATCAGCCACAGTAGCTGACCCACCCGGTTTGGAGGACGATGAGGATGAGGACTTAACCATTGTAGTTGACCCATCCAGGCCTGGGGACGCCGACAACGACCATGCAGTTGAAGGTCCTCCAGGTCAGCTTGCATAAAAGCAAGCTCGCGTCGGCGAAGCTCCTAATATCCCTTGAGGCAGGGCCCGCCGAAGTGGCCTTAGTTCAGGAACCTTGGATTGCGGCAGGGAACAAGGTCTCAGGGCTAAGGTCACAACACTACAACACTTTTTACCCCACCGCAGTAAGTAAGGCAAGGACAGCCATTCTGGTAAGAAAAGGCATCTATGCTTACCTTATGTCTAATTACAGCACGGATGACCTCACAGTTGTGGCCCTGGAAGGTCACGATGATGAGCCAATACTATTGGCATCCTGCTACATGGCACACTAGAGAGAGTCGCCACCGGCCGAGCTCGAACACCTAACGGCCGAGGCGAGCAGGAGGAAACAACCACTCGTCGTCGGAATGGATGCCAACGCACATCACACCGTGTGGGACAGAGGAGAGTCACTCTTTAACTTTATCCTACAAACTTACCTTAAAATAGAAAACGTTGGAGATGTGTCCACATATGTGGGACCAACATCGGCCAATGTCCTAGACCTAACTCTGACCTTAGGGAATAGTACACAGGCATCAGAATGGAGAGTCCTTGATAGAAACTCCTTCTCAGACCACAAGTACATCCAATTTAAGATCGGGTTCAACCACAACCAAACCAGAAACGCCTATAGGAACCCCCGGAACACAGACTGGGTGAAGTACCTTAGAACGGTAGAATCAAAACTACCAAAGCCAACGAGTATCTGCTCGGTAGGCGACATTGAGAGGTCCATGGAGACGCTCACAGCCAACCTAACCAAAGCATACAAAACCTCATGCAAACTCACAGTTAGCAAAAGGAGAACCAGACCCCCCCGGTGGACCCCAGCGCTAAAAGAGCAGAGGAAGGACGTGCAAGAATGCTTCAAACTCGCCAAACAAGCGGATGAGCAAATAATCTGGGAGGAATACAAGATTAGACTTCGCGTCTTCAAAAAAGAAGTACGGAAGGCAAAACAAAACTCATGGAGAAACTTCTGCTCCAGCATAGAGAAGGTCTACAAAACAGCTAGACACAGGAAACTGCTTTCAAAGCAGCCACCCATGCAGAGTCAGCTAAAAACGAACGACTGACACTGGACAGAAAGCAGCAGGCTGCACTCCAGTCACTGAGGCAGATACGCCTCAGGACCTACACACGCAACAAGTCAACATCCCAGACAATATCATTACTCCAGAAAAGATCCGATGGGCGATCGACTCGTTCGCGAGTTATAAATCCCCAGGGTTATATGAAATATTCCCAGCCATGATAAAAACGATCAAATGCGCAATCGTCCCATGGCTACAATCCATTTTTATAGCATGCTTGAGGTGGAGCTATGTACCTGTGGCCTGGAGGACAGCACGCGTTGTATTCCTGCCCAAAGCAGGGACATGCAGTCACGTGCAACCGAAGAACTACAGACCCATTAGCCTCACATCATTCCTGCTCAAAACAGTGGAAAAGCTACTTCTCGAACTTGACCTTAGGAGTAACCAACACGCCTACACGAAAGAGAAATCGGTGGATTCAGCGCTACACTCCCTAGTAGCCGCCATCGAAAAAGTACTGTACCATCAGGAATTTGACCTGGGAGCAATCCTTGACATGTCGGGTGTATTTAACAACGTCCCACTTTGTTCTATGGCTCGGAGTAATTTGCGCACAGTGACGCAAGCAGCTTTAGCAGATTACCAGTGACCTTTAATTCCATATAATGATATATTTTTTACATGCCGTCGTGTGCTCAGTACATAACAAGCTTGGTCAACTTAGTGTTTGGCATTAATGTTAAGTTCTGGATGAGCTACAGAGCTCTTATATATCTACACAATATAATAGTACATAAAGCGCCAACTTATCTGCTTGACAAACTAAAGTTTGCAGCATAATCGTGGACCAAAAACCTTATATGTCTAAGAACAAGATTTTCGAACTCAGAAAAGAAAGTTTTCGTGTTCGCTGCTCGCCGCTAAAATAAACTACCTCATGACATTGAGAAAATCAAAAACGCAATTCAAAATAGAATTAGATCATCTCTTTCAAAGGCAAAATGTTTAATAATAATTAAAATAAAAAACTCAGATTTTTAATAGTTAAGCATTTTATTGTTGGCTTTTAAGATAGGTATATGTATAATTTTTTTAAAAGAATTTCATGTGACTAATGCAATAAATTATAAGAAATTCTTGCAACATTAGGAAAAGCAAGTAAACTAAACTAAATAAGAAAAAAACAAAAATGCCAAGCCTACAAAAATTTCCGACTATCAATAAATACCCCAAAACTACGCAATTTATTTGGAAACTGGGCTGGGATCAATGTTCGAATACACGCTGCAGTCTCATTTAAATTAATGGGGGTGAGACATCATCTAGCCAAAAATAGGGCGCTATATACCGTGGCAGCGTCATTACTGGCATCACGAAAGAAATGCTGCTAACACTGGCGGCAGCTAGCTGATAAACACGAAGTTGTGCTGAGTTTAAACAACTGGGACTCATGGTTGCCTTCACAAAACATTTTATTTTATTTTATTTATTGCTAACAATGAATGAAAATAAGAGAGTGCCCTACATGCAGCAAGCACATCAGAATCTCTCTGAAAATAACTATTTTAACGATTGTTTTTTGTTGTTTTTTATTGCACTTTATGTAAAATATTTTTTATTTCTGAGCAATATGTACAATTTTAAGCGAAATCCGATAAACGCCTGGGGAAACCCGGTGCTGACAAAAGAGGAGGAGTTGACCATTCTAAATGGGTCGTGCGGGAATAGTCTGGGGTGGAAGATTCACAATTTCGTGACGTGCGGGGAAGTAAGGTGGAGTAACCTGAAGAAAGTGAAATATCTTGCGATGCTAGGTAATGCTGTTACTTGGTGTGAGGATGCATAATGTTAATAACTTTGAAGTGGTATGTTAAATGTTAACTAAACACTGGCGGCAGCTAGCTGATAAACACGAAGTTGTGCTGAGTTTAAACAACTGGGACTCATGGTTGCCTTCACAAAACATTTTATTGCTAACAATGAAAGAAAATAAGAGAGTGCCCTACATGCAGCAAGCACATCAGAATCTCTCTGAAAATAACTATTTTAACGATTGTTTTTTGTTGTTTTTTATTGCACTTTATGTAAAATATTTTTTATTTCTGAGCAATATGATCCTTATGTATTTTTGTCCAAAAAATTTCACCTTATCAGCAAAATTAAAACTTCGTGTTTGGTTTTTTTGTATATTCAATGCAGCGTACATTAATACAAATTTGGTTGGAATAGGACACTTAATTGGTCCTACCACCAACAAATATAATGATAGCTCGTTAAACACACTTTTATGCAAATATCTCGTAAGCTGACGTGCTGGGAGAAAACGGACAATTTATCTGAGTTCAGCGGCCAAAAATACATTGTGGATGCTAACTTCTCTGTTGCAAAAGTTGGTCTTTTTTTGTAAACTTGTGTAATTGGAGTAAATTTTGCCTGGAAGAATCTAGCCGTTTTAAGTCTAGATCTGTAATTTTTTTAATTTATTAGATAATGCGCGAGGGTGCCACCCCACCCAAGGAAACCGATTTTAGAGCCGCGATAAACTCGGGCTTGAAAAAGTCGGGAACTGCCAATTTTTCCCGGCCCGACCCAACAAAACCCGGGCCCAACTAAAACTGATCCGATCAAGGAGGACCAGACCACCAAGGAGGACTTTACCAGAATTTAGGAATACATCTTCTGGGCAAAAAGAGTTTTTTTCCGACTTCTCCATGGATCAGAACACTAAGGGTCCATTGAGGTCAGCCACCGCTACTGAACAGTCTGCAGGTACGACGAAAGGGGACAGATCCATGGAGAAACCAATTACATCGTCCCACAAACGTGTAAAAACCCATGAAGCCCCACTAAAGATATCCTTTGCTGAGGTGGCAAAGAACAAAAGGATAGTGGGTGACATAGATGAAAGTAGCCCGAACGGTACAATTTCAAAGCACTTTTGGAAATGGATCGAGGCAGCTACTAGTTGCATCACGCAGGATGTGTTGCTCGAGAACCCTAGAGCACCGCCCCCATGCTACAGCATTGGATGGTTCCAAGGAAACATCCGGCTAGTGGCATGCGAGGATGATCGTTCGGTGAAACTATACAAAGCAGCCATCGCGAAAGTGGGAGAGGTATAAAGCTGGCGCACGGCTAAGGGTAGTGGATGCGAAGAATATTCCATTATGTCCGAGAGAAAGGTCTTTGTTACCCATCCACCCTTTAGAACCGGGAAAAATGTTGCAGATGATAAGGTTGCTTAACGCTACTTTCCCCTTAGCAACTGAAAGGTCATTAAAGTAGAGCGCTCTACCCGAGCAACCACTTCAGTAATCTTTCAAATTGACAAAGAAAAAAAAATTTTTTAACAAAAGACTACCTTAATTTGAAAAAGTTTTTTTGTTTAATTCAATGAAGAATGAAGTAGTAAATGCTAAAAAATATTTGCGTTTTGATTTAATATGATTGTTTCAGTCAAATAGTTGTATATTCGCTTTAAAATGCTTGTCCCAATTCAAGTGCATGGCAGTCTTCATTTACTTATGTAGTCAAGCAGCTCTAAGGGCTCTTGACTCGCACACCAATAACGCCAAATAACTCACGGGATGCCGTAGATCCTTAAGTGCGATCGCTCAGCATCTCAGTATCCACCTCATCTGGGTGCCTGGACACCGCAACATTGTTGGAAACGAGTCAGCCGACAAACAGGCAAAACAGGGCACTACCACTCAGCTCCTCCCAGATAAGAGCTTGATAGGGATGTCCTTAGCCACATTTAAACTACTTACAAGGAATGAAACGTGGTGCCTGGCTACAGAACGATGGAACAACCTTCCGGTTTGCGTCGTAGCTAGACTCACGTGGCCAACGTTCATCCTAAGACGAACCAACAGTCTTCTGCGCCAAAGTATAGAAAACGTAAAAATTCTAGTTGGGGCTCAAACGGATCACTGCCTCATGGCAGGCATGCAAGACGCTTGGGCGTAGCTCAGAACGACTTCTGCAGAAGCTGTCAATGTGAAGAAAAGGAAGAGCCATTACAACATCTTCTTTGCCATTGCCCAGCTCTTAGTAGAGCGAGACTTAAAAGTCTTGGTTACCCGTTTCTACTCAATCTCTCGGAAGTATCCGTTATTACGAGACGCAACTCTACTAAAATTCTTAACGTCGTCGCAATGGTTCAGTCTTGGTCTACCTTGGTAGTAAGACTGTCCCTAGCCATCTCAACCAAACCTAAAAAATAGGGCAAGGAGTCGGGAGCGCTTGAAATCCTAGCCCTCAGTGTTCCAGACCTTCTTTACAAATTATCTTGTAATACATGAGGCCACGACGCAACTGAGATATATACCCCGGCCTAGGAGCTTCCATAAAAGTGGCGCACGAGCAAGGACATCTGATACCATAAAAGGTATTTTAAATCAATTTGTATGCTCAATATAGACGCAAAAATCATCCCTCCGCAATCAAACGCATTTTGAGTCACTACATCAACACAAAAATTCAGTTTGATCGATCTAAAATGAAATTAAATAAAGAACTTCGGCAAAAAACAAGGATAATTAACTGCCCAAAATAAACCAATATAAATAACACAATTTAAGCTTTTTTCAAATCGGCGGTGGCCACTTGCTTGTGTGTGTGTGCTCATAACAAACTCCTCTACACTTTCAAGTGTTGTGTATTAAAAGAGAACCATAATAGAAAGACCAAAAACTCACTTACTCACTAACTCAAAAAATAAAAATTTTTCACTCAAATATCCTCTTGATTGTCTCAACCACAAATCTTAACCAAAAATTGGAATAAAATGGCAAGCAAGAACCCGAAACGCTTGCGTAGCGATGGCTCGTCCACTGATCTGAAGGCTGGAGGGGTTTCTGATGTGGCTGCAATTACTGCGCAGCTAACTCTTCTGCTCAATCAGCGATTCGACGAGCAGGCGGAGCATGTTGGTTCCAGCATGCGCGAGTTTGAGGCACGGATTCTGCGTGAAATAAATGAAAAACTGAATGGTGTGGCCGGGGAGTTCCACCAAATGGCCCAGCGGCTGCAGCAGTTGGAGAAGGTATCGCTGGACGTTGTTGCCTTAAAAGAGCGGTTGGGAATGCTTGAATGCAAGTTGGCATCTCAAATCAAAGCTAAAGCAAACGCTTTTATAGCAAATGATTTGCGAATGCATGGAGTTCCGTACCAGATAGAGGAAAATCTCAGAGCACTATTCAACTAGCTCTGCTTTTCTCTTAAACTAACACCACCACCAAGAGTCAAGGAGATTTACGGGTAAGGCCACGTGCTCCAACTCGCTCAGTTCTGGACCCGATCTTCTTCTTCTTCTTGTTTCAAACCCGTGTGGGACATAGGGCATCAACCACTCCTCTCTTCTATCGAACTCTGTTGTTGGCCGCAGCTTTCAGTTATTTCCAGGTCTTCCCGATGCTTTCCGCTTCTCTACCAACAGTCCTCCTCCAAGTTTCTTTGGGTCTGCCTGGTGTCCGGCCGAATCCATCCAGTGGGTTACACTCCATTGCCTTCCTGGCGATATAGCTCCCACTTTTACGCAATGTATGCCCTATCCAGCTCCATTTCATTCTGCGTATTATGGTGTCGACACTCTCCATATTTGCGCGTTTTAGTAACTCGGAGTTCCGTATTCTGTCAGGACAGAAAATACAAAATATCCGACGCAGGCATCGGTTCACGTATGTTTGAATTTTGGACACTATGAAAGTTGTAATTTTCCAAGTGGAGGAACCGTATAGGTGCACTGGCATTACGTTAGACTTGAAAAGCCTTATTTTGAGCCAGTGTGGATATTATGAGCATCGCCAAACGGCCGACAGCGTCCCAAAAGCACCCTTAGCTTTCTGAAGGCGCGACTCCACATCGAGTTCCGTACCTCCATCCTCAGCGACTACGCTGCCCAGGTAGTTGAATTGCTGGACTTGTTCAATGGGCTGATCATCCAAAACCAGCGATTGGGATTGTCCGGAACGAAGGATAAGCGAATTAGGTTTGGAGGTGTTGATTTTTAGACCTGCCGATTTAGATGAGGTGCCAAGTTCGGCTAACGCACTTGACAGGTCGCTTAGCCTATTTTCCAGGAGGCATATATCGTCCGCATAGTCCAGATGCCGCAATGTGGTTGTCATTGTCCACCTGATGCCGCTGTTGTTGGGTGCATCTGTAATCACCATTATAAACAGGATGGGAGACAGAGCACAACCCTGTCGAACGCCGCTGAGGACTGGGAAAGGCTGCGAGAGTTTTCCGCCATGAAGCACTCTGCACTGGGCGCTGTCGTATGTAGCTCTGATGAGGGATATAAGTTTTTCCGGTATCCCCCTTCTTCACAACCCTTGCCAGATGCACTCCCTGCTTACGCTGTTCAGGGCCTTCGCGAAGTCTACGAAAGCCATGTGAAGGTCCGCTCTGTACTCCATGCATTGCTCGATCAGGATGCGGACAGTGTTAATATGATCCGTGCATGAAGAACCTTTTCTGAAACCGATTTGCTTTTCGCCTATGGTGTCCATAATGGTGTCTCTCAGGCGATCCAAAATAATTCGTGCTATGAGCTTTGCAATAGTGGGCAGCACACAGATCCCACGCCAGTTGTCGCACTCACGAAGGTCGCCCTTTTTGGGAATTTTTACCAAGATGCCCTCTAACCATTCCGAGGGGAGCTCCTCAGTTTTCCATGCTCGTTGTATGACCGGTTATAGTAACTCCGCCGCCGTTGCCGGTTGGCACTTAAAGAACTCCGCAGGTATGCCATCAATACCAGCTGCTTTGTTGTCGGGCAGCGATTGGATGGCAGTAATTATTTCTAACTTAGTGGGCGCTGACATCCTTATCCTGTGGTGACTTGGAATTTGTGGCAATTCGGTAAAGAGTCGGGATGCGGCCGTGGATATCTCCCAGTTGAGAACCATCGCAAAATGGGATCTCCATCTATTCATTTGGTCCATACCAGTCGTGAAATATTTACCATCTGTGTCCCTGATTGGGCGCTCCGCATTCATCTTCTTATCGGCTATTTCGTTGGTCGCCTTATAAACCGTTTTCAGGTCACCGTTTGCTGCTGCATTTTCTGCTATTTCTGCGAGATTGTTTTTGTCCTGGCGCATCTTTTAATCGCACGGACTTTAGCTCGATATTCTTGCTTCAAAGCCGTTTCTTGATGTTGTGAGTTTGGATTCTGCAATTTCTGCCTGATTTCCGCTCGTTGGCTTATTAGGGTCCATGTCCGTTCGCTCATCCAGGGGCTGTGACCTCTGGGGATTTTACCGATAATGCTGTCACCAACATTCAGGTAAATTTCCTTCACTTCACTCCATTTTTCTGCTGCTGTGGCGTCATCATTCGACACGACTGATCCTGCCATCAGATTCAACGCTTTCTTAAAGCTTTTCTTAACCGCCGCTTGCTTCCGTCGGTCGGTGAAGTATTTCGCCTTTGGACTCGAATTTTCTGATTTGACAATCGCAGCCGTCCTGAGACGGATGACCACTACCATTAGATGATGGTCGTAGGAGTTTCCTATGTCCGCTCCCCTTTTGTTGCGTACGTCCATTAGGCATCCGCGAAAGCGGCGTGATATAGCCAGGTGGTCAATCTGGTTCTGGTATTCGCCAGAAGGTGAAAAAAGGACACTTTGCGTGCGGTCTTGTGTTGAAACAGGACCCGATAATAATAATAAAATTTGACGGACCGGGGGAAAAATCTGCACTGCTAAGAGCAATTGGTTCATACCGGCGAGAAACCAAGCAGCAACTAAGCTTGGAGTTAATTGGGTTTGACTCCCAAGTTCCTCTTTACATTAATGAGCAGCTCTCAAAAGCCAACTATGAAATCTTCAAAGAGGCAATGCGTATGAAAAAGCTTCGAAAACTGACAGCTGTGATTACCCGACGAGCTCTTGTTGTTGTAAAACAGAGAGCTGATAGTGACGTCATATGTATTGAGAGCTTTCGAAAAAAGATTCTGCGAGTGCAATTAGGGTTTTTAGACTGTGTTGATGCAGACTGACACTTATGCTTACAACGCGAACAGCCATGCAATGCTTAGAATATTAAGCAAACAGAAATCCGGTCTTCGAATTTGTCATTTAAATGCGCAAAGCTTAACAAAAAAAAAAAAAATAGAGGAGTTTAACTATTTGATTTTTGATTTGATTTATTGAGTTTGATTTAGTGCTACAAGATAAACTTATAAATTAATGCACTAGTCACAATGATTCAAAAGTGGGGTTGACAATCACAATTAATATTAATTTAATAAAATATAATACATGAAATAAAATAAATAATACTATAAATTAAGACATTACTTTTACGTTACATACTTAACTTATTAAAAATGATTTTTTTATCAATTAATTATTGTATTTTCCCTTGTAGTAAAACTATTGTCTTGACCCACTGTGTGCGATCACTCATAAGCTTGACTTAGTATGGATACGAACCAAAGCTCTACAGTAAAACTTATACTTAGTATGAACACAAACCAAAGCAAAGCTCATGTTGTTTAAGCATCTACATGTATAGGAAGAGAACCAACATATACAGGGGTGTCACAGAAATCTCTAGAGATTTTCGTGTAAACGATTGCACTTCGAACAAATCAGGGACTACTTTATTTGCGAAGTGCCAAGAATCAGACCGCCTACTAGATTACGTGGATGGAAAACCGTACGCTTCAAATCTACTTGACTTTAAGCAGGCGATTTCAAATCTCTCAACTTTTGACATCTAATCTAGTAGCCGGGCATATTTTAGCCCCATAACATATAAATTTAAACAGCTTTGGTATAAAATGCAGACGTTTATACGAAAACCTCTAGAGATTTCTGTGACACACCCGATTTTCAATATTCACTTACTTAAGCCTAGCATAAGATTATAATTACCATCTACTTTAACACATGTAATCAAACCTAGCCATAAGACTCAATGTAAGTCAAATGATATAAATACGGCACCTGCGGCCTTAATAAAAAGCACTCAAACCTTAACCCTCCAACTCGCCTATTATATGGCGATCCTGCCTACCATCGGCTAATAATTTGAGGAAAAGAAATAAAATCCTGCAAAAAATATAAAGGCGTGAATAGCGACCACCAAATCGCTGTCCAACGTGCAATGGACCCAACCCGCTCACTATCGAGCAATATAGGGCAAGGCAGCCAGCAGGACACCAAAGAGAAGAGATGGAGTAAGCGCCATGCTACGGCTCCAAAGGGCAGCGCTTCTTGCCCGGATCAACTCCAATCCTCCCCCGCCTTAGACAGAAGCTTTCCACCTGTGGCTAAATATTGTTGCCATTGAGCTACAGCAGCAACGAAAGAAGCAGGCAGCAGCCGAGAAGCAAGCAGCCGAGAAGCAAACAGCAGCCTCAGCAGTCTTATGCAAAAAGCAAAAAAAAAATATTGTCCAGCTAGCTTGTTCTAGACGAAACACTGTGCGATGGTATGAGTCGAAACACAGAGATAGTGGCACCCCGATTAAAGTTCTAATTCCATCCCGATGTGTAGAGTATCAGCAGCAGTTCGAACGGTTTGCAAGCTAATTCATTATACTCCTTCATAAACGCCAAGAAAATTCCGCTCTGGCCATCTGTTTAGTGCTTCTTAATTTTTTAAAATTATATACATTTCGGGAGAATAATAACATTTACCGGATGGTGTTCTCGGGTGATGACTTTTTATTGAACTTCAATTGGGAGCAATCGATTCACAAAAATTTCGCGATAAATGCGCAAAATCTAGCGCGACAGTTAATGCAAATTAAATAATATTTTTGTCATTGTTTGAACATAAATATCACTATTGAATATGTTTTTTAAATAAATTATTAATATATACCAACCTGGCTTTGAGTTCCTGGCTGCAAAGTAATGCGATATTTCTCCCATTTGGCGAGCACATCACACACTTTCTCTTCTCCTGAAAGGCTCCTTTCGGTACTACCTATAACTTCATACAATGCGTAGCCTTTCGAATTTTCTTGCAAGCCAATTTTCTTTTTTATGATTTCTATAACATCGATTGCTGAGGAACTTGGAGGAAATTCTATGGAATAATATTGGCCATCCATGAAATAAAATTTGGAATAGCAAGGTCTTCGATTGGTTGTACACAATATCTCTGCGCAACTTGGAGTCCATTGTCGTCGTCTTGTGCCTTGAGTTCTGAAAAAACACTAATGTTATATAGACCAAATTATTAAACGTGCATTTGATTCTTCTTTATTAAACTAGTGTTATTATGTCTCATGTTGTAGATACTATCTCATTCTCAAACGAAAAGAAAATATATTTTCACTGGTAGTAAAATATTAAAAAATATATATCTATCCCAACGCCGCACAGTTGTCAATGCCATTTAGAGTTTGTATGAATAATTTAAAATACACGTAATAGAGAAACTATTAAATAAATCCTACATTTTTAATATCGGTAAAATAGTTTCTATCTGAAATTTACCTCTTAATGTTAGACCGCGCGGTCTAATTTCATTTTGTCATGGGGGTCTAATTTTATTTTTTAATGGCAGTCTAAATTCACTTTGAATAATGAAAAAAGGCCGCGCATTTTGAATGAAATGAATGTACATTTGTGTAATTCTCAAGTTCTTATTTGCTAAAGTGGAAAAAAAATAGGCAACAATGCTAGTGGTTGGAGTTGTATATGTAAAATGGGCTATACAGATCCAAAAGGGCCAAGCCAATCTTCTCACAATCAGAGTGCTTAAAATTTTTCGCACAAGAGAAAGGGACCTACAGTTTAACGACGAATCCGAGCGGCAAAGTTTGATAATTTACTTTTTCATGGCTAGGTACTTCACAGCTGGCGCCAATAGCTGGTAAAGGTGACCGTATGATTAAAAGCTATTTTTCTAAAGAAAGAAAAAAACTTTTATTATTAGATGTTCAGAGGCGGGATCGAACCCACGACCTCCCACCCGGCAGGTCGGCACTAACCACTGGGCCACATACGGCCACAAGTGTTGGAGTGGAAATCCTTTAACTGAACCCTCCCCAAAGGGTGTCTGCTGGGCAATGTACCTCGGCTTAAAGCGAGCTATTCCTAGTGTCACTTGTGCGTCTTACACTCAGGAAATGCAATGTCTAGCTAAGGTGATGGCCAGCACTATCCAGCTTTAGTTGGGTAGAACGACGGTGGAAGGCGTGACTGCTACCACCGGCGGGTACGGACGGGAAAAACCCCTCTTCGAGTCGCCAGCGGTCACACCAATGTGGCGGTTTGAGCAGGCCAAATCATTTGTACAACTACTGCCACAACGACAAGAGTCAACGTGTGGCGTGGTACCGCAGTCGATAGAGACTCGGACTGCGAATCGCGAAAGCCGAGGAAAAGCTGCTGCTTTCCCCAGTCCAGGCGGGTTCTAGCGCATCTTGTAAGTTAATGCCGGCTCTCAAAATCAAAGCGCGGCTCGATGGCAGCGGTAAGCTCACTTCAAAGGAGAGCAATAAGCATTCGTTGGTCGAGAAAAAGATTAAAGAGAGTCGCAAGAGCTTTGCGGAGAAATAAGCAATGCAAGCCACCTCCGCATCATAAGCCAATGAGGTGGAGGAGAGCTTGGATCAAGCGGCAGCGCTCAACTGAGCCAGCGAAGGTGGAAACTCCAGAATGCAAACGGCCTCGCCCAAAACCGCAGAACGAGGCTCTACAAAGCTCCACTCCAAACGGAAATAAGTAAGAGTGTTACGGTCGAGTGCCCCAACAGCAAAATACTTTGTCCCAAGTAATGTGGTTCCTATAGCTTTGAATTATATTTATTTAAAAATTTATTTCAATAAATGGGCAGGCGCACTTGCATATCTTCGATGTTTTTGCTCGGATCTTATTGTGGTACACAGAATAGATTCATATTGGGCCTAACTGAATATATATTAAGTCTCTAGGTTCAAACTTAAAAATTGAAGCTCAGACAGTTTTTCGCGGTTAGAAGAAGATAGAGGAGGAATTTTCCAAACCTGGAGCAAACTTTATCTGAGTACGGTGTACAGGTGTACATACATGCAAAAATTTGTGGCTCTACTTCTAATAGTCTGTGAGATCAACGCGTTTATACATAGAGAGTGACAGTTTTTCGCTGCTAAATGATGGAGGATGTGGAGTTTTCCAAGTCTAAAACTCGGCTGTTGATGCTGATGAAAAATATATATCCCTTACTTCTCCCTTTTACATACATTTGCACAACTTCATGAACCCCCTTTTCCCATTTTTAATGGGAACAGGGTATAAAAAGCCCATACAGAAGTCAGCCAGTGACGTGCCAAAATAGCATCTCACCATAGCCCTCGTCGACAAAAGCGACCCTTTTGGCAAAATGACTCTGGAACAGTGGAAGATAATGGAGAGGAACCTGTTTGAGGAGATCGTTAAGAGGATGGAAGAACCAGCAGTGCAACCTGTTACGTTTGACAGAGCGGGCTGGTTGTTTGAAGTCAAGATCCTCAAGCGTATTGACGATCTCACCCTAAAGTGGGTCACAAGCGTCGTTGCAAACATGGGAAGCTAAGGGGAGGGTGCCCACCTGGAGGTAGTTGACAGAAAACGTATTCCGTCAGTACCGAAAACGAAAGTGCTCTTCCCAAGGGTTGTACCAAAGGAGCAGGCGTTGAAGCAACTCAGACATGCCAACAACTGACTGGAAGGTAATACATGGTGCTAAGCCCGACAAGAACGGAAAGCACATGGTCCTCCAGATCAATAAGGAGACCGATGATTTGCTGTACCCAAGATTCGGGAAGATGCCGTGGATCCCGGAGATAAAAATGAGCACACGTTGGAGAATAGAGAGGTCGAAAAAGACCTTGACATCGACAAGATGGTCGATAAAACCAACAGTCTCGATTTTAAGGAGGAAGTACTGCTGAGAACGAAAGGGACTAGAAATCAGCCACCATGGTAGGTGAACCATCCGGGCCTGGGGACGCAGACAACGATCATCCAGTTGAAGCCTGATGTGGCCTTAGTTCAGGAACCTTAGATTGCGGCAGGGCTAAGGTCACGAAACTGCAACACTTTTTATGCTTACCTTATTACGGATGACCTCACAGTTGTGGTCCTGTATGGTCACGATGCCGAGCCAATACTATTGGCATCCTGCTACATGACACACGAGCGAAAGTCCCCACCGGCTGAGCTCGAACAATTTACGGCTGATGCGAGCAGGAGAAAGCAACCATTCGTCGTCGAACAGACGCCAACGCACATCACACCGTGTGGGTTAGCCCGTACATCGACGACAGAGGTAAATCTCTCCTAAGATATATTCTACAAACTAACCTTAAAATAGAAAATGTTGGAGATGCGCCCACATATGTGGGACCAACATCGGCTAATGTCCTAGACCTAACTCTGACCTTAGGGAATAGTACTCAGGCATTTGAATGGAGAGTCCTCGAAAGAAACCCCTTCTCACACCACAATTACATCCAACTTCAGATCGAGTTCCACCATAACAAAACCGGAGACGCCTTTAGGAACCCCCGGAACATAGACTGGGTGAAGTACCTTTGAACGGTAGAATCAAAACTACCAAAGCCAACAATCTGCTCGGAAGGCAACAATCCGAAGTCCGTGGAGACGCTCACATCCAACCTAACTAAAGCATACAAAACCTCATGCAAACTCACAGTAAGCAATAGGAAAAACCAGCCAGCGCTGAAAAAGCAGAGAAAGGACGTGCAAGAATGCTTCAAACTCGCCAAACAAGCGGATGAGCAAATAATCTAGGAGGAATATAAGATAAGACTTCACGTCATCACTCCAGAAAAGATCTGATGGGCGATCGACTCGTTTGCGAGTTACAAATCCCCAGGGCTAGAAGAATATTTCGAGCCATGCTAGAAACGATCACAGACGCAATCGTCCCATGGTTACAGTCCATTTTTGTAGCTTCGCGAAAAAGCTAAGCATCAAAACAGCAGACACCGGCAGGAAAGGTTAGGAACCTGGAGTAGCAGAAACTCTGGAACACCTCATCTGCAGCTGCTCAGCAATCGCCACGACAAGACCAAAATATGTGCACTCCCCAAGTTTTACCTCTCTGAAAGAGGCGGCCAATACTTTCCCCAAAGAACCATGGCATTTGCCAAAACGTCAAAGATCCTCCAAGATTTCAAAGGGACATGGTACCCCAAACAAGCAACCGGCCCACTAAGGACCGTACGGTCTATGTGCGGACCCATGGGGCCCAGCCGAAAATACTTACCTACCTATTGGTTGGAGTGTGAACAAGCATACGAGTCTGTTAATAAGGATTTGGAGTCAAGTCCGAAACAGTTCTAACCAGACATGCCATTGCTGTTTTAATAAAATGTTGCTATCTATCTCTGTTGAATTGTGTTGACTGTATTAAATTTTAATCAACCATTGACCTTGAGCCAGCACAGCAAAAAGCAAAAAAAAATCTTGACTAAAATCAATGCAGGTCACTAAAACCCTCAAATACTTCTTATATTTATACCCTGTACTCATTAGAAACTAGTAAAAGGGGATCATGAAGTTGTGCAAATGTATGTAATAGCCAAAAGGAAGTACCTCCGACCCCATAAAGTATATATATCAGGGGCGCCCATGCCCATTGCAACGCTTTTGTTGCTGTGTAACGCAAAGGCATAGCACGCGCGTGTTGAAGTCGCGCACGCCATAAGCCAAACAAATACATATGTGGGCTCTGTGTTTTGTTGTTGTCGCGCTCAGACCTGCAACAACAACAACTCTGTTGTTCGCTCAACTCTGTTCTCTCTCTCCGATGTCTCTCGCAAACTCGAACCCAAAATCAATGTCAGAGCTACAATTTTGAAGTTTGAACCTAGTGACTTCATATATATTTAGTTAGGCCCAACATCTATCTATTCTGTATACCACTATGAGATCTTTGCAAAAACACCGAAGATATGCAAGTGCGCCTCCCCATTTATTCAAACAAATTTAAAAATAAAAGGAACTCAAAGCTGTAGGAACCACATTACTTGGTACGGGGCACTCGACCGCAACACTTTAAAGCTATCGTAACCAAACTTTGCACGAAGTCATTTGGTACAAATACGCAGCACATTTGTCGGAACCGGCCGGAATGGATGACTATAGCATATAGCTGTCATAGGAACGATCGGTTAAAAAAATAGTTTTAGTGAGAAAAACTTTTTTGCAATGCTATCCCTCCCAAACCTCGGATTTATAAGTTTGCTATGCTTTCACATAACTCCACCAAGATTTCCCACTCGCATTCGCATTCTCTCTGAAGTCGGACGTGTTTTTTTTTCTTCAACCTGTGTTTAAAATTTTTGCCAGTGTCAAGTGCAGATATCTATTTCTGTTTGTGTGTCCTGTGTTTGTATTAACAAAGCGCAAAAACATAACAATAAATTATTCATTATTGTTACTGTGCACTTTGATTTGTTTCTAATTTGTTTTAATTTGTGACTTAACTTGTGTGCAATCGATCGTGTGCTCTTGTTGTTGTTGGTGTGGCTTAGCTCTCTCCCGCTCCCATACATTCACTCTCGCGCTCGCTTATCGCTCTGTGTTATCCGAATTACGGTTACTTTGTTTTGTCACTTTGATTTTCTTTCTGTTTAAAATAGAGTTGTTGGTTAGCGACCTTTCTAATTGTAGAAATTTGATGCTTGCTGGCTCGAGGTGAAGAAGAAAACTCAGTTTGTATTTGTTTCCAATATATTTCAGAAGCGCATCGGCCTCCGTCTTCAGGGACACTACAAAAACAATATGCCAAATTATCACAATACATTGAAAAAACATTACTTTACGTACAATTTTATGACACGTCTGTTCCGCTTGACGTGGAGTTCAATACTAAATTATAGTTAAGAGAGTAAATGTCTGTATAGGTGCGCGCAGTTGTCAGTATCAGTCTTGTAATTCAATCTCTTCTCTGTTTCTGTGGAACTGATGTGTAACATTTCAAGAGTAAACCGTTTCCTATAGTTACTCTCCTGTTGCAAAATTGTTGTTCCTTCAAAATTCGGTGAATGTCCGCTCTCCATACAGTGTGTCGCTAGTGCTGTTTTTTGTATTGTCGTTTGGTTTCGAAGCTTGTAATCCGATTTATGTTGTGAAATCCTTGTTTTGAGTTTAGACTTGGTTGTTCCAACGTATAGTTTATTGCACTTGGTTTCCGAATCTCCATTGCATGGTATTCTGTATATCACATTGCTTTTGTCGTCTTTGTCTATTTTGGATTTCGTCTTGTTGTAAAAGTTCCTCATTGTGTTTGTGGGCTTGTGGGCTATTTGTATGGTGTGTTTGTTGAAACACTCAGATTTCGCGAAACGCTCTGAGAGTTGTGGAACGTATGTAAGGCTCCTAAAGGATTTCGGTTGTTTATCGACTTTTGGTTTTTGGATCCTATTTCTACTAATTAATGATTTTATTACCCTCATTGGGAAGTCATTGTTTTTTAAGGTCAGTTTGATTTCGGAAATTATGTCATTATGATACATCTCGTCGCTGATACTCAGCATCCGTTGAATACAGCTAGCAGCCGTATTTATTATCATGTTTTTTGGATGTTTAGAATAAAAATTGATGATTCGTCCTGATGCTGTCGGTTTTTTGTACCATTTTATTTTAAGGGTGTTTCCATGTCTGTTAATAGTAGAGTCTAAATAGGGAAGTTTTCCATCTATTTCTATCTCCGTTGTGAATTTTAAATTTCTATGAAAAGAGTTAAGTGCATCTACTGTATCCTGAATATCGGCTTCCTTAATAATGGCGAACAGATCGTCCACATATATCTTTCGATTTTAATGTTCTAGTTTTTACTGAGACGTGGTTAAAATCGGACATCTCAGATTCCACAATTTTTACCACTAAATACACCACTTATAGACGCGATCGCTCTTCTCGCGTTGACATCGAGTTTATAAGTGTTAAAATAACTTTTTCTACTTTTTCCGTTTTTATTACTTGCTCCTATATTCCTCCCCGCTCTGATGCCACAGTTTACTTATCTCACCTTTCTGCCATCGAGTCGGTCTCTCTATTATTATCAAGCACTGACCTTTTGGTTGTTCTTGGAGATTTCAACTTGCCGGAAGTAATGTGGTCCACGAATGATGAATCCAATGCACTTTTTCCATTGAAATCTCATGATTTTATCGATGGACTTTTTGAGTTGTCGTTGTCACAAGTCAATCCTATTCGGAACTCTAACAACAGAGCTCTTGATTTAATCTTTCTGTTGAATCCTCCCGGCAATGTTGCATCTAGAATCGACCCATTGGTGTTTCCTGAGGACCCCTTTCATCCTACAGTTGAACTTTCTATCGATTTGCCTTCTTGTGTGTGCTCTGCTTCTGGGAATTCGACGGCTAAAACACGCTTTTTTCAAAAAGCAGATTTTTTGAAACTCAGTGATTTAATTTTTGAAACCGATTGGTCTCAATTGTACAATTGTACAGATATTGATGTCGCCATAAAACTTTTTTATGAAACCTTGTATTCGCTTTTTGATGTCTGTGTTCCACTTGAGCTCCCTCGCTGTCCTAATAGGCAGCCTTGGTTCACAAGAGAACTAATTACTTTAAAAAACAAGAAGTCAAGGTATTTCAAAAAGTATAAGATTTCGAAAAAATCATCTGATTTCTCTCGATATGTGGATGTGCGTTCTAGATTTAATGTGCTTAATGCACAGTGTTACAAAGACTATCTTAACCGATGCAGGCTGCAATTCTCACAAAATCCTAAGCAGTTTTATTCCTTTGTTAACTCTAAACGCAAATTTTCCACTATCCATTCATCTGTGCGCTATGGTAATGTGCCGATTTGTTTGCGCAGTTTTTTACGTCAACCTACTCGTCCACTAGCTTTCCTGTGAATCAACCATACCCTTATCGGCTAAATAAATCTAATTGTATTTTTAGCCCTGTGATAACTGAAAGCTCTCTTCTTTGTGATCTTAACTCTGTAAAACCTGTCTATGCACCGGGACCCGACGGAGTACCTGGTTGTGTACTTAGGTTTTGCGCTGATGCACTTTGTAAGCCTATTCATAAATTATTTGAATTGTCTTTGCAATCATCCACTTTCCCTATGTTATGGAAGGAATCTTTTATCATTCCTCTCCTTAAAAAAGGAAATAAGTCTGATGTTGAGAATTATAGAGGTATTTCAAAGTTGTCTGCAATTCCGAAAGCTTTTGAGAGAATTATGACATCTCAATTGCAGCATTTATGCAGTTCCATTATTTCACCCTATCAACACGGCTTTGTAAAGCGTCGATCCACTACAACTAACTTATTAGAGCTTACATCATTAGTTATCAAAGGATTCATATGTAATATGCAAACTGACGTGATTTATACTGATTTTAGTAAGGCTTTTGATTCTGTCAATCACTGCTTGCTGCTTCACAAACTGAGTTTAATTGGTTTTCCAACTAACCTTCTTATTTGGATCTCTGATTACCTTAGTTCTAGAACACAAAAAGTCCTTTTCAGTAATTCATATTCCAAACCAATCCAGGTTACCTCTGGTGTACCCCAAGGTAGTCACTTGGGTCCATTGCTTTTTACACTCTTCATAAATGATCTTCCGTCAGTCTTGACTCACTCTCGTGTGCTTATGTACGCCGACGATGTGAAACTATGTTTAACATATAATGATTTGGTCTCCCGCTTTAATTTGCAAGCTGACTTGGATGCATTTCATTCTTGGTGTAAAGATAACCTACTAAACCTTAACAGTTCCAAGTGTAAGGTTATGACATTTTATAGAACCACACCACAATTCTTTTCTTATATGATTAATAATGTCCTACTAGAGTGTTTGAATGATACAGTCAATGAGGTAAATGATCTTGGGGTTATTCTAGATTACCGACTGAAATTTGACTCTCATATAACGGCTACTGTTTGTAAGGCCAGGAGTATTCTTGGGTTTATTAAGCGCTGGTCGAAGGAATTTGATGATCCATATACGACGAAAATTTTATACATTTCTCTTGTCCGCCCTATACTCGAGTACGGATCTTGTGTGTGGTCTCCGCAATATTCGACCCATCAAGACAGAATTGAATCTGTGCAAAAGTTTTTATTGTTTGCTCTTCGTGGTTTAAACTGGAATCCTGAGGTCCGTTTACCGTCATACTCAAGTAGGCTACTTTTGATTAACGTTCCCTCCCTCATTAACCGTAGAGTTATGCTTGGTGTAATTTTTATACATAGATTGATTAATGGTGAAATCGACTCATCTGAGTTGGTTGGTCAAATTAACCTCAACGTTCCTATTAGACCGACTCGCAATTTTATACCCCTATCACTAAATCGTTGTACCACTAACTATGCATTGCATGAACCTTTTCGTGTTCTCTGTGCTGATTACAATAAACTCTACCGAGTAATCAACTCCGAAGCTTCTCTTCCTGCTTTAAAAACTACTATTTCAACATATTTAGCCCGTAGTTGACATTTCTTTATGTTTTTCCTTCGCGATTCGTCTCATACGTTAGTGTCTCCGCCTCTCGGTCGGTTCGGCTACTATTTTGGGCTACTATTTTGCCTGCGGTTCGCGCGTAACAGGCCCTGGCTTGGTGTCGCATGGGCCACTTGAACGTACTGCGCATTGTACGTCAACGTCCAGACAAAGATTTATGAAAATCGGACAAGAATATAGTATAGCTGCCATACAAAAAATAGGTTCGAAAAAAAGTTTTAGTAAGAAAAACTTTTTATTTTCAATGCTATCGCTCCCAAATTTGTTACTGATCAATATTATATGCTACCACACAATTCTGCCAAGTTTGATTTAAATCGGACGACTTTAGCACATAGCTCCGATAGGAACGATCGGTCGAAAAAGTAGTTTTAATGAGAAAAACTTTTTTGTTTTCAAAAATGGATGAATATATCGTATAGTTGCCATATAACAAGCTGGCAGGCATATATCACGCTCCAAGGGTGTATAAACTTCGGTCGAGCCGAAGTTAGCTTCCTTCTATTTTAATGTTGTTGTAATTGTTTTCAGCTTAGGTGATGCCTCTGTAATATTAAAGGTAATTAAGAATCCTATGTGTGTGTATTAGTGGCCAAAACTATCTTATCAGCCCTGCTCCGCTTTCGCTTTCTTAAAAATTAGGTGCTCTGGTGTGCCGTAATTTTCTGCAGACAAGTTGTTGTGATGTGGATTGCTTCTTTTATCTTATTTTATTTTTCCAATTCTATTATAAGTTTTCTGTATTTAATTAATTAATTAGGTTTATTCTGTAATGTATTGATAAATCAAAAAAGTGAATATAACAAATATAACGAGAAGGCCAAGCTAACTTCGTCGTTGCCGAAGTTTTTATACCCTTGCAAATGTTTTAATACATCAGAGCTTTCGAACGTCAGCATTAAAACATACAATTTTTCTAAATAAAACCCACTTTTCGACCAAATGTTCCTATGGCAGCTATAAGATATAGTCATCCGATTTTGACCAAAACTTCCAAATCTGTGTGAAAGCGTATAAAACTAATAATTGTCGAAGCGGAAGGCGTTTACATTAAAAACAAATAAGTTTTCTCACAAAAACCCACTTTTCGACCGTTAGTTCCTGTTAAGCCATTTCAGGCTTCTTTTGGTGCAGCCCTCGTCAGAATACTTAGATAATAATTTAACTTTGAATTCGCACTTGCATGTGCATAATACTCTTGTTATGTTAAGTTGTTAGTAGATAAGTCTCTCTTTTGTTATCTCTCTCTCTGCCTCTGCAATGATCTGACGCCAGATAAGTGCAGTCGCAGCAGAGAGCATCGCTTTATATTTGCGCCCACGAAGGGGCAATAAATTCAGTTGTTAAGTGAAGTTAATAGAATCAAGCCGTGTGTCCACAATTTATTTGCTCTTGTTGCTGCTGCACCCTTTGCTGGTGTAATTTTCTTTTTGGCCAATTGGTGGTCAAACATTTTGGCGCCCCCGGGTGGACGACTTGGATCTTTGTGGAATCTTTGCCTGCTTCGCTCAACTTCTCAACCAATTTCTGTGAGTGGATCTCGTTTGGCCAGTCAATTGGATTGGGACAGTTACCCTCGCTTCGCTTTTTCTAACCTGGATGACCTATCAGATGAATCGCTGCAATTGGAGTCAACATCATCAGCCGAGTAGAACTCATCGCCAGGTAACAAGTATCGAAATTTAATTTACGCCCAGTCAGTTAATTGGACTACTGAGTAAGATTGGCATGGTCAATTCTTTCGTAAATTTTAATTCGCATTTTACATACATACATTGTCTATAAATATTCGCTTGGCTTTGCTTGGCCGCTACATAAATAAATCCCGCAAGTTGTTACATTGGCTTTGCTTAGCCGCTGCCTACATAAAAACCGCAATTTGAAACATTGACTCTGCTTAACCGCTTATACATACATCCCGTTTTTTTGGATCATTCGCGCGGCAAAGAAGCCATATACAACATACATATATACAGCCTCTGTCACATACCAAATTGCGCGCCCAACTCCAAGCATAAACATATGCACATACAAATCGCTCTCAGTTGCGCTTGCGTCGAAACAAGTGGGCGGCGAAACAGTTGCTGGCGCACATACACACACATACATGCAAATATTCTAACACGCAGTCGCCGCATCTACGGCTGTTGCGTCGTCGTCATCTCAGTGCGCTTGCGCTGAATCTGGAATAGCTGAGAAAGAAACGATCGGCTCTGCTTTGATTGCTGTCGTTGCTGTCGGTACGGCTTTTGTTGGTTTGTCTGTGTGAATTGTTTTAGCGTTGGAACAGGCGGCTTAGAAACAGTCGCCTCTGCCTTTGTCGTCCACTTAGCTGTTTGCTCGCTTGCATACGACCGAGTGGGTTAAAACAGAAACATATGTACATATTTCGAGACTTCAGGTCCAGCTGCTGCGTCTTCATCGTTGCGCATTAAACATTTGTTTTCTTGGAAATAGTTGCCTTTATTGTTAGTAGCTGATCATTGGCATCGTTTACCCAATTTAAACATATATACATTGCCTTTGCTTACAGTGGGCTGAACCTTATTAAAGTGCAATTTTACGTAATTACTACAAGTTAGTCGAAAAGCTGTAAAGGGTTCAACAATGGGTGGAAGAAGGGCTAATCTTAACAAATCTCTTTCGGAGAATGAAGGATTTGATTTACTTGAACGAAGACAAAGCATAGTCCTTGACATCGAACGGATTAATGAGTCAGTGAAACAAAATAAAAAGTCGGCTACTGCGGTTGAATTAGAATGCCGTTTAGAAATTTCAAATGAGTACATTGGGAAAGTGTTTAAAATTCAAGATGAGCTAGACAAAATAAGTACCTCTTTAGCGTCTCGTGCCGACTTAGAAAATTTGTGCGTCAAGGCAAAATCTACTCTGATATCAGCTGGTGGTCGTTCGCATTCGCATGGAAATACTTCAATAATGAATACATCTGCATCGGGTTCGCAAGCAAAGCGACTGCCTCATATGAAGTTGCCAAAATTCAGTGGGGATTATGCAGAGTACAAAAGTTTTATTGGTTTGTTTGAAAGCCTTGTAGACAATGATGATACCCTCTCTAATATAGAAAAATTCAACCATTTGTTATCCTGCCTGGACAAAGAAGCGCTAGGTACGGTGAAAGCATTCCAAGTTTCAGAAATTAATTATCCAAAGGCTTTAGCTGCTCTAAAAAGGGTGTACGATAATAGTTGTCTGATATATTTCAACAGTATTGCTAAATTATTCGATATTCCTTCCATGTCACATCCGTCCGCATTGTCTCTTCGTTCTATGCTAGATACCGTAACTGCTATTTACGAATCTTTACTATCGATTGGTAATGATAAGAACATAGCTCACGCGATGCTTATTCATGTTGTCATGTCGAAGGTTGATTCTGGTACACGATCCAGATGGGAGGAGTCATTGGACTACAACAAAATTCCTCTCTGGACTGATTGTGAAAGTTTGTTGAACAAACGGTATCAATATCTATCAGCCAGTGAAGCTACAGGAAGAGATAAGCCGCGTAAATCAGATCGAGAAAATCAACTAAAAAAGGGATCTAAAACTTCCTTATCAGTCACTCAGCAGAATCCATCTCAAACTTCGAAGTGTGTGTTTTGCAATTCTAACGATCATTCTATTCACACTTGTACACCATTCGCTGCCGTACCATTTGTAAATCGTTTCAAATTTGTTAAAAGTTTTCCTCTATGCCTGAATTGTTTAAAAAGGGTCATGCAGTCTCGACTTGTAGATCGTCACACTGCAGGGTATGCTCAAAACCACACCATACATTACTTCACAAATATGCAGTTGGAGTTCAGAAAACAAGCGTGGCACAACAGCCATCAACTACTGAAACTCAAAATTCACCGACGGCAACGGTGTCATATGTGAATCATGCTGCTCAATCAGTCGAGTCCGATCAGGTAATCTTAGCCACTGCTTTGATTAAGATTATGGATAAATCGGGAAATTATCACTTGGCAAGAGCACTATTGGATTCGGGCTCACAGATGAATTTCATTACTAAGGATTTAGCCAAAACTTTAAAACTGGAAAGGGTTCGAAAGGAAGTTAGTTTGCTTGGGATAGGAAAGGTCAGTTCATCGACGCAGCATACAGTCCAGACTTCAATTGCATCTCGCGGCAACAAGTACAAATCTGATGCTGAGTTGAGCATTCTAAAATCAATATCTTCCTATCAACCAGAGAAAACCATTTCCACTAATGAGTTCAGCATCCCCAGTGACATCTCTAGCCGATCCAGCTTTCTTCAAGCCCCAAAGGGTCGATCTGCTTATTGGAGCAGAGCTCTTTTTTGATCTTTTAAAGGTTGGGCAAGTAAAGAGTTGCGATGGAGCGTTAACTCTGCAAAATTCGGTATTCGGATGGGTGGTGTCGGGACGTTATAAAACTTGTGAAAATAGAGCTCCTCATTCAAATTCATTTGTTGCTATTAGTCAAGAAAATTGTCCTCTCGATACATTAGTTCGGAAATTCTGGGAGTTGGAACACGTTCCAAATGCGTCTGAAGCCAAAATGCTAACCCCAGAACAGCTGCTCTGTGAGAAGTCGTTCGTCAACAATGTTGTACGTCTAACCTCGGGTCGGTTTAGTGTTGTTCTGCCTTTTAAGTCAAGCCCTCAATGCCTTGGATCATCGTTTGACACAGCAAAGAGAAGGTATTTGTCTTTGGAGCGCAGGCTTGCAAAACAACCTAGTGTTCTCGAAATGTATATAGCTTTTATGAAAGAATACATTTCGTTGGGCCACATGTCCCCTATCGATTGTAATATCCCGAGAGAACCGCATTATTACGTACCTCATCAATGCGTGTTAAGGCCACAGAGCACATCAACCCAGTTGCGTGTAGTGTTCGATGCGTCGTGCAAAACGTCGACACAGTTGTCATTAAATGATATATTGCTGGTTGGTCCTACAATACAACCGACTTTGTACTCAATACTACTCCGATTTCGTTGCAACAAATTCGCGCTTACAGCTGACATCACAAAAATGTACCGTCAGATAGAAATTGACGAAGGTCAGCGCAAATATCAGTTGATTTTGTGGAGGGAAAACCCTTCTGATATTCTCCAAACTTATTGTCTAAATACCGTTACATACGGAACTGCTTCAGCACCATTTTTAGCAATTCGATGTCTAAAATATTTGAGTGAATTGTATGCTTCATCACATCCTATGGGTTCTAGAGCACTTGCAACGGAGTTTTATGTTGATGACTTACTGTCAGGTGCTGATACTCCAGAAGAAGTGAACTTGGTGCGGAGTGAGTTGATGAAAATACTAGAATCTGCCGGGCTAGTGTTAGCAAAATGGGCATCAAATTGTCGAATTAACAATTTTAAGGGCGGGGAGGATGCGGTTTCGCTTGGAGAGGAAGAAGACACAAAAACTCTCGGGCTTATTTGGAACCCAAGTACTGATCACTTTAAGTACTCCATGTCAGCTTTAGTCGATATTGCTCGGTCTGCTGAACCGACGAAACGTTCAATTTTATCGTTTACAGCAAGACTTTATGATCCCCTCGGCTTACTGTGTCCCATCATTACGAAAGCTAAGATTTTAATTCAAGATATTTGGCGACACAACCTTAACTGGGACGAGGTAATACCTCAAAACCTCCGATCTCGCTGGGAGGAAGTCGTAGATTGTTTTTCAACACTTGAGTTGATTACAATTCCTCGGTACATTGGTACCACAAAACAAATAACGTGTCAAATTCATGGGTTTGCAGACGCATCCACCAGAGCATATGGATGTTGCATTTACGTGAGAGTAGTACAACCAAACGGTGTTTCTGTAACCTTACTCACTGCAAAATCCAAGGTAGCTCCATTAAAGACCAAGACTATTCCAAGATTGGAGCTTTGCGCTGCACATATGTTGGCAAATCTTTGGGACAAGGTTAAACAGGAGATTGTTTGTCCCGTAGAACAAGTTGTGTTGTGGTCTGATTCTGAAGTAGTATTGCACTGGCTTAGACAACATCCGTCTAAGTATAACACTTTCGTTTCGAATCGAATCGCCGATGTACAGGAACTAACTCCTAATACAACTTGGCGTCACGTGCCCACAAAGGAAAATCCTGCAGATTTGGTTTCCCGCGGATGCACAATCAGTGAGCTCAATGAATCTTTCTGGTTAAGTGGCCCAGAGTTCTTGAAACAAAATAGTGAGCAATGGCCAGAAAATCCTCATTTCAACCTAGCACATCAAGAGCATATATTGGAGGAACGTCATTCTGTTGCGGCATTGATCGTCCATACCGAACAAAACAGAATTTGTGACCTTATCAATAAATCATCGTCGTTTCTCAAGATCATTCGTGTGGTAGCGTACATGCAGCGGTTCATCAATGGTAAAGAGCGGAACCAAAGTAAATCCCTTGTCCTATCAGCTCAAGAGCTCGATAGAGCGTTTTTGACAGTAGTTCAAAGCATTCAATGTGTCGCATTTGCAGAAGAAATACAACGATTGAGCAAATCATTGCCACTGCAAACATCATATCAGAAGCTTACTCCATTCATTAGTACAGAATCAGAGGGAGGACTCACCTTTAATATGTTGCGAGTCGGAGGTCGTTTACTTCAATCCCCTCTAGCACATAATGCTAAATTCCCACTTCTTATGCCGAAAAATAATCGATTTGTACAGCTCTATTTACAACACTTGCATCGAACAAACTGTCACGCAGGACCGCGGGCTTTGGTTGGTATACTACGGCAAAGAATTTGGTTAATCAACGCAAAAAGAGAATGTAGCGCTACAGTTCGGCATTGTGTACATTGCTTCCATTATAAACCGCGGCTGTTACAGCAGATAATGGGAAATTTACCCGCAGACCGCCTGCATGGCGAGTACCCGTTCGAGGTAAGCGGAGTGGACTTTTGTGGTCCAATTCAAATGTCGCTGAAAGTTAGAGGCAAGCCCCCAGTAAAGGTCTATCTTGCTGTCTTCGTGTGTTTCTTATCTAAAGCTGTCCATTTAGAACTAGTAAAAGACCTGACTTCTAAATCGTTTATTTTACGTTTGTCCAGGTTCATCAATCGGCGTGGCCCTGTGAGCAAGCTGTACTGCGACAACGCCACCAATTTTGTGGGTGCGGCGAGAGAGTTGGCCACTTTCAAGGCCCAATTCGATGCTCACACGGCTGGCATGGTGGCTCATATGGCGACTCGTGGAACCGAATTTGTCTTCATTCCACCCAGAGCTCCACATTTCGGCGGCCTTTGGGAGGCCGCAGTGAAGTCCGCGAAGCATTTGCTGCTGAGGGCACTGGGCAGCATTTTACCCAGCGAAGACGAGCTGCAGACCATAATCGTCGAAGTGGAGGCGGTGTTGAACTCACGGCCGATCGGCGTCGACACAACCAATCCGAACGATGGAGAGGCCATCACGCCAGCGCACTTCCTGGGAGGCAGAACGCTAGCTTCGCTGCCACCCGCGTCCATGCATCCAGAACCAGACGACAAGGTGTCGTACTTGCAGAGATGGCGGCTAGTCTCCGCAATCAAAATGAAATTTTGGAAGGATTGGTCTCGCGACTACCTTCAAACGCTTCAGCAGCGGAACAAATGGAATCGCGACGCTCCCAACCTCGAGAAAGGGGCCGTCGTTCTTCTCCACGAGGACAACGCGCCTCCGCAACATTGGATGCTCGGCGTCGTCGTTGAAGTGCACCCTGGTGCTGATGGAAAGATCCGGGTGGCAGAAGTAAAGACCAAATCCGGTGTCTTTAAGCGGGCTATACATAAGCTTGCACCTCTACCAATTGTTTGAATACCAGAGGTCCTTCAACGCGGCCGGTGTTAAGCCATTTCAGGCTTCTTTTGGTGCAGCCCTCGTCAGAATACTTAGATAATAATTTAACTTTGAATTCGCACTTGCATGTGCATAATACTCTTGTTATGTTAAGTTGTTAGTAGATAAGTCTCTCTTTTGTTATCTCTCTCTCTGCCTCTGCAATGATCTGACGCCAGATAAGTGCAGTCGCAGCAGAGAGCATCGCTTTATATTTGCGCCCACGAAGGGGCAATAAATTCAGTTGTTAAGTGAAGTTAATAGAATCAAGCCGTGTGTCCACAATTTATTTGCTCTTGTTGCTGCTGCACCCTTTGCTGGTGTAATTTTCTTTTTGGCCAATTGGTGGTCAAACAGTTCCTATGGCAGCTATAAGATATAGTAATCCGATTTTGACCAAAACTTTCAAATCTGTGTAAAAGCTTATAAAACTAATAATTGTCGAAGCGGAAGGCGTTTACATTAAAAACAAAAAAGCTTTCTCACAAAAACCCACTTTTCGACCGATAGTTCCTATGGCAGCTATAAGATATAGTCATCCGATTTTGACCAAAACTTCCAAATCTGTGTAAAAGCGTATAAAACTAATAATTGTCGAAGCGGAAGGCGTTTACATTAAAAACAAAAAAGTTTTCTCACAAAAACCCACTTTTCGACCGTTAGTTCCTATGGCAGCTATAAGATATAGTAATCCGATTTTGACCAAAACTTTCAAATCTGTGTAAAAGCTTATAAAACTAATAATTGTCGAAGCGGAAGCCGTTTACATTAAAAACAAAAAAGTTTTCTTACAAAAACCCACTTTTCGACCGATCGTTCCTATGGCAGCTATAAGATATAGTCATCCGATCTGGTCGGTTCCGACATATTAGCAGTGTGCAGTAAAAAGAAGACTCTGTGCAAAGTTTCAGCTCGATAGCTTTAAAACTGAGAGACTAGTTTGCGTAGAAACAGACAGACGGACAGACAGACAGACAGACGGACAGACAGACAGACGGACAGACAGACAGACGGACGGACAAAGCTCAATCGACTCAGCTCGTCGCCCTGATCAAGAATATATATAGTTTATGGGGTCGGAAATGAATATTTCTATGCGTTGCAAACTTCTGGGCAAAATTATAATACCCTTTGCAAGGGTATAAAAAGTTGCATGTTTGTGAATCGGGGGAAAAGTTTTTGGTCTATAATATTATAAAATAATTCGTTTTATAATTTTTGGGCTATAACTTCTAAAAGCGCAATGAAATCAAAAAACTGAAAATATGTAAAATAAGAAAAAACAAAGGACTAACAACTATTTTTTTTAAGATTTTTAATATTAGCGGAAAGTTTTTCAGAATTTTCTAAACTTGGAAAAATATCAATTTTTTTAAAAAATAACCACATTTTTAATATTGTAAATGTAAATGTAAAATTGGCAATACAGCTCCTCCAACGGGGCCAAGCCAAGCTTCTCTTCTCTTGGCGTGTGTGCTTTAAATTTTTTCGCACATGAGAAAGGACCTACAGTTTAACGCCGGATCCGAGCGGCAAAGTTTGAGAATGAATATAATATTAAAGTCCAAAAATGTGTACCTTATCAGCAAAATAAAAACTTCGGGTTTGGTTTTTCTATACCGCCATTCAATGCAGATTACATTAAAACAAATTTGGTTGGAATAGGACATTTAATGGGGCCACACGACTGACAAACGTATTGATACCTCGCTAAACACTCGATTTTGCAAATATCTCGTAAGGCTGGAATGACACTTTCCATTTTTAGGAACAATTTTTGTCAGTTTTTCATCTATGGGCAAAATTCGTTGGTGTAAGCGAGTCAGAGTATGCTTGAATTCTCGGCAGAATACTTTAGAAGAGATTCTAATGATACACAACAGCAAATTTGACCTATTAAAAAAAACTGCAACAATAATTGTCTCTAAAAATTGAAAGTGTCATTCTAGCCTAAGCCTAACGAGAACAGACAATTTATCTGGATCAATTTATAAGGAACGGTTGCTAACTTCTCTGTTGCAAAAGCTGGCCTTTTTTTTAAACTTGTGTTACACTGTGCAACACTAAAAAGTTGATACGGTCGAGACCAAAAAATTCTGAAAGGGTATGATAGTAGTACAAAAACCTTCCCTGGGTTTGGTCTGGTTAGCTGCCGATTTCTTTTTATAGCACTTTGAAGTTTTAAGCATATGATTGGGACTTGTAACTCCCTATCTCGTAAACTATTTGGAATTTCGCTTTGACGTCTGAAAAGAAGTTGTTGCTTTTGACTTAATTTACAAAACATTTCTAAGTAACAAGTCAAAATAGTCGCATCTTAAAACTCAAAATTGCAAAAATGTCGTAAATTTATCATGTTTTCCCCTAATTTTGTACTGTTTTTCAACTTTTTCTTGAAAACTATAACGAATTTGACCAAGCAATGAAGGACGAAAAAGTAGCATAGACTAACGTAAACAATCGGTTGGAACATACCAACTTCATTCGAATGGTCCTTCATATAGTTAAAGACCCTGAAAGATGAATAATTTCAACCAAAACTCGAAAAAGTACAGTTTTTGGTAGAAATTGGCTGACACTATCAAAAATTTCGATTGTTTTGTATTAAATCAATAAAATTGTCAAAAAATATAACTTAAAAAACAGGGCTGCAAACCTCCTAAAAATCGGGAGGGGTTCACTCCGGGGTTCGAACCCGCGAAACTTTTTGGGTTCGGGTTCACGGAGCGGGTTCAGAAGATCGCTGAACCTAGGTTCGGGTTCGAACCGGGGTTTAGGAATAATTCTTTTTCGCTTATTCAGCAAACATGTACGTAAGTTCAAACATATTTAGTGCCAATTTCCCTTATTCCAGATAGCTGCTATGTTTCAGATCTAGTTTAGTTTATATTACGTATGGCACTATGTAGAAGATGAGAAATCGGACCTTGAACATTTTGTTTATATATATATAGAAGTTCAGAGGCTTCATATTCGAACTTGGATCATCGGACTTTTTAGCGGACTCCAGGTCAATAAATCATGAAGGAATGAGTTTTAGAGATAAAATGTACACTGCCTCTCAATCTTGAATGATGATAAAAAATAGTCCGCAATGAGATTATTATTGTTCGTGTCGCATATCACAGTTAGAGCGAGGCGGGCGCATTCCCAAGTGCACTTAGAGAGCTCAAGTAACAGAGAACAGCTGATTAATTTCTGACAGCGCAACCGTTAGGTTTATTTAATTAGACTTTTAATACCAGACATACACTCGACAAAAAAGGGGATAGTCGACTGTACAGATGTTTTCAGAACCTCCCGGTTCTATTATAAACAGACTTTGCATATCTTCTGCAAGTTCACAGAGGCCATTGCTATGACTGTTCGGGAATTCCAAAGGCAGCACAAGTGAAAAAGCTGGGAACTCCAAATTGACAGAAGACTTTGCGTGTGCGTGTGCACCTTCTTCTTTCTGTTTTGTTATCTATTTATGTGATATTCTTTTTGCTGGTACAGGACTTAGTTAGAAGCACTAATTACAACGACGATCACGAAGACAACAGTCGATGGGAGTAATACAGTATTTTCAAAGATATTATTTATTAGTTCCATTTAAATATTATACAATGAAGCAAAGGGTTTCTTTGTATGCTGTTTTTATTCCAAGGCTCACAAATATTGGAAAATGGCAGCCCAGAGAAATTGTAAGAGAACATGTTTTTGAACCGAACCCTTTTCTACTTTTTTTTGCTCCGGTTCAGGTTTGGGTTCGGGAAGAAAAAATTGTTCTGCTCCGGTTCAGGTTCGGTTCGAACTTCCCAAAAATTCCGGAGTCTCCGACTCCGGAGCGGTTCAGCTCCGAACCGGTTTGCAGCCCTGTTAAAAAATGTAGCTAAAGAAATTTAATTTATTTACTTTTTTACCGATAAATTTCGTTTTTTTTCCAATTTTTTTGACAGTTTTTCATGCTATTGGTCTTTTTACTATATCAAAGAGTACTTAAATGAAGTGTGTTCGTACTAACGGTTTGTTTATTTTGGTCTAAGCAACAACTTTTACCTACATTACTTGTCCAAATTTGTAAAGGATTTCAGGTAAAAGTTGAAAAACTGAAAAAAGTTGTGAAAAATTGATTTTTTTGGGCATCTTTTGTAATTTGAGGTACCAAGACGTAAATACTAAGAAATGTTTTGTAGGCCAAGCCAAGAGCAACAACTTTGCTAAAGACACAAAAGCAAAATTCAATATAGCTTACGAGATATGAAATCATTAATCCTACACTGAAGCTGAAAAGTTCAAAGGTCAATAAAAAGAAAACGGCAGGTAATCAGACCAAACCCATGCAGCGTTTTTATACTACCATCACACCCTTTCAGAATTTTTTGGTCTCGACCGTATCAACTTTTTTGAGTTCAAAAATATGTCACAGTGTTATCAGTTAAATTTACAACCATTTCTTAGGTAAATCTGATTTAAATGCAATGGTGAATTCATTGATGAATTCTGTTTTAAATTCATCGATAATTCAGAGGTGACTTTTTTGCAAAAGTCATACAGGAATCATCGGTGAATTCATAATAAATGTTGCAAAGAAATCATCGATGAATCTATACGTGAATTTATCAGTGATTCACCAATGAGCATTCATGCGTGACCGCCTAGGACATGCCCATGTTAGGTTAGGTTGCGATGGCTGAGAGCGACAAGTAACTCTACCACTTTGCGCCCATTGCGATGCCATATTTATTCCCTATTAACACTTTTTAATACTGAGTGCGGTAATCGTTACTGAACCATTGTGTGGACAGAATAAATTTGAGGAGAGGTGGGATCTCTAGCCCGGATGTCTCGGTGAGGTTGGGCAGCAGAGGTTGACCAAGTGTGCTGAGTCTCCTTCTACTCAAGATGAGGCAATGACACAGAAGGTCTAGTACCGATTCCTCCTCTTCTTCGTGTCCGCCACTTCTGCAGAAGTCATGGTAAGTGACGCCTAGACGTGCTGCGTGTCTGCCAATAAGACAGTGACCAGAGAGGGTCCCCACCAGAAGGGATACGTGGTCCCTTCAGTGACGTAAAAGTGCGTTAGTACGTTTTTGGTCGAATGTTGGCGACGTAAGCCTCGCTACTGTACAGAAAGAATGGTTTTTCCGCCGATTTTTTGCGAGACGAAGTGTTTCAGCTTTTGGGTGAAGCTTATATGTCGCCATAGGCATCCCTATGGTACTCTACCCTGAAAGGAGCTCAATGGTGGTACCTATTCTGGCCAGTTTGTTCGCAGACTCATTTCCTTCTATGTTCCGATGTCCAGGCACCCATTTGAAGTGTATACTGAAATGCCTTGCGATCTCATTCAGAGATGAGCGACATTTCATAAGTGTTTTAGCATTGTTGGTATGTGAGTCAAGTGCTATAAGGGCGGCTTGACTATCTGAGTATATAAATCATTTCCTTCCTTGACATTGAGTGTGCTAATGTAGGTGGCAGCTTCCTAGATGGCTACCACCTCTGCTTGGTACACACTACAGTGCACTATGGGTTTTTTTTTCGTTTTTTTGGCATCAACTTCAAATTAAAAGATAGAAAGCTAAGTTTTTGCACATAAATTATTCAAATTAAAGTAGAATTTCGGTTTTTGTTTATTTTATGATTCGACCACGCCTACATCCCCTTCCCCGAACATGGTACCTAAAATTATTCGAAAAATTCAAAATAAATATGTTTTTCGATAGATTTCATCTGTTGTGTGCATTTGTACTTACTAAAAAATTTGGTCCTAATCGGTCCAGGGTCAAGGAAAAGCTTCTTGTGCCTTAACAACAGTGCCTTCGTTCCAAAGTTTTTAGTTTTTAAACAATACGATTTTTAAGTTAGTTTTGTGTTGTGAAATTTTTCGAAGGACATTCTCTTGGATCTTAGTAATATCAGTAATACTTTTAATTTTAAAGATAATGCCCTCGAAAAAACCTCCCTTCTTATGGCCGAAACCAACAAAAATACCCAACAAAAAATATCGAAAAAATATCGGTGACAACTCTAGTTATTTTCCCCAATTTTTTGCAGCATATGCTGTTTGACAGCGGCCTCTGCGCGTTTGTGTCTGACAAAAATGTCTAGCAGCTCTGTATGCTCAAACGCATATCCCTCTGAAAAAGACGTTTTTTTTTTTTTGCGAAAAAGCAAATTAAAGCAGACAAACGAAGTTGCATATTATTCTAGACACATTAGTTAGTAACTCCACATTTAAATACCTGAGCACTTTGGAGTGCCTTGAGAGTTCTTCTCAACGAAACACTGCTAAATTTGCTAAGATTAATCAAAAAAACACACATAAATAAAACACGCTTCACAAGGACAAAAACTCATAGAATTGACGAATATGTTATATAACTCTTGTTTTACATATCTGAACTACGACTTTGCATCATTTAAAAATGTATTTTTTTTTTATGTGGCCAACGTGAGCAATTAAACTTTAGCAATGTGTTAAGGTGAACTGTACACAACGCTACCACGTGCGTAATCAGCTGAGTTTGACAGTGTATTGATCAATCAGAGTGACCGTAAAAAATTTTATCGATTGATTTTTTATTTAACTAGAGCATTATAAACCAGAGGTCCGGAATAACTCTCAACACATATTTTCAAACTGTTTCTCATTGAGATAAATACAAAAATCATAAGCAATTTCGGTTTTTCACTGAGTTTTATCATTTATTTTTGTGTTATTTGTGTTTTCTGTTAACCGAAAACTGTTGAGAGAAAAATTTATCTGACTTTTAATAACACTTAAAAATAACATTTATGATTTAAGTGTCTTTGAATAACGAAATAGTATAACAGAAAAACGAAAGTAAATAAAGATAAGTGAAATTTTTCTATTAGAAATGTAATGATAATTTACTTTGTAGATTGGGAATAATGTTTTATACCAGCGGTGGGCACGAAACTTAAGTTTGAGAGCAGCCCAACTACAAAAACAGTAAAAACCAACATTATCAGATAAAATCGAGTTGGTTTTTGCAGACATTTGCTTCAGTGCAGAGCGAGTCTCGATAGTGCACACTGCACCTGCTGCACCCAGCTGGCGCCGTGCGTCGATACGCATCATTTTCCACCTGGTTGAGAGTAGAGTTTGTCTGGCGTTATTACAATTTTTGGTCCTTTTTAGTTTATTTTAGCGATAAAATAATTTGTCATACGCAAAAAGTGGTTTGAAGCATTCTTTATGACTTTGACCTTATTCTTTACCATTGGTACTCCATGGTATTTATCGCGGTTGAGTATTCTCATAATCATGGCTGTGTAGTTATGTAATTTATTAAGGAGCTGTGAACTGCGCTTACGCATTGTTTCTTATATAATTTTACAGCACTTTCTACCCACAAGGTCAAACTTCCTTTACAAATTGCTTGTAACGACTTCTGCCGAGCACTGTGGTATAACCCAGGTAAGAAACTACTTTACAGAAATTAATTTCTCTGTGTTTAATTTTAGGCCCTTATCGCTGTGAATGAAATTTAGTGTTAAAAATGCCCGTTCCATAGACTTTGAATGAAAAACACTTATATTTTTCTCACAATAATAAGTGTTATTGAAAAACACATAACAGAAAAAAAATGAAAATATGTGTTTCTCACTGAGATAAACACTTACACTCGAAAAAAAGTCACTTTCACTGAGTTAAGCACTTATTCTTAAAAAATAAATCACTCTATTTATTTGAGAGATATTTTAAAGTGTTTTAAAATAACAGGGTTATTTTACAACACTTTCATTTTGAGTGAGATATTCCGGACCTCTGTTATAAACATATAAATAAAAGTTATGTTAATAAACAGAGCAACATTTTCTTTGGGTTTATGCCAAAAAAAACGAAAAAAAACCCAATGTGCAGTGGTCAGGAAGGCGGAACGATAAGTTCAAATCTAGGTTGGGAGACAAAACGCCCCTCCTACTTTTTCGTCGAGCTTAGAACCATCAATGTAGATGTTAATGGCTTTAGCTCTACTGTGGGGCAGGTTGTCCCAATCGTATCGGCTTGGGATATAGACATCGTAAAATTCTTCGAACGTCGTTTGTGGTATACAGTAGTCTGTAATTAATGGTATACCCGTTTGGTCTTCGAGTATGGTGGCGTGTCCTGAACTGTCACTGTTCCAGGTATCGGATTCTCGTAGTCTTAAGGCTGATGTGGTAGCCATTTGCTTAGTTACGAGGTCTAGTGGTAGAAGGTGAAGAATAGTATTTAACGCTTCCGTTGCGCCGCTAGTACAAATTTCTGCACTTCTCTGTACCTTGTGCAGATTGTTCAGGGCTGATTGTTTCCCGAGTGCTGGCCACCATACTAGAGCTTCGTACAGTAGTATGGGGCGTATTTCGGCTGTGTAAAGACAATGTACAATGGATGGGGAAAAACCCCATCTGCGGCCAATGGCCTTTTTACAAGAGAAAAGAGAAATTAGCTCCTTAAGGTGGTGGAAACTGTGATGGGAGATAGGGCATCCGCAAAAGCGACCTCTGACAAAATACAAATAGAGATCAGGGACATTTCCGAATGGTTCACAAGCGAGGAAGTACTCCATGCTGTATTGGCAATCGTCGAGGGAGACATTCCATCAGATGCAGTACCCAAACTAAGGAAGGCATACAGATGAACCCAGACGGCCAGCATGTTTCTCCCTAAGAAAGTACAGTGAATATCGCTTATATGCAAAAGTTATAATGCAGCAAAGTTGTTGCATATAAGCGATATTTGCATTTAAGCGGTTATCGGTTGTATGCAAATCATTTGTTTTGTATTGAATATTCACATAGAACAACATAATTATTCTCATAAGGATTTTAAATTTCATTCAATACGATACGATAATACAACATTCTCGTCCAAAATAATTCCAAATCAGGCAAAATCAGATTAAAATGAACTTTGCAACTTCGGATTTTTATGACATTTGGGATTTATTGCACTAAAACATCAGAATTGCTTCTGGGTTATAAATTTCTTTAAGCTTTCATGTCGTAGAACCTTGAAGTACAATCTTGTAGCATCCGCATTATATATGCAATCTGCGTGAGTTTGCGGCAAATGATTTGAAGTAAAAACAGCTCATTTGCAATGTTATTTTACTGGATTCTCTATAAATATTTGCGAAGTTAATAGAATTCAGTTTTGGACCAACGCTGACGACCGCTCCAATCTGAAACATACAGTCCTGTTCCCAATTCCACTTCGATTTTCTTATAATCGATTGTACTTTAAACTCTATGTAAATAAGATTGTAAGAAAAGTGACACTTATATCTACGGTTACTAGATCCCCGTTCACTAAAAGTGGATTTGCTCAAGCAGTTAAACCCGACAGCTCAAAGACAATTCGAAGAAAAAAGAAGCCTTTATCTAGTAACGACAGATTTTTCTATAGCTGTTAGAATATAACACTGTGGAACACTCAAAATTGCCTGGGATTGGGACCAATAAAATATGAAACTAGAGGCATCAAAATTCTATCGATTGGTTTTTCATTAATTCCATTTTCTAAGTTAGTCCTCTATGGGCGGGGTACTAACCGCTTATCCATTGGGGGTGGAAATTTGGTATAACAATTGTGGTAACTCCCTTCATCTTTGGTGATTTTTACAAAATTTTAGCTCTCAACTCTATTTGACCAGCAACAGATGTTGTAACTGTGTGTTGCTAGTATAAATGTGCCCAATAAACGCGAACTTGACGTGGTCCAGAAAAACTGGGTATGAGGTGTTGCTACCTGATGCCTCTAATTTCACAATTTATTGGTCCCAGTTCCAGGCAAAAAAAAAAGTTGAATTTTGTTCCACTGTGTAATGTAATGTAAAGTCATCTGTTTAGCTATCAGCAACTGTAATGCAAAATTTGCTTACAACCTATTAAAATAGTACGCAGGCATTTTAAATTTGATGTAAATTGTGTGCATATAAGCGATATTTGCTTATAAGCGATTTGCATACAAGCAATTAAATTCTTATATCAAAATTGTGCATATTGCTCTAAAATGTTCAATTTTTGCATATAACCGGTACAAGCGGTTCGTCATATAGTTAGGTAGGAGCCGTATTCGCAGCGGCCCACTTCCGTAGGAGGCAGAGTTTGCCTCAGTTAGGTAGCAACCTATATTCGTAGAGGTGCTAGATGGTAGGTGCCTGTGTTCATAGAGGCCCTTGCCGGGTCGTGGGAGTCAGCTATGATCGATAGTAGCCACAAAGTGAATAGATGATGACCAACTTCGTTGTTAGTTTCATTGGTTTTTATTGCGTGTGCTTCGTTGCACGTCTCGAACTAAACTGAGCTTATTCGCTAGACATAGTGTGCTTAGACTAAGGAGCTTTCGGTGAGCTTTAAAAAGAAGAATAGATAATAGTTATACGGTACATGTATTTATATATGACTATCAGGCCTGTTCCGAATTCCGAACGTTTTCAAAAAGTAAAAACGAAACGAAAACGAACGTTTTACTATTTGCTGTTCCCAATTCCGAACGATTTGGCTACGTTTTGACTTTTTGAACTCGGTTTCGAAGTCGCTTTCATAAACAGCTGGCTGACTGGAATGCGCGCGTGTTTGTGTATATCGACAGCAGCCAGAGTTGGCATCATCGCTATAATTTTAATTTACAAAGTTCTTATTTACACTTTAAGTCAATTTATTTTTATTTAAAAAACAGTTTCTAATAGTTACATTTGAATATGTGATGTCAAATAGGGTTAAATATAGCTAAATAAAATAGAAAAAGTGCTGACCGAATAAATTAATTTAAATAAAGCAACCCTAGCAGCTATCGATTGACGATTGAATTCGACTAAAACGTAAGGTGGAATTCAGAACAGCTCGGTTTGAAAACGACCGCTCGGTTTTGCTTTTCACGCAATATTTTATAGATGTTTATAAAAGAATGATTTTAAAATACACTTAAACTGTAAACATTGCTAATCGTTTTTAAAAATGTTCAATATTATTAAATTGATAAGTGTATAATTTTTGCGATTTATTTTAATGCTTTGAATAGCAATTAAATTTCATTCTGCTGACTCTGCAGCACAACTTTTGAAAACGACAATTCTGGTCGATTTGCGGAATTCGGAACAGCAATCAACTCGATTTGGGACAATTCCACTCGTTTTCGGAATTCGGAACAGGCCTGTATATAACCGATATTTACTGAAGCTGATGATCTCCTTGTAAATGTACAGCTCCTCAAACGGGGCCAAGCCCAGCTTCTCTCAATGATGATCTCCTTACCAGAGGAAAAATTCGAATCGGATGGCCAGTATGACGCATGCGGCAAAAAATTTAGTCTTGACGGTGCTTCAAGTGTCTAGATTTTGGCCACATTTCTTCTAGGTGCAGAAGTTGGCATGACGCAAGCAAGCAGTGCTTTAACTGTGGAAGCACAAGCCACACCTCTAAATGCTGTAAAAATAAACCCGCGTGCATATTATGTACTACAAATGGAGCTCATAACGCGGCGCACGACACCCTCATCAGGGCTTGCCCTCTATTTACGAAGGCAATGCGAGCAAATAGTAAATATTAAGCTACTCCAGTTTAATCTCAACCATTGCAGAGCGGCCCAAGATCTCGCTACGCAAACTGTTCGAGATCTAGGGATTGATGTGGCACTATTCTGCGAGCCTTACCGAGCGATGCCAAAGGTAGTCTGGATCCAAAACCAGGAGCAAGGAATCCAAGGATATGGAGCGGCAATATGGAGCTGTGGAAGCCCGCCACAGCAACTTAGTGAGCGGAAGACAGCACTCGGGTACTTGAGAGCCAGATATGGTGGTATATACTGGTACAGCTGTTACATAGCCCCTAGTTTATCAGTCGAGGAGTTCGTACGAGTAGTGGATGAAATTACGACTGATTCATGCAGCCACACGCCTACAGTAATTGCAGGTGACTTCAATGCCTGGGCAGTGGAATGGGGGAGCGCCAGAACTAACGCCAGAGGTGCAATGCTTCTGGATACTTTTGCAACCCTTCACGTGACGCTGCTAGACAATGGAGGAAAGCAAACCTACTTGAACGCTGGGAGAGGATCAATAATTGATCTCACGTTTGCCAGCCCACACCTTGCAAGGAACATGACATGGGAAGTTTCCGACCTATACACAGCGACCATCAAGCAACGATGGCAACAACGGAGAAGCCAACCTACGCACTCTGGATGGAACGAGAAGACTCTTGATGCAGCATCCTTGATGGCAATGCTAGAGGGCGCCCATCTAACAGGAAATGCAGAAAACCGAGCCGGCGTCCTGGCAAAGGCCATGGAAAGGGCCTGCGATGCCGCGATGTCGCGAAAGAAGAGGAGCCCCGCCAGAAGGAAACCGGTTCATTGGTGGAATAACGAAATCCAAGCCACTCAACAGCAGTGTAACCATACGGTGCTTCAAGTGTCTAGATTTTGGCCACATTTCTTCTAGGTGCAGAAGTTGGCATGACGCAAGCAAGCAGTGCTTTAACTGCGGAAGCACAAGCCACACCTCTAAATGCTGTAAAAATAAACCCGCGTGCATATTATGTACTACAAATGGAGCTCATAACGCGGCGCACGACACCCTCATCAGGGCTTGCCCTCCATTTACGAAGGCAATGCGAGCAAATAGTAAATATTAAGCTACTCCAGTTTAATCTCAACCATTGCAGAGCGGCCCAAGATCTCGCTAAGCAAACTGTTCGAGATCTAGGGATTGATGTGGCACTATTCTGCGAGCCATACGGAGCGATGCCAAAGGTTGTCTGGATCCAAAACCAGGAGCAAGGAATCCAAGGATATGGAGCGGCAATATGGAGCTGTGCGCTCAGGCTATAACTACTGCTTTTGCCCTGTTGGCGGTTTTGGCTCCGCTGATCCACCCTAATGGCTTTTGCCTCTTGCCCTTTTAGGTAGCTGTCGGCAAAGTTATACCTATCATGGTTAGATTATAACTCCTGAGCCATAGCCAGTGCCGATGGTAAGTCAGGTGGGTTACGAGCAAACATAATATCGGTTAAATTACGCCTTAATCCCGAAACAAAGATTCTTAGAGCATCAACCCTAAATTTTCCGCACATTTCTTGTGCGAGATTCGCTTCATAGGTCATGTTGACCTTATTTGCCAACAGCGTGAGCTTTTTCTCTACCTCGTCATAGTATTCTTGGATGGTAAGGTCGCCTTGCCTAAGCGTTGACATTTCCTGCTCGATCACATGAATTGGACGTTTGTCGTTAAATGTAAAGTTAAGCCTTGCAATAATTGCCTCAAAATTCATAGGCGTGCTAAATTGTGCTAGCTTGGCATTTCCTGAGCCCTTAATTTTATTCCGAATTATCAATACGGCCTGATAGTGGCGCGAGCTGCCCTGATATTTTTGGAAAATTTTGTACGCCGCCACTGCCGCTTGCCGCCAAGCTGCGTATGTTCCCTGTGCACCGTCAAACTGTGGCATGCTCTTAACAGCGTCCAATGGTTCGTTGCACAACTTGTCATCTTCTATTTCAATGTCTTTATAAACTTTTATGTCAGGCACTGTTATCTGCGTCTCGTTTATACGACTCGAAAGTTCACTAAACTGTTGGTCTAACTGCACCCTGAGCTCCTCGTCCTTTTTGTTGAACACCTCGGCCTGTGCCGCTAGAGCCGAGGACACAGCTGCCTGAACCACTGCTCGCAATTGTTCTTCGTTAATACTCTTATTTGTAACTTGATCCGGCTCTAAAATGATAGACGGATTTCCACCGGCTACGTGCAACTTCCCAATTCTTTCCAATAAACCTAACAGTACGCTATCGTCACTATCGTAATGTTCAGATTGGTCACTGTCCGAATTTCTTCTGCTACAACTCATAAGTTTTTAGCCGTTAATTCTTGTGTTGCCGCCTTCCATAAGTAGCCTCACACACACCCAACTCCCACACAATACCTACCCCTCTCCTATCCCGCACATCTCACACCGGGCCGGACTAAGGTGTCACTCGGACCGTGCCGAGAGTCAGCCTGTCTGGAGGCCCGGGTAACAAATAGTCCAGTCTTGAACGGTGGGCTCAGGCAAGTGGCGACCGCCTGTTCTAAGTAGCCTTGCCACTGGTAGGCCTCGGCCGGTGGTCGACCGTACAGAAGCCCAAGAAAAGGACCTTCAAGCATGAAGAAGAATAAACAAGTCAAGTTTCAGCAGGATCTCCCTGCAACCGCTGTCGCAAGGCAGTTTGAAAAGAGGCAGATGGACCGGGAGCGTCCAAGCCTCGTGAGAGACGAGAGACGCGCACCAGTGCGCAGAACCCCACCACGGGGTCCCTACCGAGCTCCTGCGGTAGGGGAGAACACTGGAACAAAGAGGGACCATCCCCCTCCCCCAAAGGGAACATGCCCCGCCTCCTCTGGAGGACAAAGGCCACCTCCCAATGGGGACAAACGTTCCAAGCAGGACTCCTTCCCTGCAAGAGGACAGCCAGGAGGCCTAGACGACCCAAATCGTCGAGGCCTCTGTGGCTCCAGAATAAAGTGGTACCTGAGATACCTCAGGCATGGCCACACACCGGAGGAAGCCCTCCGGATGGCAAAGGAGCCTCGAACTGGGGCATCAGAGGGGCAACCACACACCCCTGCCCCAAAGAGAAGCAGCGCGGACATAACTCCGCCAACAGCTACGCCGAAGCGTCAGTGCACAGCCGTGACGTCGAAAGACGCAACGGCCAGCACCCCCTCACAGGCAGTAGCCTTTGAGGAAAACGCAAACGGCGGGCCCGGTACGTCCAGTGCTGCAGCAGAGGCTCCTGCAACTGGCAGTGACGAAAGGGCAGTAACTCCCCCTCAGTGCCCATTCCACCCCAAGCAACGTATGCAGACGTTGCGAAAAAGGTGAGGGTAGCAGTAGTGCCTGAGGAATACCCTCAGGTCAACCTCAATCATGAGGAGCTGTCTGCACTTGAGGAGGCAATACTGGAGGAAGTCTTCCTGGCATGTTGGGATACGCCCATCAGCTTCTCAGGAATCCATTTCCGGCCGGGTCATCTAATCATCGACTGCAACGATGAGACGACCGCGGAGTGGCTGATGAGCAACGTGTCAAGGTTGACAGAATGGAAGGGAGTACCCCTTCTCGGTAAAATGGGAGAGAATATCCCCTCGCCCCATTACATTACCGTCTTCCTCCCAAGGAGTGCCGCGAAAGCGGATGAATGGGCCCTCACAATGCTGAGGAACCAGAACAACATTGTGACAGACATGTGGCGGGTCAAGTCACGAAAGGACCAAGGGGCGGAGCCCTCATGGACATTGGCATTGACGAAGTCTCGATGCAGGCCATCGTCTCGATGGGTCGCCAGCTTAACTTCAGGTACGGGAAGATCCCCGTACATGGTCTCAAGAAGACCGCGAAGCTGGCTGGACAGACCCATCAGCAAGAGACGGAGGCAGAACACCCCGCCGAAGCGGAAAGTAGCGAGTCTCCGTGTGAGGAACCCCTCACAGATGAGGAGGACGTCGCTGAGGACGAGGAGCTCGACGGGGAATCCCCCGTAGAGGACATGGAGGTAGTGGAGGAAGCAGAGGTACCCATGTCCTCACAAGAGCTCGCCTTAGAGCTCGCAGTCCATGAGGACGAAGAAGCCGACACCACATTGGTGTCCGGAGGCGTTGAGAGCAGTCCTGGCTCTCCGCCAGATAGCGCAAATATTACAGCGCAATGATGACTCCCCCCTCAGTCATCAAAAGCACCAAGCTAGTCCAGGTGAACGTTCATCATGCGAAGGCGGCCTCGGCCGTCCTAGCTAGAACGTTCACCCGACAACACCTAGGACTAGCTTTAATACAGGAACCCTGGTGCAATGAGGGAATAAAGGGCCTGTATACGAGAGAATCCACGGTAATTTGGGACCAAAGGCATGCCTTCCCCAGAGCCTGTATAATGATAAGGAAGAATATTAAATATACTATCCTTTCAGAATTTCTCTCCAGGGACTGCGTCGCCATAGCGACCACCGAAGCAAAGCAGGGAAAGACCACGGTCATAGCCTCTGCCTACTTCGCTGGAGATAGAAGGTGTCCCCCCCAAGAGGTGTCGGCCCTGGCAGAATACTGCAGGAGCAAAAGCCTGCCGCTTGTTGTCGGATGTGACGCAAACGCCCACCACGTCGCATGGGGAAGCTCCGATGTAAACGATCGTGGTGAGTGTTTACTAGAATTTCTATCCAGGCTCGACCTGGAAATATGTAATGTAGGATCTGTCCCGACATTTGTAACTCGAGTGAGGGAGGAAGTTCTTGACCTCACCTTCTCCAGCAAGTCAATTAAACCTTATATAAAGGATTGGCAGGTTTCACTAGAGGAATCTATGTCGGACCATAGAATTATCCAATTTAGATTGGAAGCTAGCACACAGCAGAGTATCCCTAGCAGGAATCCCCGTAAGATAGATTGGGGAGGCTTCTATTCCACGCTAGGAAATAATATGCCTAGGATTCGGTCACCGAAACATCCCCTAGAACTAGAAATCTTAGTCTTAGGTTAGGTTAGGTTGAAATGGTTAGAATAGGAGAATCCTATTTCTTCATAGGAATGAAGGCCGGTGCTACAATAACCCTCTAGCTGTCACGGCCCGTTAAACCATTTAGAATAGTAGAAATTTGAGAGGGGCTATATCTATTTAGAGATGTCCGACAGATCGTTTAGAAAAACGACCCAGAACTTAGTCGTTCAAAGCTGAAATACAGAAGAGGTGTTAACTCTTTATATGATACAAGTGTCATGTGTCTAGCCAAGCCAGCGGCGTGTCTTCATTAGGCAGTGTCCAGTAAGGGCCCCTACTAGTAAAGGAATTCATCTATCTACGGTAGCCCAGATTTTAGTAAGGGTAGGCCGAGCTTTGTGGGCTGTCCAATCGGGGTAGTTTCCTTTGTTTGTAGCTTGGTCGCAAAGGCACGCCTATGTTGCTACCGGTAGGGCTGCGTGATGGTGCCAAGTCTAGCAGGTGATCGCATCTCGTTGCTTCTATGTTGGAAGTCCAGGCACCCAAACGAGATTAATTTAAAGTGCTGAGCCATCTCATTAAGAGATCTCGGACTCTGGAGATTTTGGTGTTGTAACAAAGCCGTCAGGGCTTTTAATGCAGCTTGACTGTCTGAGAAAATAATACTTTACTCCTGGGATTGCAGTGGTTTCCAGAAGGTTGGAAGCCTCTGGATGGCCACAACCTCTGCCTGGAAAACACTACAGTGATCAGGAAGTCTAAATGAGTTTATCCCAAGTTCTGGACTGATACTCCTCCTCCCACCTGTCATCCAGTTTGGAGCCATCAGGTAGAAATTGTGGTTCGGTTTGAGTGTGTCATTGGTTCCAGTTCATCCGACTTGGTATGGTGACTTTATCATAGTGGTGACGTAATTGTTGGGGTGCAGTAGTCAGTTTTGGCGGTATCGCCACTTGATGCAGTAGTATAGAAGAGTGGCCAGAGCCACTATCTTCCCAGGTACCACTTTCTCTCAGCCTGAGAGCAGTATTACTAGCGATTTCTCTTCCCAGAAGATCTAGAGGCATAAGGTGTAACATTATGTTATGATCTGTTGGGGTTGTACCAATGCACCAGTCATACATAGTGCAGCACTGCGTGAACTTTAGTTTGGTCCTAAGGACGGATGGTTTCCAGAGCCGGCCACCATACGATGATTCCGTATAGAGTATGGACGTACAACGGCTGTGTACACCAGTGAACTATTTCAGGGGAGAATCCCCATCTACGACCAATCGCCGTTTCACGAGAAAGGCAGTATTTGTTTTTTGATGCGTTCTTATATTTCGCCAATTTGTTTTGTCCAATAGTACACCCAGATATTTAGCTGATCGCTAAATTTGGTGTATACTGTTTTAGTGGGGGGTTAAATTTGGTATCTTATACTTGCGGGTGAAGAGGACGAGTTCAGTTTTGGTTGGATTAACTCAAGGCCACTGTACCGTCCAACTGATAGTGTTGAGAGGCATCCTGCATCAGATCGCAGAGTCTGAGGAAATTTGCCCTTGAATTAGGACGTCTGCACGCTACACGAGCACGGATTCCAGTCGTAACAATTCGTGAGACCACCCAAAGAATGGCGAAAGAACACTGAGGAGTGCCTACTTAATATGGGCGGTCAGTTGTGAGTTAACCCTGTGGTAAGCGTAGGAGAACTCCACAGGGGTGCCTCCACATTCAGATTTGTCAGGCGGTGATAGCGTTGGGGAGAACATGTAAAGGCCCTGATGTCAAGGAATGCCGTGAGGCATACTCTTAGCCTAGTGATTTCTCATTTTTGAGACAAGTAGTGGAGTGTGTTTGTTGATGCCTTGGATGGTGATACAGGTGTGGGTATTGTGTCATGGGCACATCAGTCCAGGTCAGGAGAAAAGATGATAGGCTAACGGAAAGCTGGGTGACATCGGGCTTTCCTGCCTTGGTATGAAAACCACTTTTTGTTTTTCACAAGTGGGTATATACTGTATCGAAGGCAGCTACAAATATTGTCTGTGCCATCAATTATTGCGGTAGTGTTTGTTGAAGTTGGCGGAAATATCTATTGGCCGGGTGATTTGTAGGGCTGAAAAGAGTTAACAGCCCATTAATCGTGTTGATCAGTGATTGCGTGTGTTTGGTCCAGGCTAGTTGAACAAGGAAAATGTGATTCAGGAGTAAAAGGCGGTGGTCAGCCAGTCGTAGATTTTGTAGGAGTCGAGGTTGGTGAACGTAAAATTGGTTGTCCGTGCAAGTGTTGCGCGACTTTGCCTAGCGTACATCCAGAGATCGTAGTGTTGGGTTTAAGGTTGTATCTAGGTCTTTAGACCACAGGGGGCTTGTGGTGAATTTTGTATTTAGTAGGGACAGATTTGTCAAGTGCTTTTGTACATGTCGTCGTAATGTGTTGCTATTTCGTTAATTGTCCGTAGTGTGATGTGGGACTGCATCTAGATTTTTTAACTATAGTCTCTATACTGTTTCCAGTTCGTTTTTTTTAAGTTTTGTGTTTTTTAGGCTCGGGGCAGATTCTATTGCTTAAGCTCAATATATCTATGATCAGAGAACAATGGTCTGGTAAAAACTTTCCATGAAATAATATTTTCTATTAAAAACTCTGATATGAGGGTGATATCTAGTACCTCCCTCCGAGTTCTAGTGACAAAAAGTTGGGTCATTACCTTTGTTGCTATGATAAGATTTGTATTTAAAAGATAATCGAGAGTAACTCACCGCGATCATTAGTGTCTGTGCTGGACCATTCTGTATGGTGTGCGTTTGCGTCTCCACCCAATATTAGTCTGGTTCTGCTGTCTTGACTGTTGCGACTAAGTCTTTAAATTGTTGGGATGGTACTGGCTCCGTTGAATCGTGAGCCAAATAGAAGGAAGTCAGCCTGTAGGTGGTACTCCCCAATTCAAGGCTGACTGCTGTGATGTCTCCATCACTGAATTGGGGAAGTAGAAATGCGTTAAGAGTTTGTTTTACTAATATGCTGTACGTGGTTTACCCTTACCCTTGGTGTGATACAGGTTGTATTTTGGCGTCCTCAAGCCACAGATCCTGTCACCAGTGATCCACGGCTCTTGGACTAAATAATATCTGCTTCGTTTTGCTAGGCGAAGCAAGTGCAGCGGAAGCTGCTTTACTGTGATGCAGATTTATTTGGAGGATCTGCATCATCAGAAAAAGCTTCCACCGCCGTCAAGGTAGCGTCGCCTTCTGCATCATCGTCATCCTGCAGAAGCTCTTGCTCAGTGTAGAGTCTTCCTAGACTCGAGCCATAGTCTGAACCGGACGATAAGTAGCCTCCCGATTCCTCTATGAGAGGAGTGTCGTCAGTCTCCATATCGACCTCGCTGGGCTCTTCTGCCTCTACACTCGCTGCCAGGTTAGCTAGCGCCGTCGTATCTGTCTTATAAACGTCATTTTAACCTTCTTGAACGCGTAGTCAAGAAGGCCATTCGTTTTAGTTAGGTGATCCACTGCCTCATTATTTATCTGGAAGATTACGTGGATGTTCGCATCGTTGGACTCTTCCACTTTCATAATCTTCAGTTCGTGTTGGTACATGCGGGTTGAACACAGCCATCATCTCTAAAATCTGATGGGTCGCTAGGCTTTTGGGCAGCCAGACTCGTGCTCTAGGGCAAGAGGGGATGTCTTTGGCGTCAACCGCCCTTAGTTGAGCCCCTGGGTACACTTCCCCCACTTCCCGATCGCTGCCTTATACAGCTCCGCGGACCTTTCGTCCTCGCACGCGATAAGCTTAACGTTTCCTTGAAACCAGCCTGCGTTATTGCATTTAGGTGGTGGGCCAGGGTTCGCTCTCAGCACCTCCATGGCAACACCTCCCAGCTCAGCCTCTACCCATTTCCACTGGTGTAGAGGGATTTTACCGTCATTTCTACTGGCATCGATTACACCCAGAATCTTTTTCCTTTTGCTACCTCAGCAAAGGAAATTGAGAGCGGGGCGCCGTGTGTTTTTGGCCTCTTTGGGGCCTCAGTTTGGCCTTCCTCCAAGGATCTATCCCGCTTAGCGCTGGTAACTTTCTTAGCAGGATTTACATAGTCGACTCGGAAATCCGGAACAATGGTTTTTGCCCAATTTAGATCCTGTTGGATTTTGCGAAGTCTTCCTTTGAGGCTTGACTCTCGCTTATTGGGGACACCGCGTTCCTTCTTAAGATACGGATTGCCGTACGTCTGTCGCTTGCGGCAGCCTTTGATGGATCTGGTCTGCTGAAGTCTCGGACCTGCTACTTCGATGGGAGCTGCGCCTACCTTTATCAACTGATCTGGCAGTCGCTGGTGGCTGGCTGCCGTCTTAGTGTTGTTTGGGGCAGAGGCCGTCCCACGTTTGTAGACTGGGTCTTACTGGACCCCTTGTGCGGTTGGTTCCAGCTTGAGATTTGTTATTCGAGCTCGATTGTGTCGTAGCTCTAGCGTTTTGAGAGTTTATTTTACTCCCAGAATTTTCTTGAGGAGCTCAGGCTCCTTAGAGGCGTACATTCATCTAGAGCACAAATACCAAAAATTTATAAATTATGCCCAATCTACTAACCCGGAAAACGGCTAGAAGTGGTAGCTAGATGGACAGCACTGACACCCCTCCACAACACTGACACCAGACGTTTGTTGTTGTTGTAAAATTACAAAATGTAAACAAATGCAATTATTTTAACAAACAATGCAAACGTTTGGTAATTTGTTGAAGCACAATAAACAGAAACCGCACTTCACTTGGAGATATCTAGGATATCAGCCCAGCTCAGCTGGGACTTGTCCAGCAGTGGATGCACAGAACAGGTTGCCGGCAACCTACCACGCCACAGCGTATTTTGGCCAGGGAAGTATCTGTGTAACCACAATCACGGAGACCACGCTGCGCAAAGATCATCGTTTTATACTAATCGACTTGGCACTGTTTTACACGTTTTTAAATTGTAAAATTTATTTGAAAATTTATACGGAGCGCGGGAAACGTGTGTAGCTCGAACCAGGGTTGTCGAAGTCTCCAATCTTAGTCTTAGTTAGAACTAAATAAAAGTATAATCGATGCTTACGAAGAGAATTGCCCTCTTAGCGAATCGAGAAAAGAAAATGATGCCCCTTGGTGGAATCGTACCTTGGAGAAACTCAGAAAGAAGACCCGAATTCTTTTTAATGAAGCCAAAAAAAATGGGGACTGGCATAAGTACAAGCAAGCCCTGACACTATACAATAGTGAGATTAGGAAAGCCAAAAGAAAGAATTACAGGAAATTCTGCGAGTCTATAGAAGACACGAAAGAAGGAGCGAGATTGCATAGAGTCCTGGCCAAGAAAAGCCAGGATGGCAACATCTCGCTCAAAAAGGCTAATGATGCCTATACAGTGAGCAGCGAGGAGAGAGTACCCTGCGAAAACCATTATAGTACCATTCACTAGGAAATACAAGCTAAGCAGAATGAGGCCAATACGCCTATCCGGCTGCCTCATTACACCAGAAAAAGAAGTCAAATACCTCGGCGTTGTCTTTGACAACAGGCTGAGGTTTGACAAGCACTTAGAGTATACACTCAGTAAATGCACTAGAGCACTATTCACATGCAGGAGCATAGCCGGAAAATCGTGGGGCATGGCACCACACATACTCCGATGGCTATACCTCATGGTTGTGAGACCAATGCTCACTTATGGAGCTGTCGTGTGGGGAGATAGAGCAAACCTCCTCACAGTAAGGACGCAGTTGCAAAAACTGCAAAGGCTGGCATGTATATGCATGACTGGAGCCATGCGTACCTGTCCGACAGCGGTAATCGAGGTTTTGATGGAGCTAACACCACTCCACCATACCATCTGCCTGAAGAAAAAAGCAACACTGCTCAGGCTAACAGCAGAAGGAGTGGGTAGAAACCACATAGTAAGCCTCAGAGACTCTGAATAGCTGGAAAAGGAAATCCCTTTAATCCTCCAACCCAGAGACGAAATGGTGGCCGAGTATCACTTTGACAGGAATTTCACTGTACACCAAAGTAATAAGAGAGAATGGATCTCACTTGAAGAGACACATAAAATGAAACCACACACAATTATGTGGTACACAGGCGGGTCTTAACGCCCCAAGGAACCGGACTTGGGGTAGCAGGACCAGGAACGAAAATATCTGAACCAATGGGAGAATTCACAAGCATATTTCAAGCTGAAGTATGTGCCATCTCCCGTTGTGCAGACCGTAATATGGAGAAGAACTACCATAATAGAGAAATAGCTATCCTCTCCGATAGCCAAGCAGCGCTTAAAGCACTCAGTAGCAATAAGTTCACCTCTAAGCTAGTCTTAGAGACAAAGAACAAATTGGACCAACTAGGCAGCAGGAACAACCTGACCCTACGATGGATACCGGGACACAACAACATCCCCGGAAACGAATTGGCCGACGAACTGGCACGCAAGGGCGCAGCCACCGCAATGGTAGGGCCAGAACCCTACTGCGGCATAGGCCAACACACAATAAAAGAACTTCTAAGAAAGGAAGAGAATACGCTTAGAACAGCCTCCTGGGTAAACACCAAGGGAATGAGACAAGCTAAAGCATTAATAGTGAACCACGACCTCAAAAGGTTCCAAAAGTTAATCCAACAAGGAAAGAATGCCCTCAGAATTCTGACAGGGCTCTACACGGGTCACTGCAGACTGAGGAGCCACATGTACAAGTTGGGAATAACAAACACCCAGCTTTGTAGATACTGTGAAGAGAAGGAGGAGTCCTCTGAGCATATACTAGTACACTGCGATGCCCTAGCGAGGCGCAGACTCAGCAGATTTGGGAAACACATTCTACACCCAAGCAATATCAGTAACTTAGAACCCACAAAAATCCTGGCTTTTGTACAGGAATTAGGGCTGCTAGGGGAATTGTAAATTCAGTAGGGGGGCACAATAGACCAAAATTGGTCGCGGTGCACCACTCCCCAACAACAAATAATAATAAATTCTTCTCTCTACAGTAACTCAAACAAGAAAAAAATAGCCACAAGCAACACTTATCCCGCTGGACTGAGGAAAAGAATGCCTTTATCACTTAACTTTTTTTTTTTTAAATTTTGATTTTTAATTAATAATTCACCACCAATAACCAACTCACTTACATTGTAAATTTTTATCTCTTTTTTCTTCTTTGTTTGTTGGTGGAATGCTGGCTGTTGTTTTGTTTTGTTTTATTGTACTGCTTGTTACAATTTCACAATTTATTTGTTCTAAAATAAAATTATTTTTTTTATTTTATTTTGTTGTTTGTTGTTTGATTTTTCGGATTCACAACCCGTTGGGCGCCAATTAAACCTTTAGACAGGCGGTGTGAGTTTGAAATTTTATTGGGCAAACTGCCTCAATTGAAATTGAATTAAAAACTAAATTATAATATTCCAAAGAGCTTAAATAGACCCTACAACTCCGGCAGCGCAGTCGCTGACGCGGCCGTCGAACTCCAAGATACGCTGCGTCGGCGGCTCGTGCAAGGCATCCTATTACCCAGCGGATGTTAGGCAACAAGTTGCCGGCCACTTAGGTACTGGCTGACGGGTGAAATTGCGGTGTCAGCGTTGTTGGGGCGGGTTCTTATGGAATGAGTTGGTGACTGATATAACCACGTACGTCCGTCCGTCCGTCAGTCTGTTTCTAAGCTATCTACTCCGTCACTTTAAAAGCTATCTTAACCAAACTTTGCACGAAGTCTTTTGGTACAAATACGCTGCACACTTGTCGGAACCGGCCGGATCGGATGACTATAGCATATAGCTGCCATAGGAACGATTGGTCGAAAATATAGTTTTAGTGAGAAAATCATTTTTGTTTTCAATGCAATCGTTACCAACCCTCGTATTTATAGTTTTCAATGATTTTACATAATTTCACTAAAATTTCTCGAAATCGGACAACTATAAAGTATAGCTGCCATACAGAAGTAAGGTCTGAAAAAAAGTCTAAGTGGAAAAACTTTTTGGTTTTCAATGCTAACGCATCCAAACTGGTTACTGATCAATGTTACATGCTGCCACACAAATCTCCCAAGTTTCATCCAAATTGGATGACTACATTTAGCATATAGCTGCCATTGAAACGAAATGCCGAAAAAGTAATTCTAGTGAGAAAAACTTTTTTTGTTGAACACTTTGCACTTTTAGTTATAAATTTACTAGCAAATATCCCGTCGCGCTTCGCTGCGCCTTCAACAGTATAAAACCAACGCACACCACCCACTTTCCGCTTTCTTCCCGCCCATTTCCCGCCCACATCCCACCCACTTCCCGTCACATTCCATCCACTTTACATCCACTTACCACCTACTTTCCACCCACTTCCAAAACAACTTACCACCCACATCCCATTAACTTCCCAACAACTTCCCAGTGGGCATCCCGGCGGTATTTCCAACATCGGAAAATAAAAACAAAAATTAATTCTGCTTTGACCTAACAAACCGAGTTTCAAGCCAATCGGATGAAAAGTAGTTTTTTGCATGCAGAATTTTTCGGCCATTTTCCTCGTGGGCGGATTTTCCAAAATCGGGAAAACACGTCTCACAATTATTTCGCTCACTTTGCTTACAAACCAAGTTTCAAGTCAATTGGATGAAAAATAACATTTTTCCCATACAAACTTTTCCCACGCTTTTCCGACTTTACCGGGTGGAATTTTTCAAAACCCCGTCTTAGTACGAACTTTCACCACCAACAGAAACTCCTGTCCAAATTACAGCCTCCTATCTCTTACCGTTTAGGCTGTGCGATGATTGCCAATCAGTCAGTGAATCAGGACACTCTCTTTTATATATATAGAGATTGATAAATATATTGTATAGCTGCCCTATAACAAACTGGCAGGCATATATCATGCTCCAAGGGTATATGAACATCGGTCGAGCCGAAGTTAGCTTCCCTCTATTTTTTTTATACCCTGTTCCCATTAAAAATGGGAAAAAGGGGATCATGAAGTTGTGCAAATGTATGTAACAGGGAGAAGGAAGCATCTCCGACCACACAAAAAATATATATTCTTGATCGGCATCAACAGCCGAGTCGATTTAGCCATGTCCGTCTGTCCGTCTGTCTGTGTGTCCGTCTGCCCGTCTGTCCGTCTCTCTGTATGAACGCGTCGATCTCAGAGACTTTAATAGATAGAGCCACAAGTTTTGGAATGTATATAGGTGTATACTGTACCCATATCGAGTTTGTTTCAGATTCTCCTCCTCCATCTTTTAACAGCGAAAAACTGTCCTTTTCTATGTATAAACGCGTGGATCTCACAGACTATAAGAGATAGAGCCAGAAATTTTTGCATGTATGTAGGTGTATACTGTACCCACATCGAGTTTGTTTCAGATTTCGAAAATTCCTCCTCCTCCATCTTTAAACAGCGAAAAACGGTCTTTTTCTCTGTATTAACGCGTGGATCTCACAGACTATAAGAGTTAGAGCCACAAATTTTGAATGTATATAGGTGTATACTGTAGCCACATTTTTTTTCAGATTTGGAAAACTCCTCATCCTCCATCATTTAGCAGCGAAGAACTGTCACTCTCTATGTATAAACGCGTTGATCTCACAGACTATAAAAAGTAGAGCCACAGACTTTTGCATGTATGTAGGTGTACACCGTACTCAGATAAAGTTTGCTCCAGGTTTGGCAAATTCCTCCTCCATCTTCTTCTAACCGCGAAAAACTGTCAGAGCTTCAATTTTTAAGTTTTAACCTAGTGACTTAATATATATTCAGTTAGGCCCAACATCTATCTACTCTGTGTACCTCAATGAGATTGGAGCAAAAACACCGAAGATATGTACATACCTCAGTAAAATTGATAAATGTGCACAATGTTTTTTTGCTATTTCTTTTAATCCAATAACGGTACATTGGTTTTGAGTATACACTTTCTTACTCTTTTTCATCCAAGTGTTAACTTCTAATTACCTCCTTATCTGTGGTATCGATATATGAAACAAGCGAGACATCCAAGTTTTTCATAGAAAATTTATATATGTTCAAATTGAGTTATTTGTCTTTAAAGAACAGTAGCGTCAACATAAAAGGCAATTATCGTGAGAAAATATTGAACTGGTGTGTAAGCAATATTATTAACATAACGATCAAGTGTATTAACAGGGACAACCTTTTATTATACCCTTGGAGAGGGTATATTAAAATTGTCCGGATGTTTGTAACGCATAGAAGGAAGCATCTCAGACCACATATCTCCTCCGTCAGTTTTAAAGCTATCTTAACCAAACTTTGCACGAAGTCTTTTGGTACAAATACGCTGCACATTTGTCGGAACCGGCCGGACCGGATGACTATAGCATATAGCTGCCATAGGAACTATCGGTTGAAACACTAGTTTTAGTGAGAAAAACTTTTCGTATTTATAAGTTTTTAATGATTTCACATAATTTCACCAAGTCTTATCGAAATCGGACAACTATATAGTATAGCTGTCATACAAAAGTTAGGTCTGAAAAAAAGACTTTGTGAGAAAAACTTTTTTGTTTTCAATACTATCGCTCTCAACGCTCGTATTTATAAGTTTTCAATGATTTCACATAATTTCACTAAGGCTTATCGAAATCGGACAACTATATAGTATAGCTGTCATACAAAAGTTAGGTCTGAAAAAAAGACTTAGTGAGAAAAACTTTTTTGTTTTCAATACTATCGCTCTCAACGCTCGTATTTATAAGTTTTCAATGATTTCACATAATTTCACTAAGGCTTATCGAAATCGGACAACTATATAGTATAGCTGCCATACAAAAGTTAGGTCTGAAAAACAGTCTTAGTAAGAAAAACTTGTTTGTTTTCAATGTTATTGCTCCCAACGCTCGAATTTATAAGTTTTCAATGATTTTACATAATTTCAACAAGATTTGTCGAAATCGGACCACTATATAGTATAGCTGCCATACAAACTGTCAGGCACATATCAAGCTCCAAGGGTATATAAACTTCGGTCGAGCCGAACTTAGCATGCCTCTATTTTTTTAGCAAAAAATGCCTCTTAGAAAAGAACTAACCCTTAAATATCAGATAAAACATTAAGATCGTGTATAAAGCTGATATAAAAATAGCTGTAAACGCAGTTTAAGTAACAGCCGTGGTAACACATTAACCAAACTTTTTAAAGAGCCCTCAAAAATATTGCCAAAATAGTCGCAAGGGCGTGATTTCCAAGGTAATTGAGAGCACCAAGCGGCAGATAAGGACTCTAGAAGCAAATATATTGATGAGCTGATCTCAAATTAAGTCGGAGCTAAGTCTATCAATATGTCGACAACGCATACAGCAAATTTGCCGAAAGGAGTTGCATCTTCAGAATTAGTCCAAGGTACCTAATTTGCGCCTCAAGCAACATCACAGAATTCGCAAATAACCATTTATGAAAAGTACAAGTTTTGGGACGCAGAATTCAAATCCGTCATATTTAGTGATACAAATAGTTTAACCTAGACGGCCCAGATGGATATAATAAATATTGTAGAGATCTGCGACGTCCCCGACCGACCTGATACAAGCACAACCATGGTGATGAATCTCTCATGGTATAGGCTGTCTTCAATGCTAAAAGAAAGTTGTCAATTTAATTTGGGCGTGGCCGTATCAATGCGCAAATGTATGTAGCGGTGCTGGAAAGTAAGCTTATCACAATCCCGAAAGAGTTCCATGGTGACAATTGGATTTTTCAGCAAGAAAACGTTTCCATATGCATTGCCCGGCGACAAAGGCATATTTTAGGTCCCACAATATTCCGATGTTACAGTGGACGGCATACATTTCGGATCTAAATCCAATTGAGGATCTGTAGGGCATCTTTTCTGCCAGGAAACTCGGCGCTGTAAAGCAGTCTGACACTTTAAAGCAGCCTTAAAAGCAATTGTGAAGGTGTGGGAATATATTTATTTGAGTGTTTTACAAAACTTAGCTAATTCCATTCCATAAATTGTTAACTTGTCCTTCGGTTAAAGAGAAATGGTTGGTAGGTCGGCCCTTACCTTGGTCGCTGGGCTGGAATATCTTTCCTTTTAGCCGGGTGTGGCTACCCAGCAAACAATTTCATATAAAAATACACGTTTTGTAAGCGTTGAAATATAAGCAAAACGCTTATAAAACGCTGCTGTGACATTTATAAAACGCATCAAAGTAAGTTTGATGCGTTTGACGCGTTTAGTTTGTCGGCAAGCAATTTGGTTCCTCATGGATGGTGTATTGAGGTCTTTCTGGATTTTTTTCGTTCCGGATATACCTAGGTGCACCGGTTGTTGTTCTTAAGCTCCCAGCAAACAATTTCATATAAAAATACACGTTTTGTAAGCGTTCAAATATAAGCAAAACGCTTATAAAACGCTGCTGTGACATTTATAAAACGCATCAAAGTAAGCGTTTTATAATCGAAACGCACCCATCCTTATAAGCTTAAAAAAAGACGCTTGCAAAACATGTTTTATAATTCATTTTCATAAGCTTACAACAAGCTTTGTAAATACGGTTATAAAACACGTATTGAAAGTGAAATAATAAAGCGTTTTAAACATATATATTATATTATATTTTCAAAGAAAAATTTTCACTTGTTCGTTCTTCAAAAAAGAAAACAAGAATGATATACATACACAGTTTTTTTCTTGCCTTTGCTTGAGGTTAGGCAGCTGCAGCTGCCTAGCACAAAGATCACAAGGGTGAGAAAGAGCGCCAAGAGAGAGTGCCAAGAGAGAGAGTGAGCACGAAATCTCTCGGTCGCCGAAACGACATTTGAAAATCGAAGGCTGACATACGACAACGCATGAAAAAGTAAGCTTACTTTAAGCTTCTTTTGCATAACGTTTGCTCAATTGCTGGCTGGGATAGTATATCAGTCACGCCTGTGAATGTAGAGGTATATACGAAATTGCTTGTGGGAAGATCGGCCGAAAACAGAGCATAGAGGGTGGGGCACGTACGCTTAATTGAGATACGCCTGTCTTGATCTCAGACTCTTCTGAGGTGAAATCCTTGATCATAGTACTGTTAGATAGTACTGTTTTAAATCAAAGGTGGATCGAATTTCTGTTGTGATTCGCTGCACTTGGTCTTTTGTACCGTGTTTTGCTCTAAAACCAAATTGATGGTATGGTATTAAGTTGCACTTTTCCAGAATTGGGAAAATTTGAAGAATTATCAGTTGTTCTATGTTTTCCAGGTTTTGGAATCATAATGATGACTGACGTCTTCCATATTTGGGGAAAGTGGCTGCATGATGTTATAGTGTTAAGAATTTTAGGAATTAAGTGTAATGCATGATGTGTAGAGCATGATTATGTCCTGACCCGCAGACTTCCTAGGATTCAGTTGTTTCTTTATAATCTTGGATGCAGGGGTGAAAAAGTGTAAGGATTTTTTGCTGGGTTTGGTTGAAAAACAGCTTTAAGAAATGTTGCAAATTTATTTCCCCTTTCTTCATCGTTGCGAGCCAATGAGCAAGTATGATCTCTGATTATTGCTGAGTTCTTAGTTTGGTGGACTTAAGTTGGGGTGGGCATTACATCGAGAAAACTTTGGGGAAAGACGTCTTTTAGGATTGTAATTCATCGACTTTGAGGGCTTTTGATAGATTCCGCGAGGCTGTTTCAAGCATCTGTTTCGCCATTGATGATCTGCAACATTTCCATTCATGTCTTAAGCGTCGCTTTTCCTGGATAAGTTGCTCGATTTGCTTGCTGGTTGTACAAAAATTTGGAAATGGGGGAAGTGACCTTTGAGATGTTGCGTTGCGGTCTGCTTCAGTCAGTAGAAGTTTCAGTTTTCCGACGGTCTGATCTATGTCTTCTTCCAATTGAAGTTCTAAGTTTTGATTAATGTTTGTGCTGATGTACTTGTTGTATTTTAGCCAGTTAGTGCATTTGTTCGTCAGGTAAGATGAGCATCCAAAAGTGTGAGGTTCTTCGAAGAGTGGAAAAACATTAGGTGACAGACAGATCTTCTGTGTGTGGACGAATTTTTGTGTAGTTGGGATTTTTCTTGCTATTGCAAAATCGATACGGTCGGGTTGCCTTTTGCGGTCTGATTGCCAGTATGTAGGCCTTCACGAAGATAAATAAGTGAGTTTATTTATTGTTCTTTTAAGTGTATTATAAAGCTGCTTTCCTTCTGGGCTTATGAGGCGAGAGATCCAATTGTTAGTCAAGCGCTTGCAGTCTGAATCTTCATTAAGGTTGCTTGCAGGAGCACGGTGGAAGTCGGTTGAAGTGGATGGTATCTTATCCACTTCTTTAATGGCCATCACAACCGTTTGACGGTTTTGGCCGCTACTACTAATGCCCGCCAGTCGCTTCTGCACCGTGCAAGCGGGCAAAAGTTTTTCACACCAAGCTTGGAGATGTCTTTCTGGTTGTCCCATCTTGCCTTGTCCCAGTTCTTTCGCATTCCACTTGTAGACCATTATTGCTGGAGCTCGTTCATCCAAAGAACTCATATCAAAATCCTCGCCCACTTTTAAAGGTCCATTAATTCTCCGAAGAATCTTTCGCTCGAAAACGCCAATCGCAGCCTCATCCGCTGCTGCTTCTATTCCTTATTGCAGGACTGAGGTGATAAGCGACTTGTTTGCTAATTTCATTTTTCGAGCGAGATTTTTGCTTTTGAACTCCGTACTGAGCCCGTAGTAGTATCGTTAGCAGTAGCATCATCGTTCCGAGGTAGGCAAAGTCCTCAACAACTCTAAATTTGTACTCTCCCATTGTAACAGATTGCCCAAGACGGATGGTGCTTTATACGGTTTTTAATCAAGACGCCTGTTCCTCCGTGGACCTCATTTTCTTGCGGATTTGTAGTGTATAGTTTATATCATGGTATTTGGAAGTTGTCTTTACTTGTCGAATGTGTCTCTCATAAGGGCGTTATGTAAATTTCTGTTTCATGTTGAAATCTTATTATTTCGAGCTAGTGCTGAGAAACGCCGTTTGCCTTTTATGCTGATATTTTAAAGCTGGCCATAACTTTTATTAAAACAGTGAGCAATTGAGATAGAACTCGATGAACTCAGTCTAATTTCTCATTAGATCCTGAATTGTACTTTGCATAAATGGTATAAATGTCATGAGGTTTTGTTGCACTGCGGCTATCATAGCTTCGATTCAACTGGTTATTTGAGGGGTTGCAGTAATGGGTTTTATGTGGCTTTGAGCTGCGACTTATCTCCATCGTTGAGGGATTGGTTAGATGCTGCCTGTAAACAGCTTCCACCTGCTACATCATCAAATGACAGTTCAGGAACAGTATTTTGAGTTGGCGGTGCCATTTTTTCTGTTGGGATTGAGGTTTTGCGTTGGAACAATCTATGTTTAAATTAGGGACAACCTATGTAGCTCGCTGTGTGATCACCATCGCAGTTGTTACATTTCATTTGCATATCGTCTTTTTTGTTGTATATGCCGTAGGGTGAAGGTCTCCGCATAATACACATACCGAAGGCAGCGTGCAGAACGATTTGGTATGGCCATATTCCTGACAATTTAAACGTTGTACAGGGCTGTTCATATTGTGCGGCTCTTTTACAGCGATTCGTCTGTGATGAAGATACTTGAGATCACAAATAGGGTAAGCAGAGTAATTTTTTAGAGGCAGGCTTTTGGTTCTAGTTCCACTTTGAACAACTCAACTCATTTTTCCAGAAGCGCTGATGCAATGTCTTTTGTTGGAGCTGTGGATTCGATTCTGCTGCTTTTAAGCTGATATCTTTAAAAATTCTTTTTAATTTGGGTCAATAAGTCTACAACTTTTTGTTAATTCTCTTTCGTATATATTTGCAGTTTTGTTTCTCTTTGTCAAAGGTATAACATGGAAGTTGTTACCGATCAGTTCCACTAGTTTATTAATAAGAGCGTGGCAGGTGTTTGCCCGTAAGTAGATTGTATGGGGATTGGTCTTGGCTACTTTAGGATCGCTTTTATCAACTGTATCGCCTAACAGGGCGAATCTGTTTCCAGAGAGAAGGGTCTCATTTGCTATTTTTTCAGTGGCATTCTTTTCAGCATTTTTATGTATTTTTAGCTTACGGTTAATAAATTAAACATACCTATTAATGCCGGTTTGAATGAGCTGCCGGTTGCTAGAAATGCCGACGTTGCCTTGTAGTGCGCTTGCGAAAGAGGTGTTCAATTTCCAATAGTAAAACTTGTGGTTGGTTTGGAGTCGAGAGTCGGGACAGTCGGTGGGGTCGACGTACCGTTGGATGACAAGAGTGCAGTTGTCGTTGTTGCAGTTGTTACGTGAACGGTAGAGATAGAGACCATTTGCGTCAGCAGGGTTTGAGTGGTGGTTATAGACACTATAAAACTTGCTCGTGCTGTAACGGATGGTACGAAGACGGGGGCTCTTTGTTCAGCCAATGGAGATGGGCATTGAGTGCCTCACGGCATTTGGCCCAACTCTTGTGAAGGGAGGGCGGGAGAGCAAGATCTTGCCCTCTGATCGTTATCGGTTAACGACGGTTAAAATTTATTGCAGCCGGAAAGGATAATCGAGAGTTATAAAGCATATTTAGCTGGATCGTCTATCTTAACAGAAATGGCGTAGTGGTCAAGGACTGAGACTAGAAATCAACAAGACCTGGGTTCAAATCCCGGTAAGGGCATGAGAAAAATGTTTTTTTGTATTTTTAACAAAATATGTACATATGCTATGGAAACGCTCTAAAAAAATTAACGTACATTTTGAAATATGTACTTATAATGGAAATAGGCTATTACACTCATGTTTTTGTTTAAATTAATTGTTTTATTTTACTGGGATGAAATGCAGATGGCAATCTACTGATATTTTTATTGTATTTTAATGCGCTGATTTGTGTTGAAACTTAGTTAGTTTGAATTGTTGTTGGTTGGGGGAGAACCAGTCATTAGAAATAAAATATTTTGGAAAAAGTCAGTGATTAAGGTGTTGGAATAGTTATTTATTTATTTAATGAGGGAGAGAAAAAATTATCAAAAAAAAAAAAAGAAAAAAAAAAAAAAAAAAAAAAGGGGGGAGGGAAACGTACGAGAAAACGAAAAGGTCAAAGAACAAGACAGGTAGAAGGGACTACCCAAAAATCAAGTAGAAGTGGCAATAACTCGATAGACGATTACGAAAAATTGAAAAAAGGATATTGGGCAGTGCACTGGGGTGACCCAAAAATTTTTGTTTACGTATACCGATGATCACCGATCTTCATAGTTCTTGGCGAATCGATAAAAATCAGATTATAAAAATCTAGAGGGTACAAACCATCTATCTCCAAAACTGTGGGAGATAGAGGTTTTTTCTGTTGCGGGGGCGGAAGGGGGCGCGGCAACCTGTGACAAAAAATTTGTTTCCGGCAACTACAAGAGTATTTGTCCATCAAGTCAAACCTCTATCTCTACCATGTCAGAGATCTGACTTTGAGGTATTTGGACAGACAGACGGACAGATATGATTACTTTTTAGCCGACCTAACAGTGGTGAAAGAAAACAAACGTAAAAACTTGACACCGTAAGTGGTATTTTCAGATTCAGGTTAGATAAGGAAAAAGTAACAAAGCCGGGAAATAGAAACGTATTCGTTTTTGCAACGCGGTACGTTTTTCGGCCCATACAAACGACCCCTACTGATATGTTTATGTTTGTTTTATTTTATGTGAAACAGAAAAACGTTCGATAATTTTGTGCCAATGTGCAAGGGGAAATAAGCAAGCGAATAGGAAAGGAAGAAAAGGAAAGGAAAGGAAGGAAAATTGGAATAATGGAAAATATGGAAAAGGAAAATAATCGAATAATGGAAAAGGAAAGGAAAATAATTAAGGAAAAATGGAACGATATTCACATTTAATGGTTCCAATTTGTAAGAATTTCAAAACCAACACAAACAAAAAACAACATGATTTTTTTTTTTGGCATATTTTCATAGCTCGAAAATACAAAAATGTTTTCCCAAAACGATTTTCAAATACACGAATTACTTTAGGAGATAATAAAGCCCTTTTAGTAACCCAAGGTTTTCGTAAAAGTGATTAATGGTCTAGCTGCAGTTGCAAATGCCGCTATAAAACTAATAATCGAGGCCTTATCGCCAGAGGAACTACTTCTAAAATGTCTCGACTAGGAAACGCTGAACAGCAACGAGTTTTTCATCTTCTTGTTATGGACTTTGCTCCCAATAATAAACATTCAGCTTTACGTGTTGTGGAAATTGCAAATTTCCTAGCAACTGCGATCTTTAATGAAGGATTCTTATCAATTGTAAACAGATTGGTTGCCGCCAGCCGCCGCCAGAAGTCAGGTGGTGCACCTGTTGCCCACCCACAAAGTGATCCTCCCACCCGCACAGTGGAGTGCAGAGCATAACAAGGAGTTTTCACGCAAGTCTTTACATTGTGGTTAATTACCATTTTAGCCACAAGCATCATTATTATTTATTATTTAAATATACTGTTTTGTTTTTGATTGACGACGTAAGCTCCACATTACGTTTTACGTCATTTCATTACGCTCTACAAAAGCGTACGTTAAACTCCAAAAGTGTTAGTGCTGGCAAACAATTAGTGCTGACACTTTTTTAGCTAGAGATTTTAATTGTGATTTTGGCCGTTTTACAGCCGGAACCTCACTTTAGTTCGATTGCCCACAGTTGCGCTCTGTCTTCCGTTTTACCCAAACGAAAGCAAAGGCAAATGATGGGGATTTGTATAAAGTAGGTGTCTGGAGGTTCAAATGGCTACAACCAGAAATAAAGCTTTAGTCAAAAATATTATTATTTGATGCGGGTTCTACAATCCTACATCACTCCAAAGCAGAACCGCTGAACTCTTACTTCGGCTAACCTCAGGCGAAATAGATATTGTTTTCGTCCAAGAGCCATGGATTTCTGGTGACAGAATCAATGGCCTACGGACTCCCAAATACAACCTTTACCATACCAAGGGTAAGGGTAAAATTCGTACATGTATTTTAACCAAAATACATTTTAAAACACTACTTCTTCCTCAATTTAGTGATGGTGACATCACTACAGTCAGCCTGGAACTGGGGAGTTCCACAATCAGGCTGGCCTCCTTTTATCTGGCTTATGACACTGAGAGCCATCCACCACCAAAATATTTCGGGACCTAACTGGAAGCAGCAGCGACACTCATATAAGCCTTATTTTAGGTGGAGATGCCAACGCACACCACACACAATGGGGTAGCTCAGACATAAATGAGCGCGGCGAATCACTGTACAACTACCTATTACAGAAAGATTTGCATATTGCCAATAAAGGGAATGACCCCACCTTTGTAATCAAAAATAGAAGAGAGGTTTTAGATATAACCCTCATCTCCGAAGACTCTCAGTGACCAATTGATTCACTACAGTTCACAACAAAAGGATACAGAACCCAAAAAAGACCAACTGGGAAGTTCACAACAAACTTCTCTGTAAAAAGCTTGGACCGTCCCCACCATACTCACCAAGTACGGGAAAACAGATAGATGAACATGTCGATACGCTTACCATCGCGTATAAAGCGCGTTCAATGGGGCCTGCCCCCCTAGAAAAATAAAATCCAGCTTTAAACCACCTTGGTGGTCTGCAGAGCTAGATAAGCTCCGCAAGGATTGTCGACATACATTTAACGTAGCCAAATATAATGACCAAACAACCGCTTGGGAGTTATATAAACAAAAGTTACGTACTTATAAGAAAGTTACCAGGAGGGCAAAACGCTCCTCCTGGACCCAATACTGTAGTAATATTGAATCTACTTCTGATGCATCACGGCTTAGAAAGATCCTGGCTAGCTCACCAACCTCGCCAGGTCTCTTACAAAAAACAGACGGAACCTGGACCGACTCGAGCGAAGAATCTCTAAATCTTCTGCTAAGCACTCACTTCCCTGAATGCTCCCTTAACTTAACACCTCAGGTTAGGCCAACCGACCTTTCTATGCAGTACGACAAAACCATTGTCACGGAGACCAGAATTAAATGGGCAATCGATTCGTTAGAACCATTTAAGTCGCCAGGTCTCGATAACATATATCCTGCCCAACTACAACAAACCATTGGGTACACAATGACCTGGCTTTACACAATCTATGTAAGCTGTCTCAAGGTCAACTACATCCCCACTAGGTGGAGAGAAACTAAAGTAATATTCATACCGAAAGCTGGCAAAGCTTCACATGTGAAACCAAACGATTATAGGCCAATCAGCCTATCCTCGTTTCTTCTTAAAACTCTCGAGAGACTTATAGATGCACACCTGAGGCAAACTATTAGTCCCGCTCATCTAGCACGCAGTTAACAGTTAACCAACTGCTGCGGCTAATGGAGGCGGAGGGACACGAAGTGGTGGCTTACGCGGATGATATTGCCATCTACAAATGTGGAATGTTTCCTCAAACGCTGTGTGACCTCATGCAGACCGCACTGACAACACTTGCTCAGTGGACAAAATCTTGTGGCTTGGGCGTAAACCCGGCTAAGACGGAATTAGTGCTTTTCACCCGAAAGTACAAAATTCCTGATCTTATCCCGCCTAAAATCAACGGACTACGCCTCGTATTTGGTGACAATGCCAAATACTTGGGTGTCATTCTAGATAAGAAACTACTCTGGAATGACAACATAAATGAACGTATAAAAAAGGCAACCATTGCTCTTTTCTCTTGCAAAAAGGCCATTGGCCGTAGATGGGGTTTTTCCCCATCCATTGTACATTGGCTTTACACAGCCGTAGTACGCCCCATACTGCTCTACGGAGCTCTAGTATGGTGGCCAGCACTCGGGAAACAATCAGCCCTGAACAATCTGCACAAAGTACAGAGAAGTGCGGAAATTTGTATTAGCGGCGCTCTCCGAACGACACGAACGGAAGCGTTAAATACTATTCTTCACCTTCTACCACTAGACCTCGAAGCTAAGCAAATGGCTACCACAACGGCCCTAAGACTACGAAAATCCGATACCTGGAACAGGGGCAATTTGGGACACGCCTCCATACTCGAAGACCAAACGGGTATACCATTAATTACAGACTACTGTATACCACAAACAACGTTCGACAAATTTTACGACGTCTATATCCCAAGCCGAAACGATTGTGACAACCTGCCCCACAGCAGAGCTAACGCCATTAACATCTACACTGATGGTTCTAAGCTCGACAAAAAAGTTGGAGGGGGAGTTTTCTCTCCCAACCTAGATTTGAACTTATCGTTCCGCCTTCCTGACCACTGTAGTGTGTACCAAGCAGAGGTGGTAGCCACACTCACGGTCGAGGAAGGAAATGTATTTATATACTCAGATAGTCAAGCCGCCCTTAAAGCACTTGACTCACACACCAACAATGCTAAAACACTTACTAAATGTCGCTTATCTCTCAACGAGATCGCACGACATTTTAGTATACACCTGATATGGGTACCTGGACACCGCAATATAGAAGGTAACGCGTCTGCGGACAAACTGGCCAGAATAGGAACCACCATCGAGCTCCTTTCAGAGAGGAGCACGATTGGAATGCCTATGGCGACATGTAAACTTCATAAAAAAGCAGAAAAACTTCGTCTCGCTACGGACCGGTGGAAAAACCTTTCTTCCTGTGCAGTAGCGAGGCTTACGTGGCCAACATTCGACCAAAAACGTACTATCACACTTTTAGGTCACAGAAGGGACCACATATCACTTCTGGTGGGGACCCTCACGGGTCACTGTCGTATTGGCAGACACGCAGCACGCCTAGGCGTCAGTTACCATGACTTTTGCAGAAGTTGCGGGCACGAAGAAGAGGAGGAGTCGGTACAACACCTTGTGTGCCATTGCCCCGCCTTGAGTAGAAGGAGACTCAGGACACTTGGTCAACCTCTGCTACTCAACCTCTCGGAGACATCCGGGCTAGAGATCCCAGCTCTACTCAAATTTATTCTGTCCACACAATGGTTCAGTAATGAGGACCCCCCTCAGTATTAAAAAGGGTTAACAGGGAATAAATATGGCATCGCAATGGGCCCAAAGTGGCCTAAGTGGGAGAGCGACTTGTCGCTCTCAGCCATCGCAACCTAACCTATCAATTTTAAAAATACTAAGTGATATTACTTTAAATAAAGACCGCCAAGCTTACTCATATGCCGATCAGCGGAATGGCGAGCAAGTTAGTCGATCCGATATGAAAGCAAAACGCCGAAAATATTACTTTTGTTTAAGAGGAAGATTATGTTTATTTTATGGCGCAGGCATTGCTGATGATGCTCTTTTCACTTTCCTTAAATATTGACTTAGAACTTTAAACGCGTTTTTCTCGAAACCACGTTTTGCAAAATGGTTGCCAGACAAAACTACTAGACCGATTTTGTTCAACGAGGTGTCAAACGACGCAGAATTGTCGTCAATTTCGTCTGAACCTCCTTCTTTTAGACATACATATTTTAAGCATTTTTTTACACTAGTCTACAATAAGAAAAAAAAAAATTTTCATTTTCAAAGTGCCGCTATTTTGTCATTTATCAACTTTTCCAAATCTGAGGTTCAGACGAAAATTACATCGATACTGAACAAGATTTTTTTTTTCCTTTTTGATTTCTCATAACGGAATGTCCACGACTCATGGCAACCATTGGTGAACTTTTTTTTTCAATACAACTTTTCGCACGACAGAACCTTTGCAGCTGACGTCACAGCTCCAAAAAAAGATGAATTTTTTAACTTCCCTTCAATACGGCTCAGTACTGAATGGACATGTACTGAAATCATAGCTGCCTTTGCATGCATTTAAGGCCTGAATTTAACACAGACAGGGCCTACCATGTCATGACCTTCTCATCTTTCAGGCTTTATTTCAGGCATGATTTCAGTACTGAAAATTCATGGGTAGTACTGAAAACACTACTAAAATCAGTCATGAGTTGGAGCAATTCCTACTTCTCAGGTCTGATTCAGCACTGACAAATTCAGTACTGAGACGTTGAACTGCACTGTATCTATTAGCTTTCAAATAAAAAAATCACTTTCATTTTTTTTTCTGTCAATTTAAAAACATCTAAAAACTGCAGGCGCAATTAGTACTACTTGTACTTAATAGCGAAGCGCAAGCAAAATACGTCCACTCACGCCCACTAACGAAACGAAACGATTCCATATTCGCCAAGGTTAGATGCACGGCCTGATACACCTTCATGTGCACAGCGTGAGCCATGAGCGTCGCCGCCAAAGCAATCCTGTAAGGCTCTGCCAGCTGCCGTATGCTCCAACTTACGAAAACGATCATCCTATGAAGATTTAAACGTTTCCAGTGATGAGCAATTTTTGTTCTTCTGCCATACGGGGGTGCCACAGAAACCTCTTCTAGCCAAACTCCAACCGAGTTCCAATTCTTCGGAGCGGCAGAAATTTCCATTGGTTGGTTTCAAACCTCCCGTGATTTGTTAGGAGATTTTGAAAAGCTCTTTTATCAGTGGCTCCATCTGTCGATCGTGTCGCCCTCTACTTGACAACTATCCACAGTTTTGCAGATAGATGGAGTGTACCTTCTAGGGATATTTTGTAATCATGATTATTTATCGATTCGCCAAAAGAATTATGAAGATCGGATGAACGATAGCGGAGTTATACGAAAAACAAAAAATTTTGATGGGTAGCACCGGATCCACGTTGATGGGCAGCACTGGACTTACTTTATGACTTTTTTATCACTTTGTGTGGCTTCTATATAAAATTTATCAGATAAATGCAAGCTCTGGGATATACAGAGTATGTTATAGTCGGGCTTCACCGACTTTCTAACTTGCTTTTTGGGAAAATGTAATATATATATTTGAAGTCGATTTGCGCGGACTATGAATTCATTTTAGACCCATGGTTGCTTGGTGAAATTTTCTTAGAATTGACCGTAGATTTCGTTTTTGCTATACGCTTAGTAGGTTTTTTTCGGCCCATACAAATCGACCCCCCTAATATATATACTTAACTAGCAAAACACGCCGCGACTTCGTCCGCGTGTCAGTTGTACAAATTTGGGTTGAAATTGTGAAGCGTAATGTGTGTACACTAGGGTGGACGCCGATAAAAAATATAACTGATACCATCTTAAACGATTACTTTTAGGGTGTACATAATGAATCGAAAAATCAAAAAATTTAATATCATGTTTTAACCTCTGCGAAAAGCCTTTAAAGTTTCCACAAATATTACGTATACAACCCGTTCACCGAATCGAAATTCTGTAGACGAATTCTTCGTATCATTTTAAAAGTTGTCAAATTGAAATTTAATCGAGAAACAAATAAAAATGGAGCAGGAATCGAATGTATTTTTGGTCGGTAAATTAAAAACCTTGTTTTGTAAAAAAGCGAGCCCGTTTTCAGCGAAGAGATGCGATTTATCCACGCTCTTTTATGAGACTATTTGTTTAAGACTGTGTGGCTCGCAAGTTGGAGTCAGCATGGTCCACGAGCGGGGTTTCACAGGACCTTGTCCTCATGAACGCACTGGCCTTCTAGTCAGATACTACAGACATAACGGTGGAAACCATTTTGAGTGTTCATTTTGGCTACCATCGGCAATTTGCTAAACTCAAGAGATCGCTCCGTGGACACCGTTTTGAATCGATATAGAGATAGAACCCCAAACGAAGAAGACTTTAAAGACTATACCAGAAGAAGACTTTCCAGCATGTTCTTAAAATTGTCCTACAAACACAAACAAAATTGTAAAAAACGTTGGCACAAGTGTAATGCAGTAGGGGGAGGTTACTTTCGAGGGAATGAAATGAATTGACAATATTAAATAAAGAGTTTTTTATTTATGAATAATTTCCCTGTATTTTTTGACCATAGTAGTATAGTAATCCGCATTATTTTTCGATCCTGAAGAAGCTTATTTATAAGCAGCCCAGTAAAAGTAGACAATTCGCTGGAACGGCTGCAACCGTGATGCGCAGCACTTCAGTTCAGTGTGGGACCTGACTTCAAAGATATCTTGATAGCCTCTTAATAAACGGCTAAAACTTGCTTTCATCTAGAAGTAATGAGCGCAAAATAGTAGAAATTTTGCCGTAATATAAAATTTTTACCAAATATATTAAGTACCATATATATTTACCTACATATTGTGTCTGTTATATAAAAAACATTTTTATTGGTCATGGTACGTTTTTGTCAAATGTTATGACTTCAAACCAAGTCTACGCCAACTACTAAAAAATTAAAAATGTAGGCATGGGCAACAGTACGTATGAGTGATAAACTTTAAGTCCAAGTCGCAGACCCTAAACCCTATTTTTTCTCAAAAATTATTTTTGCTATGCGTTTTATACACAAATATGCATCGTTTAAGCGGGTATCAGTATGACGTTACATTTTTTCATATATAAAATGTCCGACCTAGTGTACACTCTACATCACAAATCATTGTTTATTATAGACAACCATGAAAGAATACTTGTGTTTCATTAGCAAATAACTCGTCGCGCTTCGCTGCGCCTTCAACAGTATAGAACCAATGCACACCCATTTCCCATCCACATCCCACCCACTACCCATCCAATTACCACCCAAATTCCACACACTTGCCACCCACGTACCACCCACTTCCCGCCCACTTCCCGCCCACATCCCACTCACATCCTACCCACATCCTATCCACTTCCCAGTGGGCACCCCGGCGGTATTTCTAACATCGGAAAATGAAAACACAAACGAATTCTCATTTTGACCTTACAAACCGAGTTTCAAGTAAATGTAAATGTTGGCTATACAGCTCCTAAAACGGGGCCAAGCCAAGTTTCTCACGATCTCTTGGCGTGTGTGCTTTAAATTTTTCGCACAAGAGAAAGGGACCTACAGTTTAACGCCGGATCCGAACGGCAAAGTTTGAGAATTTGCTTTTTCATGGCTAGTTACTTCACAGCTGGCGCCAATAGCTGGTGAAGGTAACCGTATGTGTAAAAGCTATTTTCTAAAGAAAGAAAAAAACTTTTATTATTAGATGTTCCGAGGCGGGATCGAACCCACGACCTCCCGCCCAGCAGTCCAGCGCACTAACCACTGGGCCACATACGGCCACGTTTCAAGTCAGTCGGGTGAAAAATAGTATTTTTCATGCAGAATTTTCCTGTAGTTTTACGCATGGGGGCGGATTTTCCAACATTGAAAAATCTATTTTAAATTATTTCGTATTCTACCCATACAAACCGAGTTTCAAGCCAATCGGATGAAAAATAGTTTTTTGCATGAAGAATTTTCCGGCCCTTTTCCTCGATGCCGTATTTTCCGAAATCGGGAAAACACGTGTCGATTCATTTCGCGTACTATGCTTACAAACCAAGTTTCAAGTCAATCGGATGAAAAATAAAAATTTTCCCATACAAACTTTTCCGACGCTTTTCCGACTTTTCCGGGTGTAATTTTACAAATTTTCTTTCTTAGTGCGCGCCTGCATAACTAAACGAATAAAGTTTTGGTTTTGTTCCGGTTCTATCGGTTCAAATAATAACGTAAACGGTATTCGGTTCTTAAAAAAAAATGTATATCGGTTTCGGTTCCGGTTCTGGTACCCTACTTGAATCGGTTTATTTCAGTTAACGGTTCCGGTCAATGTTTCGGTTGCGGTATTAAGCCCTGCTTAATACTGACGGAGGAGATAGCATAGAAACAGATGGACGGACATACGGACATGGCTATTTCAACTCAGCTCGTCATGCTGATCAAGAATATATATACTTTTTGTGGTCGGAGATGCTTCCTTCTGTGCGTTACAAACATCCGGACAATTTAATATACCCTCTCCAAGGGTATAAAAACGAGAAGGCTAAGATAACTTCATTTGCGCTGAAGTTTTCATTTCTTTGCAAATGCTGATTTTAAAGACAGTAAGTAAGTGAAAGAGGTTAAGAACGCTATGAATAAATTTCAAAATATACAATTAGCGAGTTTAAAAACAATAAAATGGGAAAGAAGTTCTTCTTGCTAAGGACCACTTTCCGACCGATGGCTCTAATAGCAGTCATTAAATTTAGTCATCTGACTTCGACAAAATTTTGCAATCTGTTTAAAATCATATACAATTAATAATCAGCGAATTTAGGCACGCTGGCATTGAAAACAAACATTACTAAGACTCATTTGTTGACCTAATATACGGAGGCCATAAGATATATAAGTGGGCTAAAAAATACCGGGATATTGTCTATAGATCAAATAGTTTTAATTTATTCTCGTAAATTCATTTTCCACCTCAAAGTAGTTCTAGAGAGACAGACAGTCGTACAGACAAAGCTCAATCGACTCAGCATGGGGTATGCTAATTAGGGTGTCCCAAGATATAAGGAAAACATTTTTTTTCGCGAAATCAAATACGCATACCTCATTAACTCACGAATTTAATATTATTGAGATTCGACAACGATAACCCGTGCCGAATTGATGCCAAACTTCTTACATGAAAATTTGTACTGACTTACTACACAGTACAGCACTATAAAAAAACCCCGGCATAATACACTTAAATTTTGATAGAAGGGTCCCCTGTTAGCATCACCTCATACCCAATTTTTCAAATGAAGCTACGGTTCGCGCTTTATGGGTACTTTTGTGCTTGGAACACACAAAGACAACTATTTTAACTTAGTTTTTAATGGTTTCAAATAAAACTCTCAAGAATTCAGCAAATGTGGACAGGTTCATGGAGAACGCAATATAGAAAGTTCACTTCAATCGTGAAATCGGTTAAGGTACATCCCGAAGAAGGTGAACCTTAATTCTTGAATATTTTTAATAGATTTTCATTAAATTCTTTTTTTATTATGGTATAATTGGCTTTTGCATGTCTCTAAGAGATGATACGCCACAGATGACAGGTAAAAAAAAGCACATCAATTCGTTAGCGTCAGCCTCAGAGAGAAAGAACTGAAATGTTTCAATGCAAGTCGGCACGGGTTACCATGGTCCTACCTTCTTGAAATTTTATTTATAACGGTTTTGACTTAAAAGTAAAATATTTAGAGGGTATGCGTAAAAATAAAACGACTTTGATTTTTTGGGACACCCTAATGCTTATATTTATATGCGATGCAAGCTTCTGGGCAAAATTATAATTCCCTTGGCAAGGGTATAACTAAAAGTTGAAACTAACTTCGATTGGGCCCCAGCTGCAATTGGTTTACAATGACTTCGACCAAAAATAAATAATTAAATGACTCTACATACCTTTTCGGCAAATCTTGCATATTTGCCCTCTTCAGACATATAGTCACTAGCACATCTTTTAAGGTGAGAAATTAAGTATTTTCGTATTGCTTTAACGGATGGGAGGATAACACTACATGCGACTGATAGCAAAGCCCAATTTTTTAAATTGATTCTTGAGTTAGCATCCGGATGGTCTGTCGTTTGTTTGATGAGCTGAAGATACAATTCATTAAGCAGAGACTCCTTTTTCATGCATTTATCCATTATAGATTGAACGATTCGGATATGTTCATCTTCTGCTCTTTTAATCGTTTCGCCTGAAATTCGGAAATGTAAAAACAGGAGTTTCATGAGTAAGAAAATTCATCAAATAAAGAGGGAATGTTGCGTGCTATATATACGAGTAGATATAATATATTATTTTATATATAACGTTTTATTTTTATTCCTATTAGGAATATCGAAATATTGCAATGTTGATATTTTTGCCTAAAATGACGATTACCATTATAACACATTTTTCGAAGCCACATATAGGAAATCGTAAATATTTTCTGGTGATAATTTTGTTTTTGCGATCGGTCACACTGTTGCAAATAACAGTTTCTCGTGCACTGGATATTTATAAAAAATGTTTAAAAGTTATTTTATTAAAGTTTATGCACAAAAATCGCAGAGCAAACTGTGTAATAAAGTTGTTAGAACCAGCGGCAACTCAACAAATATAAAAGCGCACCTAAAAGCAAAGCATGGATAGCTTAAATAAAATGCAACTCAATTTTAAAAATAGTAGTAGTAGTATTAGTATTATTTATTATTTTGTCATATATTACATCAAATATGAATATGAGTTATTAATATCCTTAAAATAAGTAAATAATCATATGCTTCTGGGCATGGCATTTAAAGACGTCAGCCCATATTTCCTTTGAATAGTCCCCAACACTCCATTTCCGGTTACTACACTTGACTTCCCCGGTCGTCCCGAGATATCAAATCGTTCACTGGCAATGGTGCTGAGGACCACTCAGAGGAAAAAACAAAAAATTTGCATTAACTGATATTGACAATAATTTTAAATTTAAAATTAAAATACATTGATTGCGATTATAATTGCTGCATTAATTAAAATTAAACATTGCATTCATTTATTATCATTTTACGATACATCATCTCTTCAAGTAAGCTTAAGGTCACCAATCCTCTTTCTTCATTTAAGACTCCAATTAATTCTGCATCACTCATATATTTCGCTCAAAAAAATCTTTGTCTAAACTCCCCGAGCACTGGACATCGCCCTAACGTATGTATAATTTCCTCCTCCTCTTGCATGTTGCACAGGCTGCACCTTTTATCGAGTCCGAGTACATTCCTTCATTTAGCCATAACATATCTGCCCTTGCCTTGATGATCCATGTTATCTGCTTACGGGAAAAATTATCATTGCAGTATCCGGCTGCAACGTGATGATTCAGCTCTTTATAAAATCTTGGCTGTTTTTTTTACTCGCGTAGTATCTCTGAATATTTTGCAGTTTAAGTTTAATAAATAGGTCGTCAAGCTTATTGCACCAATCGATGTACGTGTCAGATTCATTGCACAAAATCTCAAAGGCATGTAATTTCTCATTGAGCTCGTTGCTCCAATCTATATTTTTTTCAAGAATTACCCTTGATAGAATGTGCGGTAACCGTTGCCTTCCATAATCAAACAATGGTCGTGTTATATACTTTAAGTGCAATTTTAAGGTATAAAAGTCCCCATCCTCGATGGGGAAGAACCCTCTTTATGAAGTATCTATGGAGGCTATCAACTTCCTCAAAGCAGGAGTAACCCCATACCTCCATACGCTTGTACCGATCTACATGCTGCTCGGAATAGGTTCCACTTGTCGGTAAGGGATATGTCTGATCGCCCAGTAAAAGAGTTCCACGTTATATTTAAGCTCCTTTTTGCCTCTTCATTTCTATTAACGACATGTTTTTTAAAGGACATTCCTAGTGTTAAAGTAACGCCCAAGTATTTATACTGGCAAGTCACTTCCAATTCCGTAACCCTATATAACCAGGTTTCATTCGCTGCGCTTTTTCCACTTTTTTTAAAGATCATAATTGGAGACTTCTACAGATTCACCTCCATTCCCCACGTTTCGCAATAACATTCAAGTTTTGCTATCATTATTTGAAGTGTGGTAACATTATCCGACAACATGACTATATCATCGGCGTATAGAAGCAGCCGTATGTTAATCTCATCTATCCACAGGCCACCTTCCAGCTCCTCGTGTAAGTCATTCAAATATAACGCGAACAGCAGGGGGGATAGAAGGCATCCCTGTTTAACTCCGCTGCTCGTACAAAAGTCTTGAGACAGATTCTCTCCGGACCACACCGCTGCCACTGTATCCTTGTATACTAAAGTTGGAAATTTTAGTTCATTTTAATGACCTAGTTCATTAGTTCATTTTTTGAACTATAGTTCAATTTTTGAACTATAGTTCATTTTTTTAACTATTGCTCGATTTTTTAACTATTGTTCATTATTTTTACTGAGGAGAATTGTAATACTGTTTGATACACAGCCGGCTTTATTTCGATGGATTTTTTAGGTTTGCGTGGGAATCTTTACACAATCAGCGACTCACCCTTAACCCGTGCCTTTCAGTAAATTCAGGTTAACATGTCAGCCAATGGGAAGTCATTAATACCAATAGCGTTGGCACGCTTTACCGAAATTTCTCCTCACGTACGACTACCTCTGGATAAGAGAGTGTTACCATTTGGTTGGACCACTTTAAGCTCAACTGGCAACTTCTGGCTATGCTCGAAGAGGAAAAAAAGAAACACCTAGGCCTTGGCTAAATCCGTGGCTGTGCACTTGAAAAACACCTTATTGGTCTTAGGCAAGTTCTTCGATCGTTCACCGTTAATGATGGGCAGCAGTGAGAGAACTACACGATTGGCACCATAGATCACTGGATAGACGGAAGAGCCACGAATGATGTGGCTTAAGCTGGGCATATAAGTCCATCAACTGCAGACCTGTCATCTTCTGAGTTTGGTTATGCGGTTTGAATTTGATTCCCTCTGACGCCAAATCCTCGCAGCTGAAGGGTCCCTGTAATGTGTCAATGTTCTGGAGCAGCTTATCCTACGGATCAATGAAACTTTTGCAGGACTCTTGGGTAAAGGACACATTGCGAAGCAAAGCGGCCACAGCATATGGAAGAATCTGAGCCGAGGAGGAGGCAACACTTAGCACCTGTTGCTGGGTTGGCTCGAAAAACTCAAACTTTGGCTTTGAGAAATGATAGTCTCGTAGTCCTGCTATTTGTAATTTTTCAAATGTAAATTCATAAAAAATCATTATTAAATGCAGGCCCACTAGATTTTCATATCTCATGTATCAGACAATGAGTAAACGCCTTTAAATTTGCTTTAGTGGTACAAAAAAAATGAACTATAGTTCAAAAAATGAACTATAGTTCAAATGAACTATAGTTCAAAATATGAACTATAGTTCAAAAACTGAGAAATACATAGTTCAAAAAATTAACTATAGTTCAGAACCAAGACCTAGTTCATTAGTTCATTTTAAAGACTAGTTCATTTGAACTAGTTCAAAAAAATCGGCACAACTCTATTGTATACACACCTAGTGGGTGTAGCTTGTATATCAAAAGATCTCTCGGTACTTTATCAAATGCAGCCCGGAAGTCCACAAAAAATGCGTAAACTTTTTTGTTTTCTGCCCATTTTAGTTTAACTATTGCATTCAGGTTGTATATATATATTGTCAGTTGTGGAGTAGTTTTGTCGAAATCCGGCCTGGAACTCATTTATTTTGTTATTTATCTTGGTCCATTCTGTCAGCCTTTCGTTGATTATACCCATAAGAATTTTCGCACAACAGTTCATAAAGGAAATACCTCTATAATTTTTCGGGTTATTTAAGTCACCTTTCTTATAAATAGGAAATACTATGCTTCTCTTGAACGAGTCATCACAATTTGTATTTGTGAGTAAGTCGTTATAAACTTTAACCAGCTCTTGCTAGAATTCGTCAGAGGCATTTGAGTAGAGTTCATAGGGTATTCGATCCTCTCCTCGCGTATTGATCGTATTGATCGTATCTCCATTAATGTGATGGGCCCGTCTAGGCTGCTATCTGCATTAAAATTCGGGGCATATAGAATGCTTAATGCGGTTCTCTGAGGGTTTAATAACTCACTGAAATGCACCTTAAACACATTTTCTGTTATGCTATTCCCAACCTGCATTTTCCGTTATTCAGCGTCTTCACAATGTTCCACCAATCCTTCGTGTTTCTTACTTTTGCTAGAGATTGGGCAAAAGAATCAAGGTATTCTCTATTTTTAAAAAAGCACAGTTTGTTATATATCTTTTTTTTCTCCATATAATATTTTTTGCCAGAGAGAGCATCCGTGCGTTTATAAGTTTTAAAAGCATTAAAAGTAGCTGTTCTCTCACGCATACACTTCTGATCAGACCATTTATTTTTGGGAAGGAAATTATTATCAGCCTTCTTTATAACACATGATGATTTAATTGCTGAGATAAGATCAAGTAATTGAGTTTCCGGTGATTGCTTAGTTGTTTCGAGATTTTTGGTCAAGAGCGATATATACTTGGGTTTTATGGATTCATCCCAGTATAGTTTTGGCAGCAGTTTCATATCAAGTTTTGACTGCTTGGTGCTAGTCAGATTCATTGTCAGTTCGACTGGAACGTGATCTGACCAGATGGCGTCATCCACTTGCAGTTTTGCGATTTTTTATTTATTTTTATTTGTTATTTATTATTGAATAATTATCCTAACGCTACAAATACAGTGTACTTATTTTTGCGCTAGTCACGACTATTAAGTTTTTCTTTTACAATTACATGTATCCTATCTTAATTCTAACATTGAGTATGGTTTTGTTTATTTGTTCATTAAATATTTGAGGTTACATTGTTTTATAAATTTTGTCTTTTTAAATGTGCAAATAGTTCGGTTTTAAATTGCGTTGCGTTCCTAATAAGTTTGAGCTCATGTGGGAGTTCGTTCCACTTGCGAGCTGCAGCGACAAAAAATTGTGTTTCGGACATTGAGAGGTATATTCTAGGACATATAAGGTTTTGTGTTCTTTTTGAGGCTGCGAAATTTAAAAGTTCAAACAGATAGGTCGGTTGTCGAGTAGTCATTATTTTGTGAAGATAAACAAGAATTCTAAGGCTAATCCACGATTTTAAATTGAGTCCAAATACGCTATTGGAATACTGTGTTATATGGTCAGTGGGTTTGCGGTCAAAAATATATCTGGCAATCGAATTAAATGTCACTACCAATTTGTGCATGCTACTTGCATCACAGCTCCCAAAGATTTCAACTCCATAGAACAGTGTCGGTATTAGGCATGTTTTTGCTACAGTCAGTTTGATGTTTCGTGGCAGACAGTTTCGTGTGTGGGACAGCTGCCTAAGCATACCATAGGTTTTTCCTGTTGCCTTTGCTATGTGATAACTCCAAGACAGAGTATTGTTAAAGTGTATTCCGAGGTTGGAAGCATGGTCAACATATTCAATAGCGGTGCCGCCTATGGTAAGTTTAGCCAGCTGACCAGTATCTATTGCTTTCTTGTAAATTATTAAGCATTTCGACTTTGAGGGGTTTAGTCCTAGCCCATTTGCAATTGCCCAGTTGTTTATTACATCTAATTTATTGTTACATGCGCTGACACAAACATTTTCATCTCTTAACGGTCCACTAACATATAATTGAACGTCATCAGCATACAAATGGACATCACAATTTGACAGATTATTAGGGAGGTCATTTATATAAATAGAAAAGAGAAAAGGACCTAACACGGAACCCTGAGGAACACCTCGATTAGTGTGCAGAATTTTTGAAATGGATTTTCCAGACACTACTGCTTGCCGTCTCTCTGTTAGGTATGTTTTTAGAAGTTTTAAGGCGGTAGGAGCAAGATTGTAAAGGGTTCTTAGCTTTGTTAGTATTATTTCATGGTCCACAGTGTCAAATGCCTTGCTGTAGTCTAGTAGTGTAAGAAAAATTACGTTGCTATGGTCAAGTTGAGTGCGAATGTCCTCTGCAACTCTTAAGAGCGCTGTTGTACAGCTTCTATTTTTGCGAAAACCAGATTGCTTTTGGGTCATTAAATTATTGGTATTAAAAAAATCCTGCAGTTGCTTAGCCATTATTTGCTCAAAAACTTTTGAGAGAAAGGGCAAAATGGATATAGGCCTATATTCACCATTAGGTTTAGGAATGGGCAGAATTTTCTCAGTTTTCCAAATATCGAGAAAGTTCGAGGTAGTGAGGGCAGTGTTAATAATATGTGTGATATGGTCAAGAATCATTGGTAAGAGAATTTTAATGAATTTAGGGTTTAGTTTGTCAATACCTTCTGCATTCGACTTGACATTCAAAATACTTTCTAGGACATCACTAGAACTTACACACATAAAACTAAAACTATTATCACATAAGGGTACAGAATTGACATACATATTAGTAGACGGAGCAGGTACATTTACTTGGACGAATTTTTCATTCAACATATTCACATCTAAGTCACAGTCCAGTCTAGGTTTTCTTTTCCCTATCCCCATTGCTTTTAGTTCACTCCAAATTTGTGCTGACGTTATTTCGCTGGAAAACTTTGAATTATAAAAAATATTTTTGGCGTTTCGTGTAATTTTCACTACTTTTAATCTTAGTCTCGTGAAGGATCTTTTCGTGTCGGGTGTGCGATACCGTTTCCATTTTTTGTAAGCAGCATCTCGCAATGTTATGCAGCGCTTAATCTCGTTGTTAAACCAGGGGGTTTCCTTGGGTTTGATTTTCTTGACCTTTAAATGCACACAGGTATCGAACAATCGGTTGTAGTAGGAATGAAACAAATTAAGTTGGCTCTCAGCGTTCGTCAGAGTATATATATTGTTCCAGTTATATTTAAAAAATTCATTCGTCAAAATATTATAGTCGATTGCCCTTTAGTCCCTGTATGTAAAAGAGATGCGATGTGTTCGATTAAGTCTTGTGAGACTGCTCAAATATCATTTACAGAGTTTCCTTGGCTGGATATTTAAGTGAAATTGCCCACTACATCCCCCAGTGTTCGACCATTTAAAACAATGAGACCATAGTCGTCACAAAAGCTCATAAAGTCTCGACCATTTGCGTTGATCACCTCATCCTTTGATGATCTATTTCTGCAGCAAGTTGTAAAATGTGCTAAGGTCAACTCGTCTACTGATTCCTTCAAATTCTTTTCGCCAGTTTGAAAAATTGAGAACTGCAAGAGGATAGTTTTAATATTTATAATAATTATATCCATTTCATTTTCAAACGAATGTTCAATCCCTTTTTCAATTAGTGATTTTTTCACTCCGCAAAGAATTCCACCAATAGCCCTGCCAAATTTGTATTTTCTCTTTGCCGGTATTTAATTTAAATGAAACGCCTTAAATAAGTGATCAAATTTAGCGGTGTTGCCTTCCTGAACATGTGTTTCTGTTAGTAAGATAATATCTGCTGTGCCCAGGTAGTTAAAAAACGATCTATGTAATAGTTTGCTATGAAGTCCATGTATAATATAAATAAATATAATGTAATACAAAAAAGTCTTGCGGTATTTCCGCAAGCTTGTCTTTGCAAGCGCGTAGTTCTAGTTGTATTCGTCGCATCGGTTCATGCTAGAGCTTTTTGAAAAGCTCTTTTCACGCGCTAACACGTGTTTGATTTATTGTTGTTTGTTTTTAGTCGTTCGTGAGTTATAGCGTCGCAAACATGGAGCAAAATAAAGAGAAAATACGGCATATTTTACAGTACTACTACGATAAAGGCAAAAATGCATCTCATGCTGCCAATAAAATTTGTGCAGTTTATGGACCCGATACAGTTTCCATTTCCACTGCACAACGATGGTTTCAACGTTTTCGTTCTGGTGCAGAGGTGATCGAAGATGCGCCACGGTCCGGAAGGCCTGTCTTCGAAAATTGCGATAAAATCGCTGAATTGATCGAAAGAGACCGGCATAGTAGCAGCCGTAGCATCAGCCAAGAGCTGGGCATGAGTCATGAAACCGTTATAAACCATTTGAAGAAGCTTGGATTCAAAAAGAAGCTCGATGTATGAGTGCCACACGACTTGACGCAAAAAAACATTTTTGCCCGTATGGATGCATGCGAATCGCTTCTGAAATGCAACAAAATCGACCCGTCTTTGAAGCGGATGGTGACTGGCGATGAAAAGTGGGTCACTTACGACAACGTGAAGCGCAAACGGTCGTGGTCGAAAAGCGGTGAAGCTGCCCAGACGGTGGCCAAGCCTGGATTGACGGCCAGGAAGGTTCTTCTGTGTGTTTGGTGGGATTGGCAGGGAATCATCCACTATGAGCTGCTCCCCTATGGCCAAACGCTCAATCCGGACCTGTACTGCCAACAACTGGACCGCTTGAATGCAGCACTCATGCAGAAGAGGCCATCTTTGATCAACAGAGGCCGAATTGTCTTCCATCAGGACAACGCCAGGCCACACACATCTTTGGTGACGCGCCAGAAGCTCCGGGAGCTCGGATGGGAGGTTCTTTTGCATCCACCGTATAGTCCCGATCTAGCACTAAGTGATTACCACCTATTTCTGTCCATGGCGAACGAGCTTGGTAGTCGGAAGTTGGCCACAAGAGAGTCCTGTGAAAATTGGCTCTCCGAGTTTTTTGCCAATAGGGAAGCGAGCTTCTATAAGAGGGGCATTATGAAGTTGGCATCTCGTTGGGAACTCGTCATCGAACAAAACGGCGCATATTTGACTTAAATCGCATTATTATAACCAATTTTATGAACAATTGAAAATTTAATAAAAATACCGCAAGACTTTTATATAATTTAATAATTTATATAATATCCAAATTTAAATTAATTGTGTTAATTGGAACCCTGCTTATTTCATTTTCGATATGTAGTTTTTTGTATTTAGGGAGTCTTTGAGTTTTTTTAAATCAGTGGTGATATCTTTGGCACGTTCTCCCCAGAAGTCTCTAATGGCAGCTTCGGCGGCTATATCTCCAGCTCTCAATATTTTATTTCTTTCGAATCTCCAAGTGCTACTGGAGCGGCTTGATGGAATGGCCAGTGAGATGAGGCAGCTTCAGGACAAAGTCATCAGTCTGGAGCAAGAGGTTGGTGTGCTACGGCCTTTATTGGCGCGGGTTGGGGCTCTCGAAAGGAAGTTGGCAGCGCAGCAGAACAACAACAACGCATGCGATCTGCGATGGGGGAAAGTGTGAGGGGATTATTCAACCAGCTCTGCTTAAATCTCAAGCTGACTACACCACCGAGAATTAAAGAAATTTACCGGGCACTGAAGACACAAAAATCCAATGTTGATCCCGTGATCATAATTAAAATGGAATCTATCCGGGAAAAAATTATTATTCTCCAGGCCATCGGAGCTTTTCGGCGAGAGTTTAAACATCCATTAACGCTACAGAGTTTGGGCTTTGACTGTCAAGCTCCAATCTACATCAATGAGCAGCTTTCGAGAGAGAATTACAGTATTTTTAAAGAAGCCATGAGGTTGAAGAAAAATAAAGCTCTCTTAGCTGTGTTTACAAGGCGTGGGCTTGTGCACCTGAGGGGCAGTGGGAGTGACAACAACAGTGTTCACTGCATTAAGAGAATTGAAGAGCTTTTTCAGTTCTCCCCGCCTAGAAAGTTTCCTCCCGCTTCTCCCCCTCATATCGCTGTACCGCCTGTACTGTGGTAGAAGCTTCAGCTGGAACTGGAGAGTCTGAGACCAATAGCTTTCGTCAATAGGGATTTATTTAAAGCATTTTATTTCGGTAGGCTAAGTTTAAATGTAGGGTTTAATGTAATCGTATATTTCTTGTCTTTTATTTTGGTTTCCTTTGTTTATATATATGTACAGCGTACGTTTCGTATAGGATTTTTCATTATTTTATTTGATGCAGGATGAAAGAGAACGCTCAATAGCAAGTAGCTTAGTAAGAATTCTGGCCAACCAAGGTGAAGGTTTAAAAGTCGTACATATTAATGCACAGAGTCTGACTAACAAAATTGATGAGTTTAGGTATATTTTTGTGAATTCTGAGGTTGATGTTATTTGTGTGTCAGAGACGTGGTTTGTGCCCGAACTATGTGACTTGTCAATTGTATGTGATGGATATGTTGTGTATCGTGCTGATCGTATGGGACATGCAGGAGGAGTTGCTGTTTATGTGAACAGACGACTAAGCTCTAGACTTGTACGAAAACATCCAATGAATAGTGCAATTGAGTATTTATTTATAGAATTAGCCAATAAAACAAATCCAAGAAAGACGCTAATCGGGAGTATTTATAGGCCTAACCGTAACATTGATCTTGCAAATTTTATTGATGTTGTTTCGGAACTTTCAGTTTTATATACGGATGTTATGTTGGCTGGCGACCTAAACAGTAATCTTCTGTGTGACAGCTTTCTTGTGGACAGAAAGAAGTCTTAAGCACCGTCAATACAACCACACCTACTCATTTTTCTAATACCACAAACACTTTACTGGACGTGTTTTTTGTTACTGACGCAGATAAAATAATTTTATATGACCAGGTCTCCGTGCCAGCTTTTTCCAAACATGACTTAATTTTCCTGACCTACGCAATAACTCTTGACTACAGTAGCCTTAAGATATAGTATAGAGATTTTAGAAATATAAATTACCACGATTTACTGACTGAAGATATTACGGTTGATTTGTCGCCGCTATATCAATCCCTTACAGCTGATGCTCATCTTAGCATTTTATATCGAAATGTGTCTGATCTTTTTGAAAAATATGTGCCAATTAAGTCAAAAATTATAAAGCCGTTGGTGGCATCATGGTTTAATTCCAACATAAAACAACTTATCAACAAAAGAAAAACGAATGACCTTAAAGATGAGTACAAACGACTTCGTAAAATGACGACAAATACAATATACAAGACTAAACGGGACTTCTACAGCAATAAGTTTAAGAACTCTATATAGACTGGACACAAATGGTAAATCTTAAGTATTTAGGAATTCTCAATAATAAATCACAAGCCAAGACTGACATTAACGTAAACAAACTAATTGAACAATTTATAAAAAACCAAGTACCCGAAGCTGCTTGCAACTTGTACCTGAATTCTTTACCCCACTGTGATAATAGTTTTAGTTTTGTGTGTGTCAGTTCCTGTGATGTCCTAGAAAGTATACTTAAGATCAAATCGAATCCGGTGGGTCTCGACGATCTAAGCCCGAAAATGTTAAAGCTTCTTCTTCCTTTTCTTCTTGACCACATAACGCATATTTTTAACGCTGTCCTTATAATCTTATAATTTATAATTTTACTAGTACTGCAACCAAACTCCTTAGGTCTTACTTAACGGATAGATCACAGGCAGTGGTCGCTGGATCTTCCACGTCTACCTTTAAAAACCTCACGAGAGGTGTTCCTCAAGGCTCTGTTTTAGGACCTTTGTTGTTTTCTGTATATGTCAATGATCATCCTAGTAATTTGTCTAATTGTAAAGTACAAATGTTTGCTGATGATGTCTAGATATATGTTGGTCGTCCGTTAGTTAGAATTCTTGATTGTATCAATGTTTGTAACAATGAACTTTTAAAGATTGATAGGTGGGCTAGGGACAATGGGCTTGGGTTAAACCCTTCTAAGTTCAAATGTATTGTTATACATAAAAAAAACCCCTGGAAACGACGCAGTTGCCAAAACTATTTATTAATGATACTCCGATAAAATACGAGAACCAGGCTTCCAACTTTGGCATTATTTTTAATAACACTCTTACGTGGTGTAGGCATGTTACTAAAGCGTGCGGTACAACGTATGGACTGTTAAGGCAACTGTCAGTGTCACAAATGTTTCTACCAATACAAATTAAGCTTCTTATTGCAAAGACATACCTTATACCCTCACTATTTTATGGACTCGAAATATTCGGACACTCCCATGTAGATGACATGAGAAAATTAACGGTAGCTTTTAATTCAATTGTAAGATATATTTATAATCGTCGAGTCTCTGACCATATTACTTCACTAGCATGCACGATTTTTGACCTTAGCCTAAAAGAGTGGATTGACTTTAGAATATTAATTTTCTTACACAAGATTATAGTAACGAAAGAACCAAACTATCTTTACTCCAAGTTAAATTTCTCTGGCTCTCAGAGAACAAATAATTTGAATTACCCTAGATTTAAGCTATCTTGCTCAGAGCGACATTTCTTTATACCTGCTATCCGACTATGGAATGAATTGTCTAATCACTTAAAAACTATACAAAGCGAAACGCAATTTAAAAATAACTTAAAAACTTACCTGAAACGAAACCAATTAGAATAAAAATAAGATAAAAAAATAAATAAATAAAAAAAAATAAATTTTACTGTAAAATTAGTTAAATAAGCTAAAACAATTGTTAGTCCTTAGTCAAAACAAACTCATATTTTATATGTCAATGTGACTGGTGCATTAAATATAAGTTGTAACTTGTAGCACTGGGATATAAAACCAATAAATCTAAATCTAAATCTGAACCATTTGTTTTGCATCCACAAACTATCGTTTTTGACAATGCATTTTTGTGCGGGACTTAAAGACGACAGGTTTCGCAGAAGCTGCAGCAGAACTTTTTTATCCATCTGTCTGGCCTCACTTATATCCTTCTCGATAAATATTCGTGTACCTGCTATTTTTTTTGCATTTTTGAATAGTTCTGCGACCAACTCCTTACATTCGAGCGTAGCTATAACCATTTCTTTTCCATTTCTGCTTTTTATGATCCTTACATCCTTTATCTTAGCAGTTGGAGTTTTTCTTCGAAAAGTTTCTTTACCTCAGTTTTGGGGGATCCTTGAGTACCTAGACCATTTATAACGACGTTTTTTTCCTTGCTCGCGTCCACCATTCGCACTATATCCTTGTTCGAAAAAAATCCTTCTCTGACTGTAATTTTCATTTCTTTCGACCTAAAATTTTTCTATCTGGGATGCAAAGTGTGCGCTCATACATTGAAGATCAGTTTTGGTAGCCATATTTTCTGTCAGGTATTTAAAGTTTTGGGCAGCTTCTGCTTTGCTTGCATCTCCCATCGTCGGTTCCATCGCTAATTCGCCAGACTTATATTGCTTTGGTGATAGCTGGTAGGAGTGTTGGGGCGGACTTCGAGCTAGCTTAGACATTTTTGGTACAAAATAGTTACGTAACGAATTCTTAGCTTAATACAAATAGACAAAATTTCAAAAAGAGATTTATCGGCGGCTGCTTCTTATCGATAAATAGGTGTGAATGGAAATTTTTATCGATTTAGCGAACAGCTGATGTGTGCCACCTCTGGATCTCTTTAATTTCTTGCCTCCTGTGTCTGGTGTGTGTGTGTTTTCACTTAAAAGGCACTTTCTTCATTTGTTGCGCCTTTCTCCAGGTTTTCGTGAGCCTCAAGTAGCTTAAGATCGTAATGGCGGCCAAAATTAAGTGATACAATTTTCACCCAAGCTGCGGCTTCAACGATCCACTGACAGCATGAGTGTCTTGGTAAGCACCCCCTCCAATGTGGTGTCAACAGCTGATGATTTGTTTTGTTGCAGGTTACTTTTTTGATCTTCATAAACTGGAGCCCGACACAAACACGTCCGCACAGTTGAAACTATCTCTCTGTCTTTAAAAATAGAGAGAAGCTATTTCCGGCTCGACCGAAGTTTATATGCCCGGCCAGTTTGTTATATGATTATATTTATCAATATATTCATAACTGAAAAATGTAAAATAATAATAATAAATTAAAATAAAAAGTTTTTCTCACTAGAAATACTTTTCCGCCTTTCTTTCCTATGACAGCTATATGCTATTGTCATCCGATTTGGATCAAACTTGGCCGAATTGTTTGAAACATGTAACATTGATCAGAAATAAGTTTGGACGCAATAGCATTGAAAACAAAAAATGTTTCTTACTTCTTTTTATACACTTGAAAAGTGTATTATAATTTTGCCCAGAAGTTTGCAACGCATAGAAGGAATCATCTCCGACCACAAAAAGTATATATATTCTTGATCAGCATGACGAGCTGAGTCGTTTAAGCTTTGTCTGTCCGTCCGTCCGTCTATCCGTCTGTCTGTTTATAAGCGAACTAGTCATCCGATCCGGCCGGTTCCGACAACCGGGGGGCGGCAAAGTCGACTTCCGCCCCGGGCGGCATAACTACACGGTACGCCACTGTCTATATCAACTCAGCTCGTCATCATGATTAACAATATATATACTTTATGTGGTCGAAGATGCTTTCTTCTGCATCCGGACAATTTCAATATACTCTCTCCAAGGTTATAAAAACGGTAGATGTTAGTATAAATGATTGAAATTGGTGGTCACTGTTGGAGTCCCATTTAACCACATGGATTGCCAAAACTATCAGGGCAGTATACCACAGGTAACGAGTGCAAAATAAAGTGAAACCATTTGTGCTAAATAAAAGAAAAGGTGAAGTTTAAGCCGGCATCAAAAAATAAAGCAGTGGTTCAATTTATTTGGCACTCGACACACTACTACATACATATATATGTGCACCTATATACATAAGCCCATTGGCTGCTCCTCTCAAACAATAAAGTGCATTAAGCTAAGGAAAATTAAATCATATGTATAGTGCCGACATTAGACTGGCCCTTAAAAATAGATTTCAAAATACCGGGCGGAAAAGGGTTCGTTTTGGTCCCAATAGATATGAAAAAAAGTTTGGCAGCGATCGGACTTCATTTAGTGGACGCGCGTTCGTCCTCAAAATCGAAAATTTGAAATGTATGGGAAATGAGGGGGATGAGACTCGAATTTAATTTCTAAAAATTGCAAAAAAATTTTTATGTGTTAATTCTTTTTACATCCTTTTAGGGGAATATCATAGCAACATTTTAAATATAAATGTGTCTTATTTTGAGAGTCAGCCTGGCCAGAATCATATCAAAAGGGTAAATTTTTCAAATTTTTTTTTGGTATTTTTTTCGAAGAATTTTTAATACATATGAGATTTTTATTTTTGCTTTTGCCCGGGCGGCAAAACTATCGTTTTGGTCCCAATAGATATAATAAAAAGTTTGGCTGCGATCGGACTACATTTGGTGGACGCGCTCTCGCCCTAGAAACCAAAAATTTTAAATATGCTACCAATATATGGGATGAGATACGGATTAAATCTGCAAAATTTGAAAAAAAAATGTTTTGAGATTTTGCTCTTTAAATCCTTTAAGGGGAATACCATAGCAACATTTTACATATTTTTGTTGGATATTTCGAGTGTAAACTTGGTCGGAATCATATCAAATCGGCCAATTTAAAAAAAAAAAATTTTTTTCTGAGACTAATTTCGGATTTAATCTCTAAAATTTTCCAATTTTTGTTAAAGTGTTAATTCTCTTTAAATACTTTTTGCGGAATATCATAGCAACATTTTGAATATTAATGTTAGATATTTTGAGAATAAATTTGGTAAGAATCATATTTAAAAGCACATTTTTCACATTTTTTATAATATTTTTTTTTTTTAAGATAAAATAATATATACTAGATATGCTCTAAGTATCCGACATTTACATTTAAAATGTTGCTATGATATTCTTCTAAAAGAATATAAAGAGAAATAACACATAAACATTTTCTATTAAAAATGTTAGATACTGAGCCCAAAACTCACCCCAAATATTGCGCATATATTTCAAATATTCGATTTTGAGGGCGAGTACGCTTCCACCAACTGAAGTCCGATCGCTGCCAAACTTTTTATTATATATATTGAGTTTAAAAATAAACTTCTTCCGCCCAGGCAAGAGCAAAAATCTTAGTCTCGCATAAATTAATTTGTCATTAAAAAAAAAACCCCAAAAAAATGAGAATAATTGGAGTTCTCATATGATTTTGAACAAGATTACGCTCGAAATATCCAACAAAAATATTTAAAATGTTGCTTAGATATTCCGCTTAAAGTATTTAAAAATAATTAACACTTAAACAAAAACTAAAAACTTTTAGAAATTATGTCCGAAATGAATCTCAGAAAAAAAATTTTTTTTTTGAAAAATTGGCCGCTTTGATATGATTCCGGCCAAGTTTACGCTCGAAATATCCAACAAAAATATGTAAAATGTTGCTATGGTATTCCCCTTTAAGGATTTAAAGAGCAAAATCACAAAAAAAATTTTGCAGATTTAATCCGTATCTCATCCCATATATTGGTAGCATATTTTAAATTTTTAGTTTCTAGGGCGAGAGGGCGTCCACTAAATTTAGTCCGATCGCAGCCAAACTTTTTATTATATCTTTTGGGACCAAAACGATAGTTTTGCCGCCCGGGCAAAAGCAAAAATCAAAATCTCATATGTATTAAAAATTTTTCGAAAAAATTACCAAAAAAAAATTTGAAAAATTGACCCTTTTGATATGATTCTGGCCAGGCTGACTCTCAAAATAAGACACATTTATATTTAAAATGTTGCTATGATATTCCCCTAAAAGGATGTAAAAAGAATTAACACATAAAAATTTTTTTGGAATTTTTAGAAATTAAATTCGAATCTCATCCCCCTCATTTCCCATACATTTCAAATTTTCGATTTTGAGGACGAACGCGCGTCCACTAAATGAAGTCCGATCGCTGCCAAACTTTTTTTCATATCTATTGGGACCAAAACGAACCCTTTTCCGCCCGGTATTTTGAAATCAAAAAAAAAAAGTTAATATAAGGGCCAGTCTAGCCGACATATAGACGCCCCTTTGAATGTGCACTTAACTCTTTCACATCCACATATCGACCCCTGTGCGCGAAAAAATCGTATGTGCCAAAAACCAAATTTTACAGGAGAGCGTTTTTTCTACTTTTCGATGCGGTGGCTGGCAACATCGCTACCAATCGCTAAACTCGTAACTATTTTTATAAAAATTTAACAATTTAGCTATATTTCAACCAGACTGTTGAATATCAGTATTGTGGCCCACAATTTGTGGGGCACATACGATAATTTCGCCAACAAGAAATAAACTCATATTGTCACATACGATTAAATTTATTTTGTTGTATCTCCGTAACCGTTATGGTTATCGCTATATAATTTTACCAGATGATGAGTTAGTGGATTTAGAACTAATTTGCATCAAAATGTCAATTTCGCAAAAAATGGCACATACGATGTTTTCGCGCACAGGGGTCGATATATACACATGCATGTTATGTACATGTAAATTTGGCCAGCCGGGCGGTCATCTGCAATTGCTGTGCATCACCGTTAATTGCGTTCTTCTTTTGGCGCAGTCCTAAGCAGTTCATCGACCTCAGTTTTCTAATCTCGCTGCTGTTGCGCGTTGCCTGCGTCAACCGTTACTTGACTTGGTGCGCATACATATGTACATACATACAGTTGGGCTTGCACTTTGCTCGTTTTGTGCTGGCCTTCGCTTTCGCTTTCGCTACCTGCTTGCGCATCAGCGCTTTGGAAATTCTGTGCGCTCAGAAGGAGTTGGATCTTTCTCTGCTTGCCTTGCGGATATTCGTTTTTGCTGTTGGCAGTTATTGACTTGTGGTTCCTTGTGGGCATACACTCAAATTGGTTTGTGTGTATGTAGCGTTTTGGTACTGCTGCACAGTGGGCAAAAATACAGTTACACTGGTCGTAACAGTAGAATAAATGTAATTGATTTTTTTCCTTCTTTAATTGCTATTGGATTTTGAACATTGGTCGTGGCTTATACAAGTGATTATATACATCTTACAAATACATTCTGCTGGTTAATCGATAGATTTTGTAGATCAATTGAATATTCAACAAAATGACAGGAAAACGAGGAAAGAATAAATCTGCCATAGACGACACTGAGTCTGAAAAATTGGATAGCTTATTGCAAGCTCATAAAAACGTTACAAAAGACATTCAACGAATAAAGAAGTCAATCCAGGATACGAAAACTTCTCTGGATCCTTTTGAAGTCGATTGTAGGTTAGAAATTTTGAATCGCTACATTGACAATGGTTTTAATACACAGCAGGAGCTAGATAGGATTGACCCGGATTTAGTTTCTAGAGCTGATTTGGAAGCTTTGTGCATTTCAACAAAGTCACTGTTATTGAGCAAGGGAAAGCGAGTGCAGTCTGGAATGGAAAAGCAGGCTAACTCAACAATGATCGATTCAGTATCGCATAGTAGACAACTTCCAAGTATCAAACTGCCAAGGTTCAGCGGAGAGTATTCGGAATACAAAAACTTTATTGGAGTTTTCACAAAGTTATGCGATGATGATATAAATATGTCTAATATTGAAAAGTTCAATCATTTGCTTTCGTGCGTGGATCGGGAAGCTCTAGGTACAGTCAAAGCGTATCAAGTTACTAATGCGAATTACCCAAAAGCTTTGGCAGCTTTAAAGCAGGTTTACGACAATGATTGTTTAATTGTTTTTGAAAACATATCCAAGTTATTCGACCTTCCGAAAATGCAAGCACCCTCGGCCTCTTCCTTGCGTACGATGATCGATTCAGTCAGAGCCATCTATGAGTCACTTTTGTCTTTAAGCTCAGAAAAACACATTTCAAATGCGATGCTCATCCATTTAGTCATGAGTAAAGTGGACTCTGGTACCAGAGCGAAGTGGGAAGAAAATATGGATTATAGCAAGTTACCATTATGGGGTGATTGTGAAATCGCTTTAAATAAACGATATCAGCATTTGTCGGCTGAAGAGACATCATCTGGTCGTTCAGGGTGTCGAAAATCAAATACTGAAGTAGTACGAAAAGGTGGCAAAACATCATTGGCTGTGTCTCAGCCTAGCCTCCTGCTCCAACCTGCTCCAAAATGTCCGTTCTGTAAGTCCGATGAACACTTCATACAAGCATGTCCGTCGTTTGAAGCAATACCTTGCCAAAAGCGATTTAAGTTCGTAAAAAGTTTCCCACTTTGCATTAATTGCCTGAGAAAAGGACACTCCGTTTCAACGTGTAAGTCGAGTAACTGTAAGTCGAGTACCCTATTGCATAGATATGCACCTGAGTCCACACAAACAGCATCATCTAATCAGCTGTTAGGACCAAAGACCCCCGCATCAACACAGAGGTCGTCAGTTAATCTCGCAAGAAATGTTTCCGATCAAGTTATATTGGCAACGGCCATTGTAAAAATCAAAGATCAATGTGGATCTTATCAAATGGCCCGAGCACTTTTGGATTCTGGGTCGCAAGTAAACTTTATTACTGAGGAATTGGCAAATCAATTAAAATTAAAAAGGGAAAAAAGGGAGATAAGCTTGTTAGGCATAGGGAAATGTCGGTCAACTGTGCGTCACTCGGTTCAAACGTCAATCGCTTCTCGAATCAATTCATTCGAAATGACAACCGATTTTGGCGTTTTGAAATCTATATCATCCTACCAGCCGGAAAATCTGGTAGTAAACGTTGGCATTCCCAACAATATTGAGCTGGCAGACCCTCTCTTTCACAAGCCACAGCGCATAGATCTGCTTCTTGGAGCAGACACATTTTTTGACCTGCTTAGGGAAGGTCAGATAAAGGGAAGCAAGGATTCGCCAACACTAAAGGCGACTGCTTTTGGATGGATTGTATCCTGTCGATGCCGAACTAATGTTTCGAATGGTCCCTGCTCTACGTCGCTAATTAGTGCAGTTAACGATTCCTGTTCGTTGGACAAACTTTTTCGCAAGTTCTGGGAGTTGGAAGAAATTCCAAATGAATCCAATCCAAATTTGTATACCCCTGAACAGCTGCTTTGCGAGAAGTCATTTTTGGACTCAATTACACGGTTGCCCTCGGGTCGGCTGAGCGTTTCTTTGCCATTCAAGTCCAGTCCCCGTTGCCTAGGTTCATCCTTTGAGACAGCGAAACGACGGTTCTTAGCTCTCGAGAGGAGAATGTCTAAACAACCAGAGATTCAGCTAATGTTTATTGAATTTATGAAGGAGTACATATCGTTGGGACATATGAATGCAATAGATAACGCCGTCCCGAGTGAGCCGCATTATTTTATTCCATATCAATGCGTGCTTAGACCGCAAAGCTTAACTACAAAGCTACGAACTGTTTTCGATGCATCTAGCAAAACGTCGTCTCAATTATCACTCAATGAAATCCTCATGGTAGGCCCAACTATTCAGCCGCAATTGTATTCTACATTGCTACGTTTTCGCCTTCGACCATGTGCGATTACAGCTGATATATCCAAAATGTACCGTCAAATCGAAATTGACGAGACCCAGCGCAATTTCCAATTAATTGTCTGGAAAGAGCGGCCAACGGATCCACTGAAAATATATCGCTTAAATACATTTACATATGGCACAGCTTCTGCACCGTTTTTGGCTATTCGATGCCTTAAATATCTCAGTGATCTGCATGTATCGACACATCCTGAGGCGGCCAAATCATTAACCTATGACTTTTATGTTTATGATCTTTTGGCTGGGGCAGAGACTGTAGAAGAATTGCGAGCACTGCAACTAGAGCTGATTGAGGTATTAAAATCATTTGGATTTGAACTCACGAAATGGTCTTCAAATTGCGAGGAACTTGGGAATCAGTCTCTGGAGGACTCAGTTCCCATAGGGCATGAAGAAGAGACAAAAACACTAGGACTTATCTGGAGTCCAAAAGACGATGTGTTTAAATGCTCAATGAAATCGTTGTCGTTAGATGTGGCGCCTACTAAGCGTTCAATTTTGTCTTTTGTGTCTCGTCTGTATGACCCGCTTGGTTTGTTGTGCCCTATAATTACTCGAGCCAAAATTCTCTTACAAGAAATGTGGATTAAGGGCTTAGGATGGGATGATCCGATTCCGTCTCAGGATTTGGAAGACGTAGTTAATTGTTTCGTCGAAGTAGACTCGATTTTTATTCCGAGGCACGTCGGTGTATCTAAACACAGTAAAGTTCAAATTCACGGCTTTGCGGATGCTTCGACCAGAGCTTATGGCTGCTGTTTATATGTTCGAGTTGAAACTAGTCACAGCGTTTCAGTAAACCTTCTTACAGCCAAATCCAAAGTAGCTCCGTTAAGAACGAAGTCGGTTCCACGGTTAGAATTGTGCGCGGCACAGTTATTAGCCAATTTATGGAAAAACGTACGGCAATTACTCGATTTTGCTGTAGACAAAGTTGTGTTCTGGTCGGATTCGGAGGTTGTGCTTCATTGGCTAAGGATGCATGCCTCAAAATTAGATACATTTGTAGCGAATCGCGTTGCAGACATCCAAGAGCTCACTGCAAATACAACTTGGCGTCATGTTCCGACTAAAGAGAATCCGGCAGATATAGTGTCGCGCGGTTGCTCGACAGTCGAACTTTGTAACTCACTTTGGTTCGAAGGTCCAGATTTTTTAAAACTCTCTCAGAAAGATTGGCCAACAAATTCCCATCTTGCCCTTTTAAAGGAACAGCTGTCGTTGGAAACACGAAAGAATGCGATAGTCATGATCGCGGCAGATGAAGATATCAATGTGATACTTAAACTCATGGAAGATTCTTCCTCTTACCTCAAAGTTCTTCGCATAATGTCATATATGTATCGTTTTATTAATGGAAATAAAACTGAGCACTCATCTCTTGTTCCAACAGCTTCTGAATTAGGCTTTGCATTCTTGGCCATCGTTTCCATAATACAAAACATCGAATTTTCAGATGAAATCGCAAAGTTAAAGAAATCGTCAAATTTGCAACCATCATATCAGAAGTTAACTCCTTTCTTGTATCCGCATCATGAAGGAAAGAAGACGCTGTGGTTAATGCGCGTGGGAGGTCGATTATTGAAAGCACCTTTACCTCACAATGCTAAATTTCCGTTGCTCATGCCAAAAAGATGTCGATTCATCACACTGTATCTGGAATACCTGCACCGGACAAACTGTCATGCAAACCCTTTTGTATTAGTCGGGCTTCTTCGGCAGCAAATTTGGTTAATCAATGCACGAGAAGCATGTAATGCAGTTGTCCGAAAATGTGTCCATTGCTTTCGATACAAGCCCATTTTATTGTCGCAAATTATGGGAAACCTACCCGCTGATAGGCTACAAGGAGCGAGACCTTTCGAAGTAAGCGGAGTGGACTTTTGTGGTCCAATACCTGTCACCTTGGGAATTAGAGGAAAATCTCCTGTGAAAATGTATATTGCTGTGTTCGTCTGTTTTACGTCCAAGGCTGTTCATATAGAGCTTGTTACAGACCTAACTTCTAACACCTTTATCATGTGTCTGTCTAGGTTCATTGGTCGCCGTGGACTTGTCAAGAGGCTCTATTGCGACAATGCCACCAATTTTGTGGGAGCTGCTCGCCTGCTGGCGGAATTCAAGGGCAGTTTCGAGATCAACAAGGATGCCATCTCAGCCTTTGCAGCAACACGGGGAATAACTTTCATGTTCATTCCTCCTCGAGCGCCGCATTTCGGCGGCCTGTGGGAAGCTGCCGTAAAGTCCGCCAAGAGTCTGCTGCTCAAGTCCATCGGCAACGCGATTCTGCGTCAGGTTGAATTGGAAACCGTGCTGGTGGAGGTAGAGGCGATTCTCAACTCGCGACCAATTATCGCCCCCAGCAGCAATCCAAACGATGGCGAGATCGTAACTCCAGCCCATCTACTCGTAGGGACAACGCTCGTAGCGCTGCCATCCGCATTAGCGCAGCAGGTGCCAGACGAAAAGATCAGCTACTTGAAACGATGGCAGCTGATATCAGGCATCAAGCAGCGGTTCTGGGTCGACTGGTCAAGAGACTACCTCTTGAGCCTCCAGCAGCGGCAGAAGTGGAACAAAGAGTTCAAAAACGTGAAAATTGGCACCGTCGTGGTCATCCAGGAAGACAACATGCCACCTCAGAAGTGGCTAACAGGAGTCATCGAGGACACAGTGGCAGGCGCGGATGGAAAGGTTCGCAGTCGTGAAGACTAAATCAGGAATATTCAAGCGAGCCATCCACCGTTTAGCTGCTCTTCCTATTAGTTAGAATAATACGCATATTATAATTTTGAAATCTTGTTATATTTGAATTGTTACATTTGAAGCCCTGCGGCCATTCAACGCGGCCGATGTAAAGGCATTTTGCGTCATAATGAAAGAAACATTTAATCTTGAACTCTACATGCCATTTGTACTTTAACTCTACATACAATGTTTATAAACTCTTATACAAACATACACATGTAAATGCCATAGCGGCAGAGCTAGGCAAACGAATTGCTTTGAGTATTAAACCACTCTCTTTTGTGAACTGAAGATAAGCGCATGTTGTATTTTATGCTCCTGTTTCGGGATTATATTTATTAAATCGAACAAGTTGCTTGTGTCTGGCTGGCACGTTAGAAGTCCAGGGTTAATTCCTGAACAGTTGTCTTAAGTAGATTGATTATAAATTTGGGCATTTGCGCCACGGTCAAACCAGTTGGAAGCTTCTTGCCACTCGCCGGATTATTCTTTTATTAATTGCACGCAAATTTCTAAAAAAGTGGGTGAGATAGAGAATATGGAAGCCTTCGCAAATAATGAATGTAAATCAAATAACAGAACGGAAACTGGATTACTTCTGATATTCAAGGCCAATCTTCCTGTCGCTGTGTCATACTTTAATGCATCTATTAACTCGCTCTCTGAAGACATACTTTAATTTAAAAATTATTTAAAGGATCGTTATTCATTGATCACAATATTGCCATTCTATCTCAACAATCACCAGGAACTTGTATAAATTATTGAACTAAATAAGTTTTTTTATGCTTTGTACTTCGAATGCTTTATTTTCAGAACGAAAAGTCCATGCTAACTCCGTCAGCCAAAGTTTTTTTTTTTTTGAATATCTGAATTTATGAAAGAGAGTGAATGCAATCAAACGGACGTGATACTGTGTAGGTCCAGAATAATCAGCTTTCTGTAGAACTTGTGAACAAGCTGGGTTAAAGTTGGAGTGAGCAGGAGCATCAGTGGCTTACCTAGCACAGGAGAATACTGAAGCAGACCGACAGTGCGGCGCCTCGTCAGGATTTAAATAAAATTGGGCACCAAGAAAGACATGGAGGAAATAAAGCAAAAGCTTGGAAGCGAATCCCAGAAAATTTAAAATTTAGATATGGAGAATATAGAGCTCAAAGCTGAAATAACACAGTTAAGAAAAGACTGAGTAAAAAAAAACTTAATTGTTAAGGGCTTAAAAAAAGATATGGCTGCAAAGGAGGACATAGAATCTTGCTTCGATCGAATATGCAGATGCACAATGCCCTAGTGAAGGGTAGAGTTGTGCCGATTTTGATGAACTAGTTCAATTGAACTAGTCTTTAAAATGAACTAATGAACTAGGTCTTGGTTTTGAACTATAGTTCATATTTTGAACTATGTATTTCTCAGTTTTTGAACTATAGTTCATTTTTTGAACTATAGTTCATATTTTGAACTATAGTTCATATTCAATAATCAGGACGAATCATCAATTTTTATTCTAAACATCCAAAAAACATGATAATAAATACGGCTGCTAGCTGTATTCAACGGATGCTGAGTATCAGCGACGAGATGTATCATAATGACATAATTTCCGAAATCAAACTGACCTTAAAAAACAATGACTTCCCAATGAGGGTAATAAAATCATTAATTAGTAGAAATAGGATCCAAAAACCAAAAGTCGATAAACAACCGAAATCCTTTAGGAGCCTTACATACGTTCCACAACTCTCAGAGCGTTTCGCGAAATCTGAGTGTTTTAACAAACACACCATACAAATAGCCCACAAGCCCACAAACACAATGAGGAACTTTTACAACAAGACGAAATCCAAAATAGACAAAGACGACAAAAGCAATGTGATATACAGAATACCATGCAATGGAGATTCGGAAACCAAGTGCAATAAACTATACGTTGGAACAACCAAGTCTAAACTCAAAACAAGGATTTCACAACATAAATCGGATTACAAGCTTCGAAACCAAACGACAATACAAAAAACAGCACTACCGACACACTGTATGGAGAGCGGACATTCACCGAATTTTGAAGGAACAACAATTTTGCAACAGGAGAGTAACTATAGGAAACGGTTTACTCTTGAAATGTTACACATCAGTTCCACAGAAACAGAGAAGAGATTGAATTACAAGACTGATACTGACAACTGCGCGCACCTATACAGACATTTACTCTCTTAACTATAATTTAGTATTGAACTCCACGTCAAGCGGAACAGACGTGTCAAAAAATTTGTCCCTGAAGACGGAGGCCGATGCGCTTCTGAAATATATTGGAAACAAATACAAACTGAGTTTTCTTCTTGACCTCGAGCCAGCAAGCATCAAATTTCTAAAATGAACTATAGTTCAAATGAACTATAGTTCAAGAAATGAACTATAGTTCAAAAAATGAACTATAGTTCAAAAAATGAACTATAGTTCAAAAAATGAACTATAGTTCATGAAAAAATGAACTAATGAACTAGGTCATTAAAATGAACTAAAATTTCCAACTCTAGTGAAGGGGACGCTCATAATTTTCAAAAACAACAACAATATCAGGAATGACTAAGGGAATATTAAAACACACATGAAAGCTGTTATTGACAACACCCACAAAGTGTCAAGCCCAATCAAAAACTGCTATCCCGAACACCTGATTGACAAACTTATAACAGATGTGATAAGCTAAAAATAGAGGCAAGCTAACTTCGGCTCGACCGAAGTTTTATATACCCTTGGAGCTTGATATGTGCCTGACAGTTTGTATGGCAGCTACACTATATAGTAGTCCGATTTCGATAAATCTTGTTGAAATTATGTAAAATCATTGAAAACTTATAAATACGAGCGTTGGGAGCGATAACATTGAAAACAAAAAAAGTTTTTCTCACTAAGACTTTTTTCCAGACCTAACTTTTGTATGGCAGCTATACTATATAGTTGTCCGATTTCAAAAAGTTTTGGTAAAATTATGTGAAATCATTGAAAACTTATAAATACGAGCGATGGGAGCGATAACATTAAAAACAAAAAAGTTTTTCGCACTAAGACTTTTTTTCATACCTAACTTTTGTATGGCAGCTATACTATATAGTTGTCCGATTTTGACAAGGCTTGGTGAAATTATGTTAAATCATTAAAAACTTATAAATACGAGCTTTGGGAGCGATAGCACTAAAAACAAAAAAGGTTTTTCTCACTAAAACTAGTTTTTCAACCGATCGTTTCTATGGCAGCGATATGCTATAGTCATCCGATCCGGCCGGTTCCGACAAATGTGCAGCGTATTTATACCAAAAGGCTTCGTGCAAAGATTGGTTAAGATAGCTTTAAAACTGACGGAGGAGATAGCATAGAAACAGACGGACAGACGGACGGACAGACGAACATGGCTATATCATCTCTTGCTGATCAAGAATAAATATACTTTATGTGGTCGGAGATGCTTCCTTCTGTACGTTACAAACATCCGGACAATTTTAATATACCCTCTCCAAGGGTATAAAAAAGGAAAAATAAAAACATAAGCAAATAAAACGCAGAAGCAACACGCCAATACATCAGCGGTCCAGATGTTGACAATTTAACAAACAAATGCAAACAATTGAGCGATTGTTTAATCGCCAATCGCCAAAAATAGTCTTCTGGGAGTCGCGAGTAAGATTATCGAAAGATTGAATCTTCTAGCAATCTTCCCCGCGACTCTTAGAAGATTGTTAAGTCGTCCACTGAAGAAAAGAGTCTTTTGGGAGTCGCGGGGAAGAAGACTGAATCGTCTAGAAATCTTCTGAGAGTCGCGGGGGAGGTGATCGAAAAAGAGGCAATGAAGGAGTAACGGGACCGCTTAACTTTCAGAGACAAGCATCAAAGAGAGCAATTTTACAATAACAAATACAAGTATTATATTAAAAGCGCTTAAATAACGGAACTGCGCAACTTTCAGAGTGTCGAGGAGTGAAGTTTTACAAAAACAAATTACATTGCTTCTGAGCAAATGAGGGCAAAATCTTCTTGTAAAGCTGATTTATTTCGCAGTAATAATTTGATTTGTCAACTGTGCGGTCGAGTGAAGGAGTCTTACGACTATTTGTATATTGGTTTGTGTCAACAAAAATTAAATAAAAAAAATAGAGGCAGGCTAACTTCGGCTCGACCGAAGTTTATATACCCTTGGAGCTTGATATATGCCTGACAGTTTGTATGGCAGCTATACTATATAGTGGTCCGATTTCGACAAGCCTTGGTGAAATTATGTAAAATCATTGAAAACTTATAAATACGAGCGTTGGGAGCGATAACATTGAAAACAAAAAAGTTTTTCTCACTAAGACTTTTTTTCAGACCTAAATTTGTATGGCAGCTATACTATATAGTTGTCCGATTTCGACAAGCCTTGGTGAAATTATGTAAAATCATTAAAAACTTATAAATACGAGCGTTGGGAGCGATAACATTAAAAACAAAAAAGTTTTTCTCACTAAGACTTTTTTTCAGACCTAACTTTTGTATGGCAGCTATACTATATAGTTGTCCGATTTCGACAAGCCTTGGTGAAATTATGTGAAATCATTGAAAACTTATAACTAAACTTGAGAGCGATAGCATTGAAAACAAAAAAGTTTTTCGTACTAAAACTAGTTTTTCGACCGATCGTTCCTATGGCAGCTATATGCTATAGTCATCCGATCCGGCCGGTTCCGACAAATGTGCAGCGTATTTGTACTAAAAAACTTCGTGCAAAGTTTGGTTACGATAGCTTTAAAACTGACGAAGGCGATAGCATAGAAACAGTCGGACAGACGGACGGACGGACAGACGGACGGACAGACGGACGGACAGACGGACGGACAGACGGACGGACGGACGGACGGACAGACGGACATGGCTATATCAACTCAGCTCGTCATGCTGATCAGGAATATATATACTTTATGTGGGCGGAGATGCTTCCTTCTATGCGTTACAAACATCCGGACAATTTTAATATACCCTCTCCAAGGGTATAATAAGTTCGACATCAAAAGCAATTAAATGCAGAAGCAAGCGCAATGCTGCTAGAATTTTGAGTCACATATATTCAAGTACTCCAAAGTTCCAAAAAGTTGGCGAAGCTGAAGATAGTGCAACATCTAGGGCAATTGTGACAAAACTAATTTTCACGACTGATGACTTAAATAGGGAAGATGAAAATGATGCTTATAATTAACTAAGCAGTGAAAGTGATTGTGATTTACTTAGTTTCAATGATATATATCAGCATAATATATGTGTTCCAAAAGACTGCCGAACATTAAAAAAACTCTTACCGATGCCGTCATTTCAAAAGTGGGAGATGGATTCTACACACATTACGGAGTTAAAGACGCTTTAACGGATTCTCTAATAGAAAATGAGTTCGAGCAACAAATTACACAGCTTAATTTTAATACTGATGGCTTACCGTTATGTAAAAGCTCTAATAAACAAGCCTGTCCAATTCTGTGTAATGTTCCGGGATTTGAAACAGTTTTGGTGATTGGTGTTTATGAAACCTACAGTAAACCAAAAAGTTCTGACGAACTCTTATCTGAATTTGCAAAAGAAATGATCCACCTACTGCAAGACGGTATTCCATTTGAGGGCAAGTTATATCAGATTAAAAACAGATGCTTTGTAATGGATGCACCAGCGCGATCCTTTGTCTTAGGAACAAAAGGTTATACCGGTTATCCTGTACACGATGTACTCAACAAGGGGAAATGTTTAAGAATCGTGTTTCCTAGTATAGCGGATTGTGCACCAAGGACTAATGCATCTTTTAGAAATCGCTGCCAACGCGAGCATCATAACCAGGAAGCAGAAACATCGATCGAAAAGTTACCTATTGATATGGTTTATCAAATCGCACTGGACTATATGCAAATTATTTGCCTCGGTGTCACTAGAACTCTCTTGAATGCATGGACAAGAACAAAGGGGGAAGCATTTTGCCTTCCATCTTGGCATATTAAGTCCTTATCAAGTGCTATGGAAACTCTTGCTGGTTGCGTTCCATTTGAATTTACAAGAAAGCCACGAACCTTAAATCAGCTTGATAGATGGAAAGCAACCGAACTGCGAAATTGTCTACTATATTTTGGGCCATTTCAGTTACAAAACATATTGTCCAAAGACTTGTACGTTCACTTTTAAAATTGTCCGTTGCAATTAGGATTTTTTATTTAGCGAAAGACCTGTTGCAAAGTTTTGTGACAGACATTTCTATTTTGTACAACAAAGTCTTTTTAACATGCAACTTTCATTATTTATTGCATATACATGAAGACGCTGAACTCTATGATGGCTTAGAAAATAAAAGCGCTTTTAGGTTTGAAAACTACCTTCAAAAGTTAAAAAAACAAATCAAAAAACATAACCATGTTGTTGCTCAAGTCTTTAACAGGCTTGTAGAAAACAGTTCCTTATTAAAACGCAGCAAAACTCAAAATAACAGCTTGGAATTTAGTCGAAAGAAAAAAGGTGAAGACGGCTGTACATATGTGAAAACTATGACTTTTTATTTTTCTATTGCCAAACCAAATAACAGAAAATAGAAAATCTAAATAATAGACATAAATTTTAGGGCAAAATTGTAAACAATTTGGAACCACTTTTTATAGAACCTGTACACTCAGACATTTTTCGTTTCTTTAAAAAAAATAGTTTAACAGGGGAATCTAATATTTCATTCTTAATTGAAGATATATCGAACAAAGCAGTTGTTTTAAAAAATTTAAATAGCTCCGATTACTCAATTTTTCCCGGTAATTCAACATACTGAAATAATAAAATCTTCAAAATAATGAATATTTACTGGCTTGTAGAGGAAGATCTTCAAAACAGTGAATATAAATATATAAATTTGACTAATGTTTCCAAGGGTACGTATATGCACATACCAAATATATCCATTTATTTATTGCGCTTAATTTGTCTTTTTTACAAATTAGTTGGACATGAAATGGATTCCAACGCCACTCAAAACAACGATATACTTATCGAGCTACGAAACAATACTAAATTGCTACAAAAATTGACTGAGGAAATAATATGTTTCAAGAACGAAGTACAGGAACTAAAGAGAGGAATCAAAAAAACTTGTGAAGAGCAGACCTTGTGGCAACCTAGATTACCTTTGAACGATTTGGTGGAACTCAACAATTTGGACGAAATTCTACAAAAATGAGTAGGTACTGTAATTAGTTGTTCGAATTTCAGAAGTCCCACATACAATGAGCGTGTTCAGCAGCATAAATCGATGACAAAAATCGACTGTTTTTGTTAGATTGTGCTGGTGAACGAGCATGTTGCGCAATCATGTTTGCTGTTTTTCTTGATTGTGTTAGATGCTAATCTAACAAAGAAATAGTTTGTTAGAATTGCTTGATTATGATTTGTTATCGATAGCACACAGCTGTCAGAAGTAAACAAACAAGCAATTTTGAGAAGGCAATTGCAAAATGAATGAGGAAACCTCTTTGTTTTTAATAAATGAGTTGACAGAGGACGTGGTTTCGCTAGTAGCTCACGGAAATTCGTGCAAGGCTCTATAGGCAGTACTAGTTGTTGCGGAGGAGGAGGAAAGCTTGAAAAGCCGCCACTCCAAAAAGAAGATTCCCTGCGTACACGTAGTAACTACCACATCTGGGTACATGGACACCTCAACATAGTTTGTCAAGGCACCACCATTCAGCTCATCCCAAAAAAAGCTTGACATTGACGCCCATATACTCTGACAAGACAGTCACAAAGAATGAAACCCGGCGCCTGGTTACGGAAGAATGGTTCCGGCTTGCGCTGTAGCTAGGGTCACGTGGTCCTCGTTTAACCTGAAATCGAAAACATCTTACTTGTGGTCTTGGCCCCAACGGGTCACTGCCTTATTGGCAGGCATGCTGCACGCTTGGGCATCGCTCAAGTTCTTTAGAAGAACAGGTGGAGACATAACTAATAATTTAATAATTTTTTGCCATTGCCCAGCTCTAAGTAGAAGGAACTCAAAACTTTTGGTTACACCACTGGTTGGGAAGTACAAAAATATAGAATGGACAAATTTAATTATTATTTTAAGATGTTCCGTGCATCGTTAAGGACTCATAGCTAGATATGGGCTCGCGACGGGATTTCAGCGGGACCCGAGAGAAGTAGGGGATCAGGCGCGACGATATTGAATTGAAATTTGTTGGTCGGGATCGGGACAGAAGGGGAACGAATTTGTCTTTATTCGCCCATCTCTACTCTTCGCCCATTGCCACTTTGTTAAAATTAGCATTTTAGACCCTTCTTTGTGTGGTCAGGAGTCCTTTTTAATGGACCCGCCGGGGCTGGGCTTACAACAAACATTAAACGGCTAACAAAGTCTTAAGTCAAGGGGAATTCTAGGAGCAGTTGGTCATAAATATTTAGTTATCAGTTTTTAATTATATTAAGCTGTTTGTTGTCAAAAATTCAAACCTTCCGCCAAAAAAAATATATAGATAACTTTGTTGCCTAAAAATTCTAACAAGTTCGTTTACCAGCAGACTAACACTTTATTTTTGATTGATGATTTTTGTTAGATGATTGGTGTATGCTGCTGAACACGCCCAATATCTTGGTGGAAGCGATGTGCCTTCATTTACAAGAAACGCTTTAAAAGTCGTGTTATCCGATGAGTTAGCGGTGAATTTGACATGGCGTGGAACAAATGCTAAGCCCAGTATTTAACAATTTAATCTCTTTTCATTAATAAAAGGTAATAGTCTCTTTCAAAGCTTTAACCCTTCTGAAAATTGGTAAGACGGTCGCTGAACCTAGGTTCAGGTTCGATCACGAGTCACCGACTCCGGAGCAGTTCGACTCCAAATCGGTTTGTAGACCTCGTCGTTTTTATTATTGAATTATTTTCATGTATTTTTGATTTTTTATTTCCCCTCTTTTTATATTTTAGATGTCGGCTATAAAAAATTTTCCAACGCTACTGACCAGGAATTTAATAAAATTTGTCAGCAGCATTTAGTTCATGCACAATATAGACTTAACAAGAAATTAAAAAAAAAATAATAAATATTCGTAAATGTAATACCAGTCCTTAATATATAATATTAATAAAGGTTTTCTCAGTTTCGTAAGTTTTTCCCATCTTCCTAGAGTTTTTGCTGTATACTTCAAATATGTATAAATATACGAATAATTGATTTTCTTAATAATAATCTCATATATATACTAATTAATTTTCTTAATAATTATCTAATGTGAACACTAGGTCGGACATTTTATATTTGGAAAAATATAACGTCATACTGATACCCGCTTAAACGATGCATATTTGTGCATAAAACGCATAGCAAAAAAAAATTTTTGAGAAAAAATAAGGTTTAGGGTCTGCGACTTGGACTTAAAGTTTATTACTCATACGTACTATTGCCCATGCCTACATTTTCAATTTTGTAGTAGTTGGCGTAGACTTGGTTTGAGGTCATAACATTTGACATAAAGGTATCATAACCAATAAAAAATGTTTTTTATATTATATAACAGACACAATATGTAGGTAAATATATTTGGTAAAAATTTTAACGGCAAAATTTCTACTATTTTGCGCTGTTTACTTCTAGATGAAAGCAAGTTTTAGCCGTTCATTAAGAGGCTATCAAGATATCTTTGAAGACAGGTCCCACACTGAACTGAAGTGCTGCGCATCACGGTTGCAGCCGTTCCTGCGAATAGTCTACTTTTACTGGGCTGCTTATAAATAAGCTTCTTCAGGATCGAAAAATAATGCGGATTACTATACTACTATGGTCAAAAAATACAGGGAAATTATTCATAAATAAAAAACTCTTTATTTAATATTGTCAATTCATTTCATTCCCTCGAAAGTAACCTCCCCCTACTGCATTACACTTGTGCCAACGTTTTTTACAATTTTGGTTGTGTTTGTAGGACAATTTTAAGAACATACTGCAAAGTCTTCTTCTGGTACAGTCTTTAATTTTTTCTTCGTTTGGGGCTCTCTTTATCTCTCTTTATCAATTCAAAACGGTGTCCACGGAGCGATCTCTTGAGTTTGGCGAATTGCCCATAGTAGCCAAAATGGACACACAAAATGGTTTTTACTGTTATGTCTGTACTATCTGACTAGAAAAACAGTGCATTCATGCGTACATGGACCTTTGTTGAAAACCCCCTCGTGGACCATGCTGACTTCAACTTGCGAGCCACACTAGTCGCACTTTCTGAAATGGGCAGTCTTAAGAATTTAGTCCCATATAAAAGCGTGGAAAAAACGCATCTCTTCGTTGGAAATGGGTTCGCTTCGTCAAAATTTGGTCTTAGTCTACCAACCAAAAATAAATTCGATTCCTGCTCCATTTTAATTTGTTGTTCGATTAAATTCAAATTTCACAACTTTTAAAATGATACGAAGAATTCGTCGACAGAATTTCGATTCGGTGAACGGGTCGTATACGTAATATTTCTGGAAACTTTGAGGGCTTTTCGCAGAGGTTAAAACATGATATAACATTTTTTAATTCATTATGTACACCCTAAAAGTAATCGTTTAAGATGGTATCAGTTATATTTTTTATCGGCGTCCACCCTAGTGAACACATTATGTATTTAGAAGCAGACACATACAAAGTTAACTTAATCATAAGTTTAATAATTAAATAAATTATACATTCAATCCGTTACATACAAAAATATGAAAATTAATAAAAGTAGGCGACACTTTCAATTGAGTTAGTGCACCCTGTGGTTCTGGCTCGGGCTACTTGCTTACACGAACTAGTCCACTGCTTAGTTCAAATGGACTAGTCAGGGGCTAGGATAAGCTGGTGCAAAGAAATATATTGGGTGGGGTGCTCGGTACGCTCAGGATTGGTACTTGACTATCCCATGTTGACTAGTCAGTGGTCAATCAATGCTGATGCAACGGCGGGAGAATCTGTTAAAAAAACCATTTGTCCACATGCTTAAAAACTGCCTATCGCAATCGGACTAGTCATGGCCGCATCAAGGTTGATGCAACGAAGGCGAACAGTTTGCCGGAGAAACATAACGGGAGTCCCGTTCGGGACATTAAACAAAATGTAAAGCCGACTTGGTTCGTGAAATCCTACAACGAGAATCGATGATATTTTCTGATTTTAAAAAATATTGAGTTATTTTTATATATCACTTTGAAAATGTCGATATATCTATATAATTGTTATTTTCAGGGACCGTAATCATTATAAGTGATATTTTTAAAATCCCAACTTAATGATTATTTATTAATTTTTACTATTTTGCTCATTTCATAATGATTATTTTTGAGTTTTACTAAAAAACTCTGATTTTAATTGTTATTGTCTGAGTGAAAAAATAATACTTACAAAATAATGATTATTTTGTGATTTTTATTTTTTCGCTCAAAAATATCGCTCACGGTGCTATTACGACCATACGAAAAGGAACTGAAACAAAATAACTATATATTCTTAGGATGTGAACCAAGGCGAAACTTTGCAGCCAAATTTTAATTAAAAAAAACTCTTCCTTTAGGCGCGATTTTGGTGGTCAATGTGGCACTGGCGATCTGACACCGGATTTTAATAGATGTCGGCGAGATAAGACGAAAATAATTTGACCAAGTTTTCCAATTTTTGCATAGTTTTCAAGATATCCGCCCACAAAAGTATAAAATTTCACATAAAAACTTACAAAAAAAAAAATAAAAACAAGGGCATAGCCTGATTTGTAGGGGAACCGGCCTCCGACGCTTTTAATTTTTTGAGTATGCAGTTTCAAAGTACACCAATGGAAAGTAGCTTAGCGATTTTTTGTACACTTCTAGTACAAACCCTGGATTTTTAACAGCGATTTTTATCATATCAATCACAATCCTTTTTCGAGCTATCTATCCATTAAATAATTCCAATTTTTTTTCTGGTCAAAGATGGCATGTATACACTCCCCCGGAACAGTTTTCCAGTTTTTTAAAATGCTATCCGTTACCTACAAAATTACGCGAAATTGTTAACACCATTTATTTAAGGCATCCAGAAAGGGTTTCACTTTCATATTTTACATGTCCAATTGTCGTTCCTAAATACAATTTCTGCAATTTTTTCAGAATTTTAAAAGTTGAAGAAGGTGGTTAAAATTAATAAAAACAATAAAATGTATATACCTAAATTTTATTATTCACTTTCGTTTTTTGTATATTAATCAAGTTCAAACCATTTTACTTACTTCCAAACAAGTAAAAAATCAAGCCAGGATTAATGCATAAATGCAATTCACATCTAAGGGATCGCCGTGGTAATAAAACCGCTAAGTGCTTAAGAAATTGATTTTTGAGGCTAAAAATGAGCACACATGAGCACTATATCACCATGATTATGATAATACTGAACCACAATAAATACCATGGATGACCAATCCATAGATGACCACACCGGCAATTAATTTGAAAAAATTTTCGGAAAATTTGAAGAAAATTTCTTCTTCTAAGTTCTTTGTTAATGGTCATCCATGGTATGTATCGCGGTTAGTCACTAGAGGTTGGTCATAATCATGGTGATGTAGTTATATAAGATCTTTTGTGGCCTTGAAACTAGTTTCTTAAGTAATTAGCTGTTTTAATTCCACGGATAAACCTTAGCTGCGAACTGCGCGTATGCAATGATCCTTACATGGTTTTTTTCCTGTTTGTTTGACATTATTACTATTTTTGATCCTCAACGGTATTTTCCGCGATTTGATGAGTTGTCAGTCACGAAAAGTGGTCTGAAACATTCCTTATGATCTTAACTGTATTTTTAACCATTGGTCATCCATTGTATTTACCGCTGTTCGGCATAGTCTTAGTCATGGTAATGCTGTTATGAGTGGTCATTTTTGGCCATGGAAAGCAGTTTCTTAAGTAGTTCGCGTTTTTATTACCTCGGAGAACCCTTATCACCCTTATTATATACCCGCCATGATTTATCACTTTATTTGCACTGTCTTTTTTTTTATTACTATTTTTTATCCTCTTTGGTATTATTTCGCGATTTAATAAGCCGTCAGTCTCGAAAGCTGCAGGTAAAGGGCGATTCCGAACGCTGAAAAGTAAACATGAGTACGGTGCCAAATTGACAGCTAGGTAATCGTACTCATTTGTAATCATACTCGGCGAGTAATTATCGATTACTTTTTTATTTACTCGTGCAGGTCTCTATAAGGTACAAGTGCCCGACTTTTCGTAGTCAGGTCTTGGGTCGAGCAAGCTGTGCACAATTTGTTCAGAGTAAATTGTTGTTGGAAAAGTTTACACTTTTCCCCAAGTGCTCAAGTGCTCAACAAAGTGAACACCCTAATAGTCTATTATGAGCAAACATAACAATATATTTCATGAGATTCGAGTCTTGTTTGTATTATACAATTTAAATACTTTTAATTCCAATATTTGGATTTAAAAGACTTTAAAAACACGCGAAGCGTTATATGTAAATCCATAGTACTGCAACGGGGGGTGACGCATTTTATTGCAGAAGCAAATCGCTCCGAAGGCAATGAGCTACCAGGGGTAATAAGATCTAGCTAGTCAGGATGGTCCCGGCATGGCCGACCTATGAGAATTCCAGAAGATTAAGGGATTGCTTTCCGATGAAGTTTGTGGCAACCTAAAGTATAACTTCAGCCCAGTATTTTGCGACCCTTGCATTGAAGGTCATTTGTAAAATCGCAATCGAAAATGGGCTTCCATAAAGTCAACACACTGGTCATTTGGTCATGTTAAAGCTGGTTTTAATTACTTTTCTGCACAGTTTACACTTGGCTGTGCCTAATTTTTTCGCTCCCTGTAATTTGCTTTAATCAAATTTAAATCCATTTTCTCTTTGCATCTCTCAAATACCAACGCACAAATATCATAAAATATCCCAAAAATTAAATTTGGACAAAAAAAAATATCACGATATAAATATATCAGCTTTAAAAAATATTATCGATATATTGATATTTTGATATATTTTCGACAACCCTACGCCGAATGCTTGCTCGCTGAGTGTCAAAGTGTGAAAGGCTTTTTTAGTATATTTTGCTTTCTCTCACTTTTGACAAGTACGTCTTTATTGTCAGGTGTGATTTTTGCTGCTGTTTTGGTGTCGCGTCTAATGAAAATAAAATAGGTATGTTAAAGTGATTATTTCCATATTAGAGAACTAATATTTAATACAAATAGACTTAAGTGTAAAGATGCATTAATGAAATCTGTGTTTTTTTTTTGTTTTCTGCAGCTGTTAATTTTGACACAAGGGCAAATTTTTTTTTGTTGTAATTGTCGGCGTTTTCTATTATGCATAAAGCAATATACAGCAAACGACATTTTAAAAGATTAGTGAAGAATGAAAGAGAAAAATGCTTAGAAAAGTTTAAGAAAAGTATTTGTCTGAGTGAAGAGCAGCGTAGGGAAAATGAGGTGCATGAAGAGGAAGAACAAATGCAGGTAGAGCGTGTGGAACATGATAGGCAGGAAGAGGATGATGATTACCGATATGAAGCAGATTTGTTTGAGAAAAATGACAGCACACTGACTTTAAATAAAGACCTTAAGAAGTGGTATGCTGAAAATAATGTTTCGCGGAAATGCGCTATAGATTTAGTTAAAGTCTTGCAAAATGCAAATTTAAAGGTTAGGCCGTTTTACAAGTTTAGTTGTCAGTCTAAAATTGACATATCCAATAAAGCTGGTGGTCAGTATCTTCACATAGGGCTAAAAAATCAGTTAGAAAAACTTTCAAAATTTTTACAATTAGGGATTAAGTTGAGTCTTGATCTTAATATAGACGGATTACCGCTATTTAAAAGTTCAAAAACTCAATTGTGGCCAATTTTAGTACGTGCTAATAATGTGGATGGAATGCCCGTTTTCGCAGCAGGGGTGTATCTTAGTAAATCAAAACCTACTGATTGTGAAGCTTATTTGGAAAAATTTTGCGCTGAATATTTAGCCATTTTAAAAAGCGGTTTACAAATAGGAGCCATTCAATTAGAAATACAAATAAGAGCTATAGTGTGCGATGCTCCAGCGAGAGCTTTTATTAGTGGTACCCCCTCTCACACGTCAAAACATGGCTGCGCAAAGTGCATTCAGGTTTTAACTTACAGTACTTCTTCTGGTGTTCTAATAACGGGTGAGGATTTCAAAAGCAAAAAATATCCAAATCATCACAGCCTCGACTATTTAAGGAAAAAGTCCGCATTTGGAAATTTAAACATTGTTATGATCAACCAAATTCCATTAGATTGCATGCACATTGTCGATTTAGGTGTTATGCGAAAGTTTCAATTAAGATTAATCGATAACAAAGGTTTTTTAAGACAACAACTGAAAATGGGAAAAATATTTCAGCAAAATTAATCGCCTTAGCCCCTTTTATTCCCAAAGAATTTGCTCGAAAGCCCAGAACATTAAATGAGATCCATCATTGGAAAGCAACTGAGTTTCGACAGTTTCTATTATATTCTGGAACTGTGGTTCTTCAGGACGAAATTCATGCAAACTTATACTATTTGTTTCTCCTACTATGTAGTGTCCGTTTTTAAAATAAAGGGAAATTTTCAAAAAGGGAAACTGTTCAAACCACCCCCGCTTAAGCTACAATTGCACTGACCAATGCGGTCAAGCCACGTAGGCTAGCGATCAGACCATTGTCCAGTTACATCAAGAGGAAGAAGGCCAAAGCTTTACTCTGATCGATGTACACCCACGCTGTTGGTACACGTGAAGATTCGAGAAAGTATTTTACAAGGAAGCAGACGTATTTATGGTGGTGGAATTAAAATACTGTTAAAGGTTAACTAACCTAGTCCAGTTAAAGTATTCAACAATTAAAAAACGAGTTAAAAGTCTCTATCTTGGCACCTAACCGTCTAATAAAAAAGTGCTAGTGATTTGTTGTGTGACCAAAGAATCCTCATTTGGGTCCTGCGGGACGAGGCGAGCATTTCAATCCTCTTGTAGTGGCTGCAACACGGCTACGTTGGTCAGGTGGCGACACCGCCTTTTATGAAAACGCCCTAACATCACTCGGCTTTAGCTCTAGTGCACTTGGAATTGCTTGTGTACAAACTGGACAGACGAGCCTCCTAGAAGACATCATTCACCACAGAGGCAGTCAAGATCCACATGCTTCTAACTACCTTGGACGAATCTAACCTGCACTGCCTTTTAAGTGATCAGAATATTGTTGCGTAACTACTCTGTCGCCACGAGGCGATCATTACCTCACTCATACATGCGGCTATATTTTATTGAACTGGCGCCACTGTAAATGATCTGAGTATCAATCCCGCCTAATGCACACGCACCTTATCATTGCAGTTTTCGGAGTTTTGTTTTGATTTAAAATTTTCAAGTTCAAGATCACGATAATGAAGTTCTCAGCTGTTTCAAAGCTCATTATTCATTTATTCTCTTTGTAAAGTAATATTCTTGCTGCCGATGTTAATATTCAACAACCGTGGTTGGAAATCTATTAGAAGTTTTGTTAATATATAAGTCTGAGCATGCGATGCTGAAATGTATGAGTTTGGTAGCCAATAGAATTTCGAGTCGGTATATATATTTATGAATTCTTAATTTGATTAACAGCCTTTACACCTGTCATCTTTATCTTGGGCCCAACGATACGACGATGAGAAATTATTATGAAGGTATTGTGAGTACATGCTAACTGTCTTAAAACCTCAGTAATTTGAGTTTATTTTTACGTATATATATTCGACTTATTACCAATTTATCATTTTATACAATAGCTACCTTACTGATCTTAAATTGAAACTTTATTTTGAATAATTATTGTACTTATCTACTTAGTTAATATTATCTGTCTTAAGAAATGAAACCTTGGATCAATATGAATTTAAATCGAATACATTAGTTGTGAAATGAATACCTAAACCTTTTGTGTCTGTCAAGTACTCATGCTGAAATCTTATAGGAAAATGTGGTAAAGAAATTTGAATCTTTGCAATGGGACGATACCAAGAATCATAGTATTGTCATGGAAGGGCGGGTAAAGAAGAGGGACGACTAACATCTAAGTTCCCTCGGTGAATAGAATTTCAGTGGATTTGAATAGGCATGTCGGCGCCCAGTTAATGATTTTTAAAACATCCTTTATATTCCCTCTTTAACTTCGAATTAGGTATAGTAAACGCGCACTTATTAATGTGTTAGTGTGCAACCGAACAGTTCAGGCGAGTAAGAACCCCGACAATCCGGCGAGCTAGAACCGAGCATAGCGAGAGTGCGCTACTCCTCCTGACTGTACACCGGTTTCCTGATTCAGTATATTTCCACCAATTGAAAGGGGACCAAACTCTTTCCTTGAAAGAGCCAGAGTAATTCGACTGCACACCGGTACACTACAACTACACTGCGCGTATAGAATTTTATGTTTTCCAATGCTTCGATCTGAAAACCTAAATACAGCTCAATCGATGCTAGATCTTTTTGTTCAAAATTTTCCTAACGCATTTGGTAATAACAGTGTTTCATATAACGTGCATAGCCTATTACATTTAAGAGCAACAATAGACCAAATAGGTGACCCAACTTCTGCGTGAGCTTATTCATTTGAAAATCATTTACAACTACTTAAAAGAAAAGTTAAAAGTCCGAGCAAAATATTACAGCAGATTTACAGAAAAGACAAAGAAGAAAATAATGATAATTAATGATGAGAATAATAGGCAAATGTTGCATTTTTAGAGGATGCCTTTTGAGCTCCAAACAGCCGAACAGGGTTTGCTTTATAAGAAACAAAATTCCTTTTAAAATTAATGCAATTTCCGATGAGGGCTTTTTACTAGGTCAAAGATTTTTGCAAAGGCAAAGCTTATATCAGGAGCCATTAGACTCAACAGCATTAGGTATATATGTCATAGATATAAACGATTGCGAAGAAGAAGAAACAGTTAATATTGATTCCCACCCGACCAAAAGTTCGCCCGCGAATTCGCGCGCGAACCTCAAAGCGAATAAAAAACGAACAAAACCTTCGTTTACGAATTCGCCAAACGTTCGTTTATGATACTTGTGTCGCTCAGTTTGTGGCAGGCAAACATTCGTACGCGAACATTCGTATGCGGATTCGCGCGCGAATGTCAACGCGAAAGTTTTACGAGTTTCATTTTCACTCGTTCCAATATTTTTTTTACATTAAAACACAAATAATTTTTTTTTATTTATTAATATTCATTTTAATTATTCTAGTTCAATAAGTTAAAAAATAAATTGCCAACAACAACGTCGCCACAATTATCAGCGTCATCCTCCATGACACAACCGACGACTTGGTTCCCATTGCAGCTGCTTCCACGAAATTTTTTTCTTAAGGAAACATGCTTTGCTTCACATAAATAATGCCGATGCTTCCTCTTGTGTGGCATGATTTTAACACTAAAATAATTAACACATAGACAATAACACTTTAGACAAAAATCATAAAACATCAAACCACAAAAACACAATAATGCTTTACCGAATTATTCATTGACGCACTGCAGTTTTAATGACGCCGTCTTTATTTTAAAGGCTTCAAATGTACACTAAAAGTGCAAAGTCAAGGTCCAACAGGCGACGGCGACGCGGCGTCATTTTCGGTCGTTTTCTACCTGCTGCAGAGAGAAGCAAAATAAAAGGGAACACACAAAGAGTTTCGCTTAAACTAAACAAAATTCGAATAATGTTCTTCGCGAAACTTTCGCTTGAAGCGAACCTTCGCTTGTGTGCCGGGTGGGTTATTTAGAAAGTAAGGCAGTTTGTGTTCCATATGGGTCATTCTTTTATAAACCGAACAGCAAAAAATTTTTTTATTTTTCATTTTAATAAAAAAAAATCCGAAATTAGATCTCGACATGCCCACCAAAACGTAATTTGTATGGCAGCTATATGATATAGTCGTCCGATCCGCATGATGTTGACATTTTTGAAAAGCTTGATAAATATAACGCCCACTTGCCAAGTTTCAATCAAAAAGATTTAAAACTGACGTCATGGCAAAGCTCTTTTCAATGGCATCTTTCAATTTGTTTATAACTTCAAAAATTAATATCTTTTAAACTATAAAAGTCTCCATCTTTTTGAAAACACCAAAATTTAAGTTATGCTTAGAGCAATTAAATGTATATCCTCAGAAGCTATAACATGGTGGTTAACACTGAGAAAAAATTATATATAATTTTTAGCAACATTTACTTAATATTATTAAATAATTTAAAAGTCTATAAAATTATAATTTGAGTAGATACAGTAAAATTCTTTCCATCGTTATCAACTTGAGACCTGTCGGATAAACCAAACCTAAGATATCGCGTTTTTAAAAAACCCTTTTTTTCCATTTTTTCGATTTTGACGATTTTTGAAATTGTTCATAAAATTAACAAAAAATTTGTGCAAAACCGCAAATTACGTTTTGGTGGGCATGTCGAGACCTAATTTCGGATTTTTTTTTATTAAAATGAAAAATAAAAAATTTTTTTGCTGTTCGGTTTATAAAAGAATGACCCATAAAAAGAATATTTCGTTATTATGCCAATGCTGCACTTGCATTAATATTGACAGATGAGATATGTCTCCGCCCGAGCCGAAAAAACTAAAAAAATGAGTTTCCAAGTTTAAGGAACTGACAAGAAGAATGCCTGCCCAAAGTGTCAAGAATTGGATTCTAATTTGGCTCAGTTAAAAGGTAAATTTTATTTAATTTAGTTATTTTAGTGGTTGATTATCATATTTTAAATGTATTTTTTTCTCTTAAGAATCTATTAAACAGGATATGGCTTGCCAGTTTGAAGCTGTCCTTAATGAGGTGGAAGAGCTTAAGGTTATGGTGTCACAGTTGTGCAGCGAAAAGAAGTCTGAGCAGCAGCTTGCGGGAAACTTTCCCATAAAGAGAATTTATATACTTAATTAACTTTTCCAACAGGTAAAGCTTTTTCAATCGCTGCTATACCCTGGCCCATTAAAAAATATGAAAAATATTTTTATAGATGAGGTAACAATGGACTTCAACGTAGACGGGGTCCTTGGCAAGAAACCTTTGAAGGAGCTTAAAAACTTCTATGGTGCTTTAATTGAGGCGATCTCAATTGAAGAGCCGGGCGGTATGGCAGAACAACTCATCAGAAAGGCGATTGCACTCCAACAAAAAAAGGGGCTCTCAGAATAAAAAATTATAGTAATTAGATTTTACTTTTTAAAGTTCATGAACAAACATAGATGATTGACCTGGATCCTACTGTTATTGATTTTAAAGAGGTCAAAAAAACAGTCACATTGTTAATTTTAATTTTGGCCATGAAGGCAATGTATCCACATATATACTTACATATTATAATATTTATTTTTTCAATGTAAATAAATAAATATAAGTATTTTCATATCGCACACCTTGGCAAAACTAATGTTTTTTACATAATTAAATTTAGATTTTGTAAACATTTGTTTTTTTTTACTTAATTTATTTTTTTTGTGGCTTAATCAATGCGTAATCTTCATAGACCGTTCAATGGCTAGTCGAATCGGTCCAATCTAAGACTATTCCTTTTTGCCTAGGAGCTGATTAATTCAACTAGACAGTCTAGTCAGGGTCCAGTCCAAATAGTCTTGTCTTGGACCAGTGCAACTAGTCTATTCATGGACTAGTCCTAATAATCAGCTCCTGGTTCAGTCCTAGTAGTGTTGTCATGGGCTAGTGCTACTAGTCTATTCATGGACTAGTCCTAATAGTATGCTAATGGACTAGTCCTCCTTGATGCAAGGCGGCGGAGACGTCCTTCCCAATGGCATGCCCTAATAAAATGGGATAGGAGTTGTACATAGAAATGGTAGGCCCGTGGGCTAGGGGTGGCCCATACGGACTAGTCAATGGACTAGTTTTCAGAACCGCAGGGTGGCGACCCTTCTGGGAGACTCTTTTGCGACTCATTCTATTGAATTTTTTGCGACCCTTCTGGGAGACTCTTTTGCGCATCTTCAAAAAGGCTCTCTTGCGACGCTTCTAGAAGACTGATCCGCGACTCTTCTGGAAGTTTCGCATAAGTGGCTCACTTTCTCCCAACAGAAGATCAGAAAACGATCAGAATGAGCTATCGCGGGCGATTAAATTAAACTTCTCGGAGAGTCGCCTGCGACTCTTCGGCGATTAAAAATGTTTGCTGGGTAACAACATAACATACTCATACATACCACACCCAAGCACACTTACATATATGTGTGCGTGTGTGTAATTGATTTCTGACGAGTGGCGTGTGCGTACATGTCCGCATCAGTGAAAAAATAATTTTAAATTGCTTTAAGTCCATTTGTTTCATATTTTGTATATTGGAATGCAAAATAAATTGTTTATTTTTTTTTTTTTTTGATAATTAACACAACATACATAACATATCGCACAAGGAGCAGCACTTCAATCGTATTACCAGTCTAAATATCTTTCGTTTTTATTATCGTTTAGTGGGCGGCCCATCCACACCGTCCATTACATTTCTTAGATTATTATATGAAGTTGTAATGGATCTTTATAAAGCGTTCGGCTATCACCCACTTGCCATGCTAATGTAAAAGTATACTAAGTTGTAATCGATGCTGTCTGGAACACAGCCTTCAAAGTGTTTAAGAGGTGCTCGATTCCGTAATGTGCATTTGCGCCGTTGCAAAGCGGCAATTTAAGGGTCAAAATCAAAACAAAGACAAACAAAATAGTCACGACATATTATAAATGTATATGTCGTAGATTACATAAATATTGTGAAAAAGAAAGTAAGCTTTGATAAATAAATTGTTCTTCTTCTTCTTTATTGGCCCGATGCTGGCATCACAACCGTTTGACGGTCTCGGCCGCTGCAACTAATGTCCGCCAGTAGCTTCTACTCCGTGCGAGGTGGCACCAGTTTTTCACGCCAAGCTTGGAAATGTCTTTTCCGCACCTGGTCGTCCCACCTTGCCTTGTCCCAGTTCTTTCGCATTTCTCTTGTAGACAATTTTTGCTGAAGCTTGTTCATCCATTCGGGTAACATGGCCCAGCCAGCGCAGCCGCTGTTGCTTTATGCGCTTGACCAGACTAGTATCCTCATAGAGCTCATACAGTTCGTCATTCCTTCGGATGCGAAAATCCTCGCACACTTTCAAAGGTCCATAAATCCTGCGAAGAATCTTTCGCTCGAAAACGCCAATCGCCGCCTCATCCGCTGATGATATTGCCCATGCTTCTGCGCCGTATTGCAGGACTGGGATGATAAGCGACTTATATAGCGCTATTTTTTTTCTTTGCTTGAGGTTTCTGCTCTTGAGCTCCCTTAACCCGTAATAGCATCGGTTTGCGAGCGTGATTCTTCTTCGGATTTCCAGGCTGATGTTGTTGTCGCCAGTTATCATCGTTACGAAGTAGACAAAGTCCTCTACAAGTTCAAAGTTCTACTCTCCCATTGCAACAGATTGCCCTAGGCGCGTGGTCTTCTGTTTCGAGGACACTTCTCAGTCTCTGAAAACGCCTTGCGCACTGCCCGTTCGGTTTTGCCGATAATATCAATATCATCGGCATATGCGAGTAGCATTACATCTTTATTAAAGATGGTGCCCGATCTGTTGGCATTTGGTTACTGGCGCAGTATAAACTTAATCAGCAGATTAAAGAAGTCACACGATAAGGTGTCACCTTGCCTAAAACCTCTTTTGGTATCAAAAGGCTCGGAGAGGTTCGTTCCTATTTTGACGGAGCTTTGAGTGCTTCTCAACGTCATCATGCAAAGTCGAACTTACTTTGCTGGAATACCTAAAAAAGAGAGGGCTTCGAAAAACCTTGATCGAAACCTTTGTAATCGATAAAAAGATGGTGATTTTCGATGTTTCTCTCATTGGTCTTCTCCAGAATTTGGCGCAATGTGAATATTTGGTCTGTGGAGGATTCACCAGGTCTAAAGCCACACTGATAAGGTCCAATCAGTGTATCAATAAGCGGCTTTAGACGTTCACAAATAATGCGGGACAGAACCTTATATGCGATGGGGAGGAGACTGATCCCGCGGTAGTTGGCGCAAACTGCAGGGTCTCCTTTTTTAAAGATCGGGCATAGAACACTTAGATTCCAATCGTCGGGCATGCTTTCTTCAACCCATATAAGGCACAGAAGTTGGTGCATGCACCTTACCAATTCTTCGCCTTCAGCCTTGAACAATTTAGCGGGCAGCTCATCAGCGCCTGGTGATTTGTTGTTCTTGAGCCTTTGTATGGCTAAACAGACTTCCTGTTGGGTCGGCGGGTCTATCTCTTTGTTGTCGATTGGTGGCATCGTTACTTCTCTAGGAGCGGCATCATGTTCGTCATTGCCTCCCAGTAGGTTGGAGAATTAACTTCTCCATTTGTTTCATTGGTGTAGATTTTTTTTTACGGTGGTGGGTACCAAACCCGACGCACTAACCCTATATATTATACCCTGTAGGGAAGGGCGGGTCGCCGCTCACGTTAGTCAGCAGCAAATGCGGGTGCATTGCCACTGCTTCCGGTGGTCACCACGAGGAGGTGTGAGTCGACTTGAGACGTAGTAAGCCAGGATCACTCTGGGTTCGCCAAGTTAAAATTGTCCTATAGTGCAATATTTTTAAACCTGCTCTTGTTGGGAACATGGTGGGACGAATGTATCGTTTTCTGCCAAGTAAGTCAAGTGTCTAGTGTCAAGTGAAATATGAGATTTGGTGTAATGAATTGTGAACCGAGTAGTTAGTCTAGCTCGGGCATTGAGAGAGAAAAGACATTTGCTTTACGGTTCCAGAAATAAATCATAAAATAATAATAATGGAAAATCATCATTCTTTGATATATATATGCGTGAAAATATTTCTGTTATTAGGTGCAAGTATAAGCAACAATGTTTTTCTTTCCTTTCATATGTTTTTTTGAAAAAATAAAATGCAGACTTCCTGAAGAAGTCGGTACAAACGTCGAAACGTGTAGGAGGAAAATGGGATTAAAATAATGTTCTTATTTTCAGGAACCACAACAGTCGTGTGTGGCCCAGTGGTTAGTGTGCTGGACTGCTGGGCGGGAGGTCGTGGGTTCGATCCCGCCTCTAAACATCTAATAATAAAAGTTTTTTTCTTTCTTTAGAAAATAGCTTTTACACATACGGTCACCTTTACCAGCTATTAGCGCCAGCTGTAAAGTAACTAGCCATGAAAAAGCAAATTCTCAAACTTTGCCGTTCGGATCCGGCGTTAAACTGTAGGTCCCTTTCTCTTGTGCGTAAAATTTAAAGCACACACGCCAAGAGATTGAGAGAAGCTTGGCTTGGCCCCTGTTTGAAGCTAACCGAGCTTTTTCGGCAGCTATTTTGTATTTGTCTAAAATGTTTTGAGGTTTTTTGTTATTCCTTGCAAATAAAAACGCACTGCTTTGAATTAGACTTGATTTCAATTATAAGTATTTAATTGGTCGATTTTGTAGTTCACAAAGTTTCGATGTGTTTAATACGAGCATCTGCCGATGCTCAAGGCGAAGTGAAGTTAGATAAAAGGAATTAGCAAATGCAAGGCCTAGGCATGACAGAGAGGCAGAGATAATCAAATATAATAGTTAATTGAGAGAGATAATGGGAGTGCAAATGACAGTAAGCATTTAGTAATTTGAGTTTGAACTAGAGCATGATACATTAAGTTAGGAGTGGGCTATTTTGGGGGCCAGCTACTGCTCCGAACATCCTCCCCCCGTTGAAAGGATCGGGCTTTCAACATCTTCAGCAACTGGTAGAACGCACAGCTTGTTGAAAGCACGCCGAGTGGTGCCAGACGAGGTGCGCAAAACGGCCACCCGCGCTGTTCCATCACTGCCAACGACGAGCTCGATAACCCTTGCAAGAGGCCATTTCAAAGGCGCCAAATTTTCGTCCTTGACGCAGACGACATCGTTGATCTTGACTCCGGGCTTGGGTGCCCGCCACTTGGATCGCTGTTGAAGTAGAGTGAGGTACTCTTCAGACCATCTCTTCCAGAAGACCTGCTAGTGAAAACAGATACGCTGCCAATGATCAAGCCGGTTGTAATTTAGCTGCGTTAGCTCAGGCTCAGGAACAGAGGTAAATGGACGACCAATCAGAAAGTGTGCAGGCGTAAGTACGTTGAGATCATCTGGGTTTTCTGAAAGTGAAAGAAGGGGTCTGGAGTTGATTATTGCTGCGACCTGGCATACCAGAGTGCGAAGTTCGTCAAATCCTAGTAGAGATCAACCCATGCAGCGATAGAGGTGATGCTTTGCCATTTTTACCGCCGCCTCCCAAAGTCCTCCGAAGAGAGGCGAGCGAGGTGGTATGAACTTCCACTTTATTTGATCAGCAAGGCATTGGGCGTGGACAGCATCGATGTGGTTGCTGTTGAGAAACAATCTCCGCAGATCATCCAGCTCATTTTTTGCTCCCACAAAGTTGGTCGCGTTATCGGACCAAATGCAAGTGGGCATGCCACGTGTCGAGGTGAATCGTTTCAGAGCATAAAGGAATCCCTTAGAGGAAAGGTCCTTCACCAACTCTAAATGCACGGCTTTCGTCTTGAAACATATGAAGACGCTGATGTAGCATTTAAAGGGCGATTTGTTGCGAGTCTCAGGCTTGTAATAAAATGGCCCACAGTAGTCCACGCCGGTGATTTGAAAAGCAGCTGCAGCTTCAACACGATCTTTTGGTAGGTCTCCCATTATGTGCTCGGCAAGTCTGGGTCTTGCGCGGAAGCATCGGACACACTTTCTTAAAACATGGGCCACTGCTTTCATACCTCCTATTGGCCAATATTGGAGCCGAATGGAAGCTAATAATGACTGCGGGACAATCCTGCATGGGCTGTGAGGCTGAGCATGACCTTTTTTCGTACTTCTGGCAGCGGTTGATCGAGAAGACATAATTTGGGCCAATCACTTTCTGCAGCTTGCAGAAACTTTGGACCGGTTGACCACAGTGACGATTGATTCAGCTCCGTTGGTGATGCTCCTCTCGATAGTATGTCCGCTGGGTTCAGCTCTGTCGGGATGTGATGCCATGCCATACCATCTGTGAGCTGTTGAATGGCGCTAACGCGATTGGCGACAAAAATGTTGAACCTAGCTGGTTCCGCGCGAATCCATGACAGTACCACAGAAGAGTCTGACCAGCAATGAAAAGGACATTGGAAAATGTTCAGTTCTCTGATTTCGTTCACCAGTTGAGCCAAAAGTTTCGCAGCACAAAGTTCCAGTTTTGGTACCGTCAAAGTCTTTAATGGTGCGACGCGAGCCTTTGAGCAGAGCAAATGAACCTCAATCTGGCCGTTTTGGTATGAGCGCACGTATATACAGGCATCACAAAAAGCATGAATTTCCAACGAAGCTCCAACCTGCAGAGCATAGCGAGGGAATGCTGAGTGCTGAACATTGACGAAATCCTCACATAGTGAGCACCAAGCGGATTCTAATGATTCTGGTAGGCTTTCGTCCCAGTGCAATCTTTCTCTCCAAATTCTTTGTAAGAGAATCTTTGCTCTTGTCAGGGTGGGACCGATGAGACCAAAGGGGTCATAGAACCGCGAAATCATTGACAGAATTGATCTCTTAGAGTGCCTTTCAGGATTTGTCTGAGGATTAAAAGAGAAATGAAAGTTATCCTTGACAGGTTCCCAAACGAGACCAAGGGCCTTTGTGATGTCACTGCCGTCATCGAACTTCAGGAGGCTTTCCTTCTCTGCATCAGGGATTTTCTGAAGTACATCAGCACTGTTCGAACACCATTTCCGTATCTTAAAATGACCCTCGGCGAGAAGATCTGTAGTCTGTTGCTTAATCTCGTTCACCTCCTCGTTAGAATTTCCTCCTGAAATCATATCGTCCACGTAGAAATCGCGGAGAACGATTTGGGTTCACAGAAGCTTCATCCAGGGCAAGCTGAAGCATTGTTCGAATAGCAAGAAATGCTGCTGGTTTAGTGCCATAGGTAACTGTGTCTAATTTGTAGACCTGCAAAACCTCTTCTGGTGAATCACGCCACAATATGCACTGTAATAGATTGTCTGGTGGGGTTATGCGTACACATCGGTACATCTTACATATGTCCCCAGTAAGTGCTATACAAAACGTACGAAAACGAATCAAAATGTTAAAGAGCTTAGGCTGTATGGTTGGACCAGCCATTAACACGTCGTTTAGCGAAAGACCAGATGCACTCGCAGCGGAGCCATCAAAAACTACTCGCAATTGAGTGGTTGTGCTCTCTTCTTTGATGACACAATGATGAGGAAGAAAATATTTACAATCATTTAGGGCAGAATTTTGAACAAGCGACATGTGTTGAAGATTGACGTACTCCTTGATGAATGCCGAATATTTTTCCTTTAATTTTGGGTTGCGTTCCAATTTGCGTTCCAAATTTTCAAATCGGCGTCGAGCCTGGAGATATGAGTCGCCCAGCGACGTCGGACTTAATTTCAAGGGTAGGCGAACGGAATATTCTCCGGAGGGAAACCGTGTATAGTGTTGCTGGAAATGCTCCTCGCAGCAGAGTTCTTCCTTCGTAGCCTTTGAGATGGGTTCGAATGAGTGTTCAACTTCCCAAAAACGCTGCACCAATTCGACTAGCCGAGCGCTAGGAATGGTTTCAGCCGTTGATTTAGAAAGTGCGACGAGAGATGACGATTTTGTGGCCAGTTGGCCACTGCCGGATACGATCCAGCCGAGACGAGTCTTTTGCAGAAGAGGCAGCCCAGGTACAGGCTGAATTTGACCCACACAAAGCAATTCAAGGAAAAGACCTGCTCCGATGAGCATGTCAACGCGATGGGGCGTATGGAATTGTGGATCAGCTAGCTGTATGTTTGATGGAATGCTCCAGTCAGCTGTGTTCAATGGAAGGCTTGGCTGACTATCGGTGATTGTCTGTGCTATAACAGCTGTGACGGTGACTGAATAGTTTGAGATTCTTGACTTTATGTTGAGATCAACGGAAAACCCATCAGTGGAGAAATCAGAATTTCCAATACCTGAAACTGAGGCCAAAGCTTTTGATTTTTGAAGTTGGAGCTGATTAGCAAAGCGTGTAGTTACAAAGTGCAGTTGCGAACCCGAGTCAAGAAGGGCACGACTTGGAACCAAAGTTCCAGCCCGGTTCTTGACCAATATAATGGCAGTGGCCAGAAGCACGATGTCAGATTGAGATCTAGCGGCAAGAGCAGAAGGTGGTGAAGGTACCGCGCTGGGCTGAGGTGCCGAATACCGTTGCGATTCTGATCCGGCAGATAAGGCTGAGATGGACGATGACTGGTCATAGTGCAAAAGCGTGTGATGTTTCGCGTTACAACTTCGACATTGGCTGGACTTACAATCTCGCATCTGATGGCCTTGCTTTAAGCAATTTAGGCATAGAGCCAGCCTTTTTGCTTCTTTCTGACGAGAATTGGGAGACAGACTGACAAACCGTGGGCACCGGTGTATGGAGTGATCCGAGTTGTTACAAAACACGCAACAAGATGCTGCTGCAGATGATGCTACGAATGGTTTTCGTTGATTGGTACTCACAGCTTTGGTAGTCTTCCCGATTTGATTGCTTGGCGTCGGCAGAGAATGGTCAATGTTCTCAAGCAGCCGACAGCGCTTCTCTAAGAACGCAGAGAATTTCTCCCACGATGGTATTTTACTCCTGCTAGACATCTCTTCCCACTTTGTTTGAGACGATTTGTCAAGTTTCTGCAGCAAAAGTTGAACGAGGATGCAATCGGCGATTTCTTCCTTGGAACGAAGAGTTTGAAGTGCGCGCATATGTGAGGTGACGCTGTCGGTCAACTCGCGTAACTTTCCAACAGAAGCCTCCACCTTGCTCAGCCCAAACATCTCTCTGACATGTGCCTGGAATATAAGACGCTTATTACTAAATCTATTCTCAAGAAGCTCCAACGCAGCCTTGTAATTGGCGCTGCTGATTTCCAAAGATCGAATAGTGTCCAGGGCGGCGTCCGAAAGGCAGGAACGCAGGTGCTGAGGCTTTTCTATCGGTGTCAAGTCTGCCTCCTGGTCCACTATGGTGATGAATAGGGAGTGGACGTCGTTCCATTCCGTGTAAGAGCCGCTAAAGGTGGGTAGAGTGAGCTGCGGCAACCTCGAGCGGTTGGCAACTACGACAACTGGCTGTGACTCGTCTCCTGTAGTTGGCCGGAGTGTGGAGCAGTGTATGCTGTTACGCTTACCCATTTCGCGCTGCAGAGCCACCTTTACTGCCACCAGAGATGTGTCGAATTCATCCCGCATTTAGTCTGTCAAAGACTGATTTTGTCTTTAAACTTAAATATGCAATTCGATTCGCAACCTCCAACTGCTCTCGAGGTGTAGACATTGTTCCAGAATTTGGTTATGGTACAACTGAAACCACTGCTCACTGTAACTATGAAGGTCACCCACACTAACACAAGTTTAAAATCCACGAGGTTTTAACAACCCAGCAAACAATTTCATATAAAAATACACGTTTTGTAAGCGTTCAAATATAAGCAAAACGCTTATAAAACGCTGCTGTGACATTTATAAAACGCATCAAAGTAAGCGTTTTATAATCGAAACGCACCCATCCTTATAAGCTTAAAAAAGACGCTTGCAAAACATGTTTTACAATTCATTTTCATAAGCTTAGAACAAGCTTTGTAAATACGGTTATAAAACACGTATTTAAAGTAAAATAATAAAGCTTTTTAAACATTTATTTTGTAAGTGTTCTGGTTGGTTATTTTTATTATTCAAAAATTTTAATTAAATTAGATTAGCGCTTTCCCTGCTTTCAAAGGAAATACAAAGTTCTCTTCCTTCCTTTATATCAGAGTGAAAGTCTCTGCAATAGAATTTAAATATAAATGTAAATAGTTGACTTTAAACTGCAAGAAAGCATTGTTACTCACGACGAATGGCAGTGGCGAATGTAATGTCTTGTCCGCAGCAAATTTTCTTGCACTTGATGTGAACAGTCGTATATAATACGCTTTATTAATTTTTCCAAATATTATTGCTGCTGGCATTAAATTAATTTAAACGCGCACTTATATTTTTAAAGAAAAATTTTCACTTGTTCGTTCTTCAAAAAAGAAAACAAGAATGATATACATACACAGTTTTTTTCTTGCCTTTGCTTGAGGTTAGGCAGCTGCAGCTGCCTAGCACAAAGATCACAAGGGTGAGAAAGAGCGCCAAGAGAGCGAGAGAGAGTGAGCACGAAATCTCTCGGTCGCCGAAACGACATTTGAAAATCGAAGGCTGACATACGACAACGCATGAAAAAGTAAGCTTACTTTAAGCTTATTTTGCATAACGTTTGCTCAATTGCTGGCTGGAAAGGCCTTATATTTTGGACTGCACTGTAACGATGTGTGTGTACAGTTTTTTAAGCGAGTAACGGCACTTTCAAATGTCTAAACGAATTTTGCGCGAAGTCGAATTTACTAATTTTAAGAGATTGAGATTGATATTTTTTATTTGTTCACAATAACTAAACGTATGTATGTATATCTGATGGAAATGGTGGGTGGCTGGAACTCCTGGTGAGATCCTTCTCACGTTCCAAGTGGGTGTGGGTCAGCAGCAGAAAGAAGTACGCAGTTAATTTGAATGAGAATTTAAATAAAGACTTTTATTTCATTTGACAACGTTCGCACGCTCCAAAGTACAAATGCTCACTGACGCTAAGTTATGGCGCCACAGCGCGCGCTCTGTCGCAGACAGGGTTGCAAGACATACAGATGTGCATTGTAAATGTTATCGATCAACACCCTTCCTCAATGTAGATCTGTATGCATTGCCAATTACAATTTTTTCTTAGTTCAGTTTCAATAGTTTTACAAAATGACAATGCTTCTGCTTTGGCAGATTTTTTGTGAGAACATCAGCTATCATATCATTCGTCGATACATATTTTAATTCAATTTCACCTCTCTGGATGACTTCCCGGACGAAATGATGCCTGATGTCAATGTGTTTTGACCTCGCATGGTAAACAGGATTTTTAGCCAAGCTTTGTGCACTTAGATTGTCCCCAAACAATACCGTAGATGACTGCACATCTCCACAGCCGATCTCAACGACCAATCGTCTCAAGTGCAACGCCTCCTTTGTTGCTGAAGACAGAGCCATGTATTCTGCCTCCGTGCTGCTCAAAGCCACGCAGTCCTGCTTCTCTGACTTCCACGAAATTGGCCCACCTGCTAGGAAGAAAACATATCCCGTGTATGATCTGCGGTTAATCAAGTCACCGCACCAATCCGCATCCACGTATCCTTCTAGCGCCTGGCCACAAGCATGATAGTTCAACTTGAACCCAATCGTTCCTGCCAGATACCGCATCACATGCTTCACTCCTGTGACATGTTCGCTATGCGGCTCCTTGTTTCTCTGTGCCAATTTAACCACAGAATGGTAGATGTCTGGTCTCGACGTCAGAGCCAGCCACATCAACTCGCCAATAGCTGACTGATACGCCACTGCATCCTCAATCACGCAATCTTCGCTCTTGCACGCCACCTGGAAACCTGCATCCAGTGGCGTCACTGTAGTCCGACACACTTGTAGGTTATGCCGCTGAAGCATATCCTCGATATACAACACCTGGTTCATAGATATACAGCCTGTTTCGCCATCTCGTTCAACTTGCATGCCCAGAAACAATCGCAACTGACCCTTATCGACGCACTCGAATTTCATTGCAATCTTGGCTTTGATAGCAATCAGGTCATCCTTCTTCTGGCAAGCTATAAGCAAATCATCGACATAGATTAGTACTAAACATAGACTACCTTCTATATCCTGCTTATACAAGCATGGCTCGTTCTGGCATGGAGAAAATCCAATATCGCAAAGCGCCGCGTTTAATTTGGCATTCCACTCCCTTCCTGCCTGTTTTAAGCCGTATATCGCCTTGTTCAGCCTCAATACCTGCTGAGCCCGCATCTTGTCTACGTATCCCTCTGGCTGCTTCATGTAGACAACATCGCTCAACTCGCTGTTTAAATAGGCCGTACACACATCCATTTGGTGTAGGTGTAGTTTAAGCTCAGCCGCCAGAGCCAAAACTAGCCGTATCGTTTCATAACGACATACTGGAGAAAATGTTTCGGTATAGTTCACACCGAACCTCTGTGAACATCCCTTGGCCACCAGACGGGATTTGTAACGCTCCACGCTACCACTGCTGTCCCTCTTGATTGTGTACACCCACCTGCAACCAATCGCTTGTTGCCCTTTGGGTAAATCTGCCAAAGTCCACGTACCATTTGCTATCAGCGCTTCGTATTCTTTATCCATGGCAGCCTGCCAATATAAAGCCTGCTCGCTGTTCGTTGCCTCCTGGAACGTTTGCGGCAATGGTAACTCCTCCGAATGCATCGCGTTCAAAACATTATAAATCTTCTTTGGACGCCCCGGTTTACCTGACCGATCTATTTTGGGCCTGCCTGGACCGATTCGCACACCCTTCTCTTGCGCATGTGCCTCCGAATCATCCACCTGGCCGCTTTCTAGTACATATTTTTTCTGCACTTCTTCTGACTCCTCGGCGCTGGCATATTCCTCGCTTAACAAATCATCTTCGCTCTCTTCGTCAGATTGATGCTCATCCTCTTCCTCTGCCAAAATATTTTTGCTGTGGCGTGTCTTATCCAAAGCAATTGCCACCGAGCCAAATATGCGCATACCCCGTACGTTGGGCTTTCTGCCACACCACGCCTCATATGGTGTTTTGCCAACCAGTGCCGTTGTTGGCGACCTGTTCCGAATATAGCATGCAGTCTGTATCGCCTCTGCCCAGAGGAACTCACCCAAATCCGCGTGCACAAGCAAACTTCTTGCCATCTCGACAAGAGTTCGGTTTGCCCGTTCGGCCACGCCATTCTGTTGGGGGCTATATGGAACTGTCAACTGCCGCACAATGCCATGCTCTCTGAGGAACCCGTCAAAACGCCTGTTGACGTACTCACGGCCATTGTCACTGCGAACTACTTTTATCTTCCGCCCAGTCTGCCGCTCCGCCATATTTTTAAACTCCACAAATTTTCCAAAAACCTCGTCCTTAGATTTCAGAAAATATGTAAATATGCGCCTGGACATGTCGTCGATGAATGTCAAAAAATATGCTGAGCCACCAAGGGAACGCGTCGCAAATGGTCCACATACATCGGTATGTATAAGCTCCAGCTGATGTTTGGCCCTGTTCTCAGATGCTGCTGGGAACGGTTGTGTGTGAATTTTACTTTTCATGCACGTCACGCACGAAACCTTCTCCGAAAAATCCACATTCTCTATGCCAGACACCATGTTACTTTTTGCGAGATCCATCAAGCTGGCGTAATTCAAATGGCCATACCTTTTATGCCAAACTGTTGCATTCTTCTGCACTGCGCCAAAGCAAGAACTGCGTTTTTCCTCAAAAACGAATAACTTATTTCTTCTGGGCGCCTTTAATATTTCCTCGCCGTCCTGGCGAACAATTGCGTAATTCCGATCGAACATCACTGTGCAACCTCGTTCGATGGCCCGCGTTACTGATATGAAATTACCTTTCATACCTGGAACATGCAACACGCTCTCCAACTTCAGCTCGCATAATCCTGTCTGAAGTTTCACGTCACCTCTGCCAACTGCCTTTATGACGTTATTGTCAGCCAACACAACATCTTCGGCATGTGCTACGTAATTCTCGAACATGTTACGAACGCAACACATGTGTGTCGTTGCACCAGAATCCACGCACCAGCTCGAATATTCCAGATCACCTGCGTCCGTAGCAGCTAAAATAGTAAACGAACGATGCTGCCCTGGTTGTTGTTGGTCACTTTTTTGCGATTTTTCCTTGCCCTTGTTCCTGCAGTCTCTTTTGTAATGCCCGCGCTGCCCGCAATTGTAGCACTGAATATCGGCCATGTCTTTCTTTTTTCTCACCGGCGCCACCGTGCTCTGCCGGGCCTTTGCTTGGAATGCCTGCTGCTCACTTTGTAGCGATTTCCCTTCGCCACTCCTGCGCTCCCCTTCCTCCAGCAACTTGATCTTTAATCTCTCCAGAGAAGGTAAACTATCGCGCGTTTCCATGGCTATGACGAAATTTTCGTACTCCTTTGGAAGAGTTGAAAGCAATATTATCGCTGCTAGCTCGTCTCCTAGCCTTATATCCACTTCTGCAAGTTTATCCACTGTTGAGCAAAACGTATTCACATACTCGCACATTCCATCATCCCCTGCCATTCGCAGCCCAAGCAACTTTTTATATAGCGACACCTTCCTTGTTGGTCCGCTCGGCTCATGTACATCTTTGAGCTTTTCCCAGGCACTTGCCGCCGTTTGACAACTCTTAAGGTAACACAACTGTGTAGGCCTCACGCTCAAAGTTATCATGGCCAATGCCTTTTCATTGAGTGCATCCCAGACTCCTGGACTTTCGGTAGGCATCGTCTCGCCTACAACTTTCCACACCTCGGCATGCACCAACACGCTGCGCATCTGGATGCTCCAGGAATCATAATTTCCAATATCCAACTTCTCTATTTGGTAAAATGACGTCATCATTGACCACGCGTCTTATGCCGTGTTTCTGCGAAACTGCGTAATTAATTCCCAGCTACTCTCTGCAAACCACTGCCAACACTCGCGTGTCTCTGGGCCCATAACCTGATGGAAATGGTGGGTGGCTGGAACTTCTGGTGAGATCCTTCTTACGTTCCAAGTGGGTATGGGTCAGCAGCAGAAAGAAGTACGCAGTTAATTTGAATGAGAATTTAAATAAAGACTTTTATTTCATTTGACAACGTTCGCACGCTCCAAAGTACAAGCTCACTGACGCTAAGTTATGGCGCCACAGCGCGCGCTCTGTCGCAGACAGGGTTGCAAGACATACAGATGTGCATTGTAAATGTTATCGATTTTCAACAATATCACGTCGGGCGGGTCACCAATGTTTGAAGCCAACCGAGCTTTTTCGGCAGCTATTTTGTATTTGTCCAAAATGTTTTGAAGTTTTTGGTTATTCCTTGCAAATAAAAACGCACAGCTTCGAATTAGACTTGATTTCAATTATAAGTATTTAATTGGTCGATTTTGTAGTTCACAAAGTTTCGATATGTTTTAAAAACGCAGCTGCACTCTGCCGATGCTCAAGACGAAGTGAAGTTAGATAAAAGGAATTAGCAAATGCAAGGCCTAGGCATGACAGAGAGGCAGAGATAATCAAAAATAATAGATAATTGAGAGAGATGATGTGAGTGCAAATGACAGTAAGCATTTAGTAAATTGAATTTGAACTAGAGCATGATACGTTAAGTTAGGAGTGGGCTATCTTGGGGGCCAGCTACTGCTCCGAACAGCCCCGTTGTAGGAGCTGTATAGACAACATTTACATTTACAACGGCCAGAATAACCCATACAAGGTAACTCAACAATTTTACCACAAATTGGTCCACTTCATTAAACACGAAAATGGATATTTCAACAATAACAGGAAGCTTCTAACCAAAATACACCCAGTTTGAGAATTTTTAAAAGAGTTGTATGGTAGTAGTCTTGATTCTGATCGACTTCAATATGAGTTCCTACTTTCTAAGGCAAAGGTCCGAAACGCGGCCAAAACTTCCTTCAAATTTCCCATCCAATCCCGAACTAAAATGAAGCCTTAAGATAGTAGCCGCGTACCGCCGACAAGGTCAGACGTGTTTTTCTCGAGCGCAGTTTATAAACATTATAAAAGTGTTCAAATCGGTTATTGAAATAAAAACCTTTGAGTCGCGAAAAAAGACGCTAATGGACTTTCATAGGCACTTGTGCTTATGATGTCCAATTATATCTAATTTTACATGGCATACATGACATGACATAAAATGACAAAGTACCGAAATACAACAAATGCAACTGGCAAAAAGTACCAACAACACCATAAGTGAGAGTGAACTCGCTACTCAAAGCTAAGCTATTTTTCTCCCGCTCCGACATGGAGTGCCCAATGCTCCTCCCCTCTGCCCACGATGAGTACTGTAACGCTTATTACAGTTTAATCAATTTTAACAAGCACAACAACAACAAGTATGCGAAATAAATCGATCACCACCACCATCTTGCAAAAGTTTCAACGCAGCACGCACTCCCACCAACGCACACACAGGAACGCACAACACCAAACACACGCTCATATGTCCAGACTGGCATCGATCGGTATGCACCAATAAACAATCGAAAACTAAGCCCACAAAACAAATAAGCGGCAATACTCCAGAAATCAGAAAGCAAGCGATTTACCTGTGGGCAAAGATCCCCTAACTGGAAATAGGTTTCAAATTCTTGCTCCAAATGCCGCAAAACCGGCTCTGCCAACAATTAATAAACAATTGGAACAACCATCAAACAATAGCAGCTTAGAAACCATGTTCCTATCGTTGCAAAAAGATTGCGGGATTTCACTGTATATATGCCAAACACAATGCAAGAGCAAGTGATTTATATGCACGCCTCGTGCCAATCCAAATAATGGCTCTCGTATGAGTTTCACTCTGGAATGCAAAAGGCATTCCTTGGCACCATGTGGAGCTATAAAAATTTCTCCAAAACAACGAAATCGACATAATGCTTCTTGCAGAAACTCATCTGACGGACAGATATAGCTTTCAATTATCGGAATATGCATTTTACGGCACAAATCACCCAGATGGTAAAGCTCATGGCATTCTAGTCAGAAACCGCATTAAGAATTACCCAATATCGGGATTTTCGGAAAACTACATACAAGCCGCCGTCTGTGGCCTAGCGGTTAGTGTGCTGGTGAGGTAGTTGCCAAGAAGTAAGTAATGTTTTAGGACGTAAGTAATTAAAGTATTCCGGCTTCTGTCTCAAGCCTTTGGAAAAGCTGAACTAAATCGAGTTTTCTATTGGAGTACAAATCATCAATTGTGAAGCGTGAAATCACTCGTTTTCCCACTTTGAACAAAGACTTGTACTTGACGAGTTTTAGTTTCACACATTTTTTGACATCGTTGTTGTTGATTACTTCATAGACATTGGGCTATTTATTTGCATTTATTTGCAGAATGTACAATTATTGACAATATTTGTAATAAGAAACATATTTTTTCGCCGCAAACTTTATGGAATATCGGGATTCCTGAAAAAAAAATGCGGCTCATTTATTTTTTTCGATTTCTGTTCTGTTCTTACTGTCATTTCTAACTGCATAATACTAGCACATAAAATTTCGGATCATTTTTGCCTTTTAAGAGCTTATAGAAACTATCTTAACAACTGCTGCACGGTCAGCTAGTCGTTTTTTACTTTTTACGAGCAGCTGTGCTTGCTTCTTCTACCAAGTTATCTCCAGCAGCTTGATTTCTACGACCTCTAATATGCCTTAGCGTAAATGGCCATCGGGAACGACTCTCTGTGTTCATGTGCTGCTCAATGGCTTTGAATTGAATGTCTGTTGCATTATTCAGTTTTTCCGCGATTCATCTCCAGAGTTGCACAAAATATCCGTCCTTTTTTCTCTTAAATATCTTTCATATGCAACTGAATGACTTTGGGCCAACCCCTCTCTAAAGCGATCAAAAATAACATCTTCCCGACTAGTCACATTTTTTCATTTGGCATGCAAGCAAGTTGGCATTGGAAAAAATGAGGTTGTGTCCTAAAAAGTGAAGTTTCGCAAAGAATTGCACATAATTGCGGTTGAGAAAAAGTGAAACAGAAGCAGAATTGATAGCTCTAAAAGGTGGATAAAGTCACAGCTCTAACAAGTCTACAAATCTAAACAATATTTGGTAGGGCACCGCAAAGTTGAATTTTCTTTCAAATTTTTTTTTGTGAGATGAATTACGAATACCCTTAACTACAGGGACGTCACGATTAATATCTACAGATCAAAGGCACTGAAACATAAAACATACCATTACGATTGGATTCCATTCAAAATATTTGTCAAAACTTTCTGTTTTTATTGATATGTGGCAATTGCAAAATACAGCTGAAAACACACACTGTTCGGTCAAACTCTTGTATTTTTATAACTTTGTATACTTATTCAATTTATCGCGATATTGTTTAACAATCGCAATCTTTGAAGTCAATATTACTCCTTGAGCAACCCTCTTATTGTTAATCTCTCTTGCTATTATCCCTCTTGCATTCACACATGTATACCCTGTTAAACTCACCATATTGTACTCACTCTTAAGCTAATGCATTTCTACCAAATTCTCAATAAATCAGTTCTGCCTTGACATTGAAAGCGAAGACATCACACAAAGGGAAGCGCACACAAAGGGAAGCGATAGCTTTGGCATTTGTTAATTTATTTAAACCATTCTCACTAGCTGCACACGCCCCAGATCCTGAAGTTAAATGCTGATAAGGAAAAAGCTCCTTGTCTCAACATTTTGGCGCCCAACGTGGGGCAGGTGTAGTAGCATTGTTGTGAAATGTTTAAATTAAATAATTAACATTTTTCATTTATAAAAGTTAATCGCGAAACAACAACTACAAGCCCTCGCTACGCCTTGCAGTTGCCGTGGTCTTCACTCGCAAAACAATGTGATCTCGCATTACGGTTTAATCCCGCTATTTTCGTCGCTCGCTTTACTGCTGCTCTACGCATTGGAATCGTATCGTTTTAAATTCTCGCTTGCTTGCCGCTGAACACTTGGTCTGCCGGCTTCTGCGTGTACACACATCTCATCGTTCTCGTTGGCTTCGTCGCTGCTCTACGCACACAAGCACTCTGCTTTTCTGGAATTGCATCTCATCCTTCGTTCTCGTCGGCTTCGTCGCTGCTCTACGCACACAAGCACTCTGCCTTTCTGGATAGCTCTTCAGTTTGTTCTCGCTCGTTGTCGCTGCTACACGCATTCACTCTTGTCGATCGCTAACGAAATTGCATCACTCTATTTTTGCTCTGTGTGCTTTGCCGCTCCAATTCTTGGTCTGCCGGCTTACGCCCACACACACTCACATTACCCGTTACCATTGTCGCTGCTCTATTGCCTAACTGTACAATTATTTGCCTTTGCTGTCTGCGCCGGTTTTGAGCCTTGTGGTTGGCACCTATTAGTCGGTCGCATTTTGGATTAAATTGTACAACAAAAATGTCGCTCGATGACCTTAAACGTCAACGGAGTAATGTCAAAAGGAATATATCTCGAATCAAATCCCTCGTTGAACTTAAGAAAGGCTCAGAAACAAAACTGTCTGCTGATGAACTACGCTGTCGCTTGGGCATACTGGAATCATATTTCAAGAAGGCTCTTTCTATTCAAGCTGACATTGAAAACCTTGATTCAGGTGATAATGGACGCGCTGAGCTGGAGGACTCATATGTGGCAATCAAATTGTGCATCTGGGAGCAAATTGTGCTGTCGCACACAATATCGGCAATCACAAAGAGGTCTTCGTCGCTACCAAAACTGCCGCTACCTTTGTTTGATGGAAATTACTCCAATTACAAGAATTTCATAAACTCTTTTGAAAAAATCATTGCAAGTGAGTCTGGATTGTCAAATATTGAGAAGTTCAACTATTTGTTGACTTGCCTCAAGGGGCCTGCGTTAGAGACTATCAAGGCTTTTCAAGTCACGAAGGAAAATTATCCCAAGGCCCTGGAAAGATTAAAAGAACGGTACGATAATCCTACTCTTACATTTCTAGAAGGTATTGCTGCTCTGTTTGCTCTAAATCCTGTCGAGAAATCAAATGGCCAACAACTTCGCAGCCTGGTGGATAAGGCGTCTGCTATTTTCAGCTCGTTGGAATCAGTTGGAGATGCAACTAATATTGCACAAGCCATGCTCATATACATCGTTATTGACAAGTGTGACCAACAGACCCGCTTCAAGTGGAACGAGTCTTTGGATTACGAAACTCTGCCCACCTGGTCAAAATGTACGCAACTTTTGGAACGCCACTGTCAATTCTTAATTTCATCTGGAACCTCGTCCCAGCGTAAGCCTGATCACAACAAGCCAAAGTGGTCGAACTAATCAATCAACTAACTCCTCGTTCGCTATTACTAATACCGCTTGTACACTTTGTTCTAGTTCTGGCCATAAAATCACAAACTGCGCCCAGTTCAAAGCTATGAACAGCAACCAACGCTACGACCACGTCAAGAAACTCGGACTTTGCATCAATTGTCTCGGCAACAGTCATAAAATGGCTCAATGTTCATCAACACATAGATGCCGCCATTGTAATCGAGCTCATCATTCATCGTTGCATCATGATCATCCCCCATCGTCGCAGTCATCATCTCAACCAACACCCGTGAGTCAACCAACGCAACCATTTTGGCAACCTGCACCGCATCATCAATCATCTCAAGCTGATTCGCACTCTCATATGGAAATCGCAGCAGAGGATCAAATCCTTTTGGCAACAGCTGTGGTATTGGTAAAGGATTCATCAGGTGAATACAAGCTTGGTAGAGCGTTGCTGGATTCCTTTTCACAGGTAAATTTCATTACTGAAAACTTTGCTCAAAAGCTTCGCCTTCATCGTGAACGCCCTCACATCGGAGTTCGTAGTATTGGAGATTCCCTCACAAATATTAAGTCTCGCACATCTACTTCAATAAAATCGCGCACATCTGGGTATCAGTTAACACTTTAATTCGGAATCACGTCGCACATTGCTTACCAACCAGATGCTGAGATCGATATATCAAATTGGAACTTGCCTGCCAACACGCCTCTGGCGGATGAAACATTCTTTGAATCGCGTCGCATCGATCTGCTTCTAGAAACCGAAGCTTTCTTTGACGCTCTTGCTGTTGGTCAAATACGCATTGGACCGAATCTGCCCACTTTACAGAAAACACTTTTTGGTTGGGTCGTCTCGGGCAGGTTTCGACGTCAGCTTACGGAGCAGTCACCCTTGTGTTTGGTCACTGTTGAGGATTCCATAGACAATAACTTGCAGCACTTATGGAAAATTGATTCGATTGAACGCCCCATTAAAGAACTTCACCCAAACCATCGCCTGTGTGAGGATCAATATACATCCACAACTCACACGGATTCCTCTGGTCGCATTGTTCTCAGGTTGCCGTTTGGAGAAGACCCTAAATGTCTCGGCCATTCCGCAGACACAGCACGAAATCGATTTCTGGCCATCGAAAAACGTCTCTCGCGCTTGCCTGATATTCTTTTGCAGTATGTAGCATTTATGCAAGAGTATGAAAATCTTGGCCACATGACTCTTGTACCCAAACCAAACTTAGATGAACCCCACTTCTACATACCACATCACTTTGTGCTTAAACCGAGCAGTAGCTGAACGATATACTCTTAGTTGGTCCTACCATCCAAGAGGAATTGTACATACTACTGCTGAGCTTTCGAATGTATCGCTTTGTCATTACAGCTGACGTTACGAAAATGTAAAGACAAATACTTGTTCACGAAGATGATCGTAAGTTCCAGTATATGTTTTGGCGAGCTTCTCCAGATGAAGATCTGCTGACTTATCAACTTAATACTGTCACATATGGAACCGCCTCAGCTCCATATCTTGCAACACGCAGCTTGCATTACATGGCTGACAACTGTAAGAACGATTTGCCCATGGGAGCTGCAGCTGTCAAAACGCGTTTTTATGTCGATGATCTGCTGTGTGGAGCGGACGATGTCGACACTCTGCTTACTCTCAAAGCAGAAATCATTAAAATCCTCAGCAGTGGTAATTTTCCATTATGTAAATGGCATTCAAATGTCCCTGACCTTATGGAGGATAACTCTAATAAAGAAATTCATGTTTCCAAAAACTCTGTGAGCAGCACACTTGGAGTAATTTGGCATCAACACGATGACACCTTTAGTTTTTCGTTCAACCCCAAGGAAGTATACGCCACTGTCACGAAGCGCACAATTCTGTCCACGGCTTCATCACTTTTTGATCCGATTGGTTTACTGTCCCCACTTGTCATTGTCTCCAAAATAATAATGCAGGAACTTTGGCTTTTGAAACTTGATTGGGATGAGTCGGTCCCACAAAATCTTGCTGACGCATGGAACAATTGCTTGGAATCCTTAAATTCACTGTCGACAATAACTGTGCCTCGTTTTTGCTTACAACCGAGCTCTTGCAACGTTCAACTACACGCTTTCTGCGACGCATCAATTCGGGCCTACGGATGCTGTTTTTATGTCCGCACCGAAGACTCATTTGGTCAGGTTACGGTTAAGCTCTTCACATCGAAGTCGAGAGTAGCACCAGTGAAGAAACAGTCACTCCCAAAACTTGAACTATGCGGCGCACACTTGCTCGCTCAACTATATGACAAAATCAAAAACATATTCGTAAATCACTCCATTAAGTCGTATTTTTGGTGTGACTCTCAACTGGTCTTATATTGGCTCCAACAACATTCAGTCACTTTGTCGACCTTCGTGGGAAACAGAGTATCTGACATCCAGGAATTGACTTCTGAAGGCCATTGGTGTCACGTGCCAACTCATTTCAACCCAGCTGATCTCTTATCTCGAGGCTGTCGCGTTGAAGACTTGCAAAATTCAATTTGGTTTTCTGGCCCGTCATTTCTACTAGAGAATCCTTCGAAATGGCCCACTAAAAAGAAAACGCTGGACATCGACATGACTGTAGTTAACACAGAAAAACGCAAAAGCCTGTTTACTGCTGTTAAGGAAACTAACTAAATACTCGATATCAGCGACAGGATAAGCTCGTACCGTCGTACACTTCGCATTATCGCTTGGACAATTAGATTCGCCAAAAAATTTAGGAAAATTCCTACATCGACTACAACGTCACCAGAACCCGAAGAACTTCGCTTCGCATCGAACTGCCTAATCTGGAATGTTCAACAAACTCATTTCGCAGAGGAGATTCGCTTGCTTCGGAATCAAAAACCACTAAAAAATAACCTGAAATTTCTCACTCCATTTTTAGATCGGTCGACTGGATTTGAACTTGTGAAGGTGGGTGGACGACTGGATTATGCTGAATTACCAGACAGTCAGAAGCATCCACTGCTATTGCCCAGCAGTTCACAATTTGTTTGGAAATACATTCGCCATCTACATCTTCGAAATCACCATGCTGGCCCAAAGGCGTTGGTGGCTCTTATCCGATTGGAGTACTGGATCGTCAATGCTAGAGAATTGGCTCGTCGTGTTGTCCGTTCCTGTATTCATTGCGTCCGCTATAGGCCAAAACTGCAGCAGCAACTAATGGGCCCATTGCCAACTGCACGACTTGCACCTGCTCGACCATTTGAACGCTGCGGGATCGACTTTTGTGGACCGATCAACACCTATTTACGGATTCGTGGAAAGGGGCCTACCAAATCGTACATAGCCATGTTCGTTTGCCTCTTGTCTAAAGCTGTCCACATCGAAGTCGTCTCTGATTTGTCCACCAAGGCCTTCATCAATGCTTTGAAATGTATGGGAGGTCGTCGTAAGCTGCCTGCAGACATATTTTGTGATAATGCCACAAATTTTGTTGGAGCAGCGAACCAGCTGCGTGAGCTAAAGGAGTTTATGTTCAAAAAGGAGAACCAAGACGAAATTTTCAAGTTTTGTTCCAATGAATTTATTTCTTTTCATTTTATCCCACCCAGGGCACCCCATTTTGGCGGCCTCTGGGAGGCTGCGGTGAAGAGTGCAAAGGGACTTCTAAATCGCACTTTGACAAATTCGAAATTCACTCTTGAAGAACTGAGCACCGTTGCTGTGGAAATAGAGGCCATCCTTAATTCGCGCCCTCTAACACCACTCTCATCCGACCCAAACGATTACGGAGCTCTAACTGCTGGACATCTTTTGGTTGGTGATTCTCTTCGTTCATTGCCGGAGAGGTCACTAGAGGACAAAAACCTATCGAACCTGGATCGCTTTGAAATGATCACCGCCGTCAAACAACGTTTCTGGAAGCAATGGTCCGCCGACTACATTAACGGGTTGCGGGCTCGTACTAAATGGACATCGCCGTCACCTAACCTATCGGAAGGAACATTGGTCATCATTCACGAAGACAATCTTCCTCCTCTCCGCTGGAAACTTGGTCGCGTTCAATCTACAGTCCTTGGGAAGGACGGTCATGTTCGTGTGGTACACCTCCGCACCTCAACTGGAATGTGTTGTCGCCCCATACACAAGCTGGCTATTCTTCCTGTGGTTTGAAAGGGTCCTTTCAACGGGGCCGGGATGTTCGGTCAAACTCTTGTATTTTTATAACTTTGTATACTTATTCAATTTATCGCGATATTGTTTAACAATCGCAATCTTTGAAGTCAATATTACTCCTTGAGCAACCCTCTTATTGTTAATCTCTCTTGCTATTATCCCTCATGCATTCACACATGTATACCCTGTTAAACTCACCATATTGTACTCACTCTTAAGCTAATGCATTTCTACCAAATTCTCAATAAATCAGTTCTGCCTTGACATTGAAAGCGAAGACATCACACAAAGGGAAGCGCACACAAAGGGAAGCGATAGCTTTGGCATTTGTTAATTTATTTAAACCATTCTCACTAGCTGCACATGCCATAGATCCTGAAGTTAAATGCTGATAAGGAAAAAGCTCCTTGTCTCAACACTCACTTAACATTGAACTGTCATTCGTTAGCATAACATGACTTTATCAGCTGCTCTTAACAAAGCTCTGTTTATTCAAAATTCGTGGTATGTAACATTGTAGACTGATGTATTTGTGGTCTAGTGAGACAAAAAAAATTTAAGTTTTGAGCACTTTTGGAAAATGGGTTTATGCCTAATATTTGGCTAAATTCCCTATAGTGCATTATTGGTACCTCGGCCACGGTTATTGAAACCATTGTTATTATTTTGGCAGTATCCCTGATTACCTTGGTATTATGGTACTGACCCTGTCCATTGTTGTAGTTACCACGGTTGTTGTTTCTGCGATAGTTCGAATAATATAGGACTGAGTCAGTTTTCCGGTTGCATTAGTGCAACTGTTGACAAATTTGGCGATAGCGACATTCATGGTTGTGAAGCTACCAGCCTGTATGATAAGTTTTACCTTATCAATAGAGCAGTTGGATGTGATCGCTTTTACAGCGTTTTGTACACTATATTTTGATGCTAACTCAGGGGTAAGTCTATGATTGATGTAGGCGCCTTCTATACTATTTGCTAGTTGCTCAATTTCTTTTGTGTACTGATTGGCAGTTTTATTTTTCTGCTGGAGATTCATTAATTTTGCTGAAATAACTTCAACTAATTCTCCTTTAACGGAATTTTTATGGTGCTTTCTGTACCAATCAAATTTCTTGCATGTCCTTTTAATTTTGTTTTGATCAAAGAGACTGCAGTTGTCTCATGGGTTTCCTAAATAGATTCGACCAGAGATAATGCTCTCTAGAAAACTTTGTAAATTTTTAAGATTTGTTGTCAAAATCTGGAATCAGACTTGAGGCTGTCTTAAGGAATTGATCCTGGGTCTGTGCCATGATTTTTTGGTCTTTAGGAGTTTAGGGTCTTTACAAGTTTAGGGTATTTAGGAGTTAAGGGGTGTCCTAGAAGTATCTAGAGATTTAAAATAAATTTGGATACCCCTAATTAATTGGGAAAAAGTTTTGTATTTAAGTCATGTTTTCATTTTTCTTTTCTCAGGCAAAATTTTAAAAGCTGTAGTTGTCATAATTCTTTTTAAATCATGAAGTGGGTTGCTTTCTTTATTAAATTTTTGCTATGCGTACAGCATGAATGAATAAACTAAATATTTTTTTGAGGTTGATTTCAAATTTTGTCGAGGTCGTTGCCTCTGCTCATGTATCGTTTTTTAATTGATCTCTTATGGATCATGTAAACTTTAAGTACTGTATTTGCAGCAACCAGTATGACGAGAATGAGCAATAATAGGTAAATTGAGTCTAAGTGTGGTGTATGATCCACAATTTCTATCTCATTTACAAAGTTGGCTGTATTGCCAGACGCCTTAGATTGGGCCCATCCTTATTAAGAATCAATTTTTTTTTTTTTTAACTTTTTACTTTAAATTTTTATTTTTTTTTTACCAAAAAAAATTATTGCTATTTTTCTTGAAGAATAATGGTGTGTGTGAGTGATTAGTACTTTATACAGTTTACAGTTTAATTTTAAGCTGTTATGATATTGAGACGTGTTTTTTTTTTGTTACTTATCTTAATTGACGTACCCAGCTCAAACGCTTTAAGGGTACTCAAAAAAATTGAGAGATATCAATAAACATTGGACAGCTTAAAAAAACATTTTGTTGGGCGCACTCTGCGCGCGGACCGGTTTCTTTGTTCGTCTATGGATGTGGAGAGTTTTCCCTCGGTGGTGCAGACGGCGGCTTCATGACTCCAGCACTAATTTCTGTTTTTAATGGTCTTTTTGTCCATTCGTTAGTGCAGTGGGCGGCCTATATGCCTACCGCACTTTTCCCTATAAGGCATATTATTTGAGGTCTCCTTCAGATTCTTACTGTGTGGTGTCTTCTTTGCCAGTCAACCGGTAATATGGCTTTGTTACCGTGTCCTCCTTCTCGCTGCCTGGCAGCGGCTTTGGTGACATAAACAATTTGTATGAATTGGTGGTTTTTTTTCGTATTGCGGTTTCCTCCGTAGTTTTTAAATATACCTTTGAATGTTTCGATCAGCACATGTTCTCATGAACATGACACTTTTAGGTTTTTTTTTTTGTTTTTTCTTTTCATAACGATTCATTTAACACGGCCGCCATGAGGTAATGTAATGTTTTAGGACGTGAGTAATTAAAGTTTATTTTGTCTTTCTTTAAAAAACATAAACGAAGTCAGAGCCACAAAAAACTTTAAAGACCAAACTCGGGCTGGGATATCAGCCCAAACGTCGGTGGAAGGCGTGACTGCTACCACCGGCGGGCACGGTGGGGCGAAATCCCTTCTTTGTGTCGCCAGCTATCACACCTCTGTCGCACAACGACAAAAGCAAACGTGTGGCGTGGTACCGCAGTCTATGCAGACTCGGACTGCGACTCGCACTGCGGCTCAATAAACACGGAGGCCGAGGAAAAGCTTCTGCTTTCCCCAGTCCAGGCGGGTTCTAGCACCTCTCGTAAGGTAAGGCCCAAAAGGACAAAGGAAGGCATGCGAGCGAAGGCCCAATATAAAGCGGCACTAAAGATCACAGCGCGGCTCGATGGCAGCGGTTAGCTCACCCCAGAGGACAGCAACAAGCTGGCGTGGGCCGAGCAAAAGATCGAAGAGGGCCGAAAACACTTTGCGGAGAAGCAGGCGATGCAAGCCACCTCCGCATTATACGCCAACAAGGTGGAGGAGAGCTTGGCTGTTGAGCGGCAGCGCTCAACTGAGCAAGCGAAGGTGGAGGCCCCAGCCAGCAAACGGCCACGCCCAAGACCGCAGAGCAAGGCTCCAACAAGCTCTACTCCAAAGGGAAAAACGCCTACAAAGGAGTCAGCCAGTGACGTGGCAAAACGGCATCTGACCGTAGCCCTCGTCGACAAAAGCGACCCTTTCGGCCAAATGACCCTGGAACAGTGGAAGCTAGTAGAGGGGAAGCTGTTCGAGGAGATATTCAAGAGAATGGACGACCTAGCTGCGCAATCTGTAACGTTTGACGGAGCAGGCTGGCTGTTTGGATTCAAAATTCCTAAATGTAAGGACGACCTCACCCTCAAGTGGGTCACTAGCGTCGTTGCAGACATGGGAAGCCCATGGGAGGCTGCCCAGCTGGAAGTAGTTGACAGAACATGCATTCCGTCAGTACCGAAGGCGAAAGTGCTCTTCCCAAGGGTTGTACCTAAGGAGCAGGCGCTGAAGCTGCTAAGATGGCAAAACCCAGACGTGCCAACAGCTGACTGGAAGGTACTGCACGTTGCTAGGCCAGACAAGAACGGGCAGCACATGGTCCTCCAGATCAACAAGGAGGCAGATGATCTGTTGTACCCAAGATTCGGGAAGATAGCGTGGGGAGTAGGCAGCGTGCACCAACGACTCAAAAAGCGCCATCCCGAAGACAAAAACGAGCACACGTTAGAGGCTGGAGAGGTCGAGAAAGACCTTGGCATCGACGTAGCACAGTTTGCTGCAAACGAAAGGGATGAGGAATCAGCCACAGTAGCTGACCCACCCAGATTGGAGGACGATGAGGATGTGAACGCAACCATGGTAGTTGACCCATCCGGGCCGGGGGACGCCGACAACGGCCATGCAGTTGAAGGTCCTCCAGGTCAACTTGCATAAAAGCAAGCTCGCGTCGGCGGAGCCCCTAATAACCCTTGAGGCAGGGTCCGCCGAAGTGGCCTTAGTTCTGGAACCTTGGATTGCGGCAGGGAACAAGGTTTCAGGGCTAAGGTCACAAAACTACAACACTTATTATCCCACCGCAGTAAGTAAGGCAAGGACAGCCATTCTGGTAAGAAAAGGCATCTATGCTTACCTTATGTCTAATTACAGCACGGATGACCTTGCAGTTGTGGCCCTGGAAGGTCGCGATGATGAGCCAATACTGTTGGCATCCTGCTACATGGCACACGAGAGAGAGTCGCCACCGGCTGAGCTCGAACACCTAACTGCCGAGGCTAGCAGGAGAAAGCAACCACTCGTCGTCGGAACGGACGCCAACGCACATCACACCGTGTGGGGCAGCCCAGACATCAACGACAGAGGTGAGTCACTATTAAGCTTTATCCTACAAACTAACCTTAAAATAGAAAACGTTGGAGATGTGCCCACATATGTGGGACCAATGTCCTAGACCTAACTCTGACCTTAGGGAATAGTACACAGGCATCAGAATGGAGAGTCCTTGATAGAAACTCCTTCTCAGACCACAAGTACATCCAATTTAAGATCAAGTTTAACCACAACCAAACCAGAAACGCCTATAGTAACCCCCGGCGGTGAATTACCTTAGAACGGTAGAATCAAAACTACCAAAGCCAATGAGTATCTGCTCGGTAGGCGACATTGAGAGGACCGTGGAGACGCTCGTAGCCCACCTAACCAAAGCATACAAAACCTCATGCAAAGTCACAGTTAGCAAAAGGAGAACCAGACCCCCCTGGTGGACCCCAGCGCTGAAAGAGCAGAGGAAGGACGTGCAAGAATGCTTTAAACTCGGCAAAAAAGCGGATGGGCAAATCATCTAGGAAGAATACAAGATTAGACTTCGCGTCTTAAAAAAAGAAGTACGGAAGGCAAAACAAAACTCATGGAGAAACTTCTGCTCCAGCATAGAGAAGGTCTCCGAAACAGCAAGACTCTGGAAACTGCTTTCAAAGCAGCCACCCATGCAGAGTCAGCTAAAAACGAACGACGGACACTGGACAGAAAGCAGCAGGAAAGCAACATGCGCTCTTCTTGATGCGCACTTTCCAGGCTGCACTCCAGTCACTGAGGCAGATACGCCTCAGGACCTACACACGCAACAAGTCAACATCCCAGACAATATCATTACTCCAGAAAAGATCCGATGGGCGTTCGACTCGTTCGCGAGTTATAAATCCCCAGGGTTATATAAAATATTCCCAGCCATGATAAAAACGATCAAATGCGCAATCGTCCCATGGCTACAATCCATTTTTATAGCATGCTTGAGGTGGAGCTATGTACCTGTGGCCTGGAGGACAGCACGCGATGTATTCCTGCCCAAAGCAGGGAAATGCAGTCACGTGCAACCAAAAGACTACAGGCCTATTAGCCTCACATCATTCCTGCTCAAAACAATGGAAAAGCTACTGGACCTTCACATAAGAGAAGGCATGAACCTGACCTTGGAGGGGAACCAGCACGCCTACACGAAAGAGAAATCGGTGGAAACAGCGCTACACTCCCTAGTAGCCATCATCGAGAAGGCACTGTACCATCAGGAATTTGCCCTGGGAGCATTCCTTGACATTTCGGGTGCATTTAACAACGTCACTACTGAAGCAATAATGCGAAGCCTAAGAGCCCTAGCAATACACACGGCATTGGACTCCTGGATATATAACCTGCTGAGCTGCAGAAGAGTACAAGCCGAGTGGGGTACCACAACCATGACAAGAGAGGCACATGGCGGAACGCCCCAGGGCGGAGTCCTGTCACCTCTTCTATGGAACCTTGTGGTCAACGAACTACTTAAAAAATTTCGCAGGAAAGCACCCAAGATAACCGCATATGCAGACGACATAAGCATAATTATCATGGGAAAATGTCCATCGACTGTCAGCTCAATCATGGACTCTACTCTCAGAGAGATACTAAAGTGGGCCACAGAAGCCGGACTTAGCATCAATGCGGAGAAGACGGACCTCATTCTCTTCACCAAGAGATACAAGGTACCGCAACGGACTCCACCCACGATAAATGGAACACCGCTAACGCCAAAAAACAACGTAAAATACCTTGGAGTAGTAATCGATAGTAAACTATCGTGGAGACTCAATGGGGAGGAAAGGGTGGAAAAGGCAACCAATGCGCTATATGCCTCCCAGAAGATGCTAAGGAGCACTTGGGGCCTATCACCAAGACTAACACACTGGCTCTTCATATCAGTTATACGACCGATACTACTACACGGTATATTGGTATGGTGGCAAGCCACAGAGAAGTCCACATATCTAAAGCTGATGGAAAAGTCCCAGCGGCAGGAACTGGTCTGCATAGCGGGGGCGCTGCGGTTTACTCCAACAAAAGCACTAGAGCACATCCAAGGTGTCAACCCCTTGGACATTTAAGCACGCCCCACTGCACATAGGACTGCCCAACGTCTTTGCGCGGCAGGCACCATGGCTCTACAAAGCTATGGACACAGCACAGTGGGTAGAGAGATCAACAGTAGCACGGACTACATGATCCCAAAAACCAACTTTACAGGCGCATCAGCTTTACTGGGACCAAAAGACTGGCGTACAGGGCTGGCTCAGGAAGCAACGCACCTTTTCACGGACGGCTCAAAGGTGGCCTCAGGAGTCAGAGCCGCCGTGTACTGTAGGGAACCGGAATTAAGACTCTCCTATAAACTGCCAAACCACTGCACTATATTCCAGGCGGAAGTCTTCGCTATAGGGAAAGCAGCTGAATTGGCAGAATTTCACGCAACAAACGATCAAATCAACATATACGTAGACAGCCAAGCGGCAATCAAAGCAATGCAGAGTCACGCCATCAACTCCAAAAACGTTCTGACAAGCAGAGAAGCAATAGATTCCCTCAGCATCTCCAGCAAGGTGCAAATCTACTAGACTCCCAGCCACCAGGGCATTGATGGAAACGAAATGGCGGACACTCTTGCAAAAGCCGGGGTCGCACTAAGCCGAGAAGCAACACTTAACATACCTATCTCCCTACAGACGCTATACAGCAAGATGGAAAAAATAGCGGAGAAAGAAGCAGAGGAAATGTGGAAGAACACGACCGGCTGCAGAATCTCTAAAATTATGTGCAAGAAGAGAGACAAAAAACTCACGCACTATACGCTTCAGCTCCAAAGAAGAGACTGCAGACTGCTTATAGGCATATTAACTGGTCACTGCCTAGCAGCCGCTCACGCGATAAAGCTAGGCATCACGACAGCAGACACCTGCAGGAAATGTAAGGAACCTCGAGTATCAGAAACTCTAGAACACCTCATCTGCAGCTGCCCAGCAATCGCTATGACAAGGCATTAAACATCAAGAGGCAGCCAAGAGCTCCCCCAAACAACTATTGGCATTTGCCAAAACGTCAAAGATCCTACAGGATTTCTAAAGGAAATGGTTCCCTAAAAAAGCACCCGGCCTCACTAAGGACCGTAAGTTCTATGTATGGCCTCCTATATGGGGCCAGCCGGAAATACCTACCTACCTACCTAGGTGAATACTGTACCCACATCGAGTTTGTTTCAGACATTGAAAATTCCTCCTCCTCCATCTTTAAACAGCGAAAATCTGTCGTTTTCTCTGTATAAACGCGTAGATCTCACAAACTATAAGAGTTGCTAGAAAGGCGTATAGAGCTTCTGGCAAAGATATCTGAAGGGCACGTTGTGGTCGTGTGTGGCCGAGTGGTTAGTGTGCTGGACTGTTGGGCGGGAGGTCGTGGGTCCGATCCCGCCTAATAATAATAAGAGTTTTTTTCTTTCCTTAGAAAATAGCTTTTACACATACAGTCTCCTTCACCAGCTATTGGCGCCAGGTGAGAAGTATCTAGCCATGAAAAAGCAAATTCTCAAAGTTTTCCGTTCGGATCCGGCGTTGAACTGTAGGTCACTTTCTCTTGTGCGAAAAATTTAAAGCACACACGCCAAGAGATTGAGAGAAGTTTGGCTTGACCCCCTTGGAGGAGCTGTACAGCCAATTTTACATTTGTACCTACAAGCCACATCAATATGTGTAGATTCCAAACGTGGCAATATCACCTTGTCGGCGATTTATTGTCCGCCACGCTTCGCAATATCAGAAAATCAATTTCTAGATTTCTTCAATACACTAGGTCAACTCTTTTTAGCAGCGGGTGACTATAACTCAAAACATCTTCACTGGGGCTGAAGACTGACCAATCCGAAATGGAAGCAACTTAATAGCGAATTCATGCGCGCATCAAACAAACTCGACTATGTAACTCCGAGTAGGTCTACTTACTGGCCAGCAGATCCCAAGAAAATACCCGACCTTATACCCTTTGCCATAACAAGAAAAGTTTCACAAAATTTGGTAATTGCAGAAGCACTCGCAGATTTGTCGTCAGACCATTCTCCGATTATTTTCACACTTATAGAGTGCCCTCAAGTCAGAGAGTATCCTCGGAGACTGACATCGCACAAGACAAACTGGCTCAAGTTCAAAAAATCTATTTATTTTTTTTGGGCTTGGAATTGGACTATCGTTATCGATAGTCTTGGGTTGGCGAAGTTTTTTTTTAATATGGATTTGTTCTGCCATCGCAGTCTCATTTGGCGAGTGCACCAGGTCCAGGCCTACTCGTGCACACGCGGAAAAACTTTAAATTTAAATTTGATTTTGAACTATCACGAGGAAGTCGCGTGCCTTGACAAAGGCTGAACGCGCAAACACGTGCTTTGACAAAGACTGAACGCGCAAACTCGTGTCTTGAAAAAGACAGGCGCGGAGTTCTCCTTCAAGCGAACTGCAATGCATGAAGCTTCCCGAGAGACAGATGAAATTGAACTGAGCCCAACTATCAACAGCGAAGAAGAGATTGAAACTTCAGTCCAAACCCTAAGCTCAATCATGACTGCCACTAACCACAACAACAACAACACCAAAGCAACACCGTAGATTAGCGAGCAGCTAGGTAGACCGGCTGGTCACGGAAAAGCGGCGCACAGTGGCCGGTTTCGCTGCAAAAATCGTAACTTCCAAAATTTCTTCGCAAAACTGATTCACTGGCTCAAAATATAATTCCTTCACATCAATTTGGCTTCCGAGCAAAACAAGTCAACCGTTTAAGTTCAGATTTCGGACAGCGTATGAGCGCAACGAATACCTCTCTTCAATTTTCCGAGATGTTGACCAAGCATTTGACCGTGTTTGGTTGGACGGTCTTATATTTAAAATAAAGACACTGGTTCCCCCAAATACTCACAAACTCTTAGCAAGTTATGCCAGCAACAGAGTATTTTCTGTCCGACAAAATGAGTGCACAACGGAAGAGTTCACCATTGGAGCCGGAATGCCACAGCGTTCTCGGTCCCTGTCTGTATGTTTTGTACACTGCAGACATCCCAACTGACCCCGACTCACAATATCCACTTTTGCGGATGACACGGCAATTCTTAGCAGATCACGATGTCCACTTATTGCATTAAGCCTTTTGGCAAGCCACCTAGCTTACGTGGAGGAGTGGCTGGCCAACTGTCGCAAACAGATTAACGAGCAAAAGTGTATGCACGTGACGCTCACACTCAACAGAAACACCTCTCCCCAGATATTCCTAAACGCGACAACGATGTTGTATACCTTGGAGTACACCTCGACAGACGGCTCACTTGGCACAAACAAAATTCGAAAAAACTTTAAATAAAGCTGAAGGCCAACAGCCCGCACTGGCTAATCAACTCCCGTTCCCCTCTAAAACTGGAATATAAAGTCTTGCTGTACAAAAGCATCTAAAAACCTGTCCAGACTTATGGCTTATGGACATTCTTCAAAGATCACAATCAAGGATTCTCAGAACACTCACTAGAGCGCCATGGTACATTCGCAACGAGTGTATCCACAAAGACCCAAAGATGCCATTGGTCGAAACTGAAATACAGCACCTCAAACGCAAATATTCAGAGAGAGAACTTGCACAATCTCTCACGCAGAAAGCATCGCATTCTCGCCTCCGAAGAAAGCCCTACCAACCCTGCGACTGAATTAAAGGGCATCAGAACATAAACTACTTCCAATCAGACTTAAATTTAAAAAGTGATTGTTAGTCTCATTAAGAGAAGGTTCAATAGATTAAAAAAAAGGGTAAACAAATACAAAAGAAGTAGAAGCGTTGCAGTCGAGTAGCGCGACTTCAAAATACCCTGTACAATTGAGACACGCATGCACACACACACATACACAAACGAACACATACACTCGCGGATGGCAGGTGTGGTGGAATGTGGCCACCAAGGCAAGATGAACCCTTAAAATGATTCCAAATTTGGATGATTGGGTAGGAAGGAGCAGGGGGTAATTAAAGTTTCACCTAAAGAAGTTTTTCACTGGTCAATGACCAGTGGTCATGGAGGATATAGAGATTAACTATACCGGTTAAAGCTCAAAGACACTCCGGAGTGCCAGACTTGCCCAAATGTGAATGAGAACCTGCACCACGCATTGTATCAGTGTGTAAGGTACAGGTCCAGGCAAGCGGTGGTACCACCCATCGAGGACCTTGTCAGCTACACGGTAGAGACAGAAGAAAATTGGAGAACCATAAGCGAGCTCTTTTGTAGACATCCATAGCGATCTGAAAAGATGAAAATGTGAGCGGCGAGCAACGGAGAATGCCTAAAATAGGCAACCCATCCCCGCGAAGTAATACATACTTATCGGTGATCCCGCGGGGGTATGTAGTTTTAGGGGAGTATTTAGCACGTAGGCACCAAAGTAGTTGGTGAATCGTGCACGCTGCTGGTACGGGCCAGCAGTATCTTTCATCCCCTATTGGCGTTCCCATGGACAAAAAAAACATACGCACGCGGAGAGCAGCCGTGGCTGTCGGGGTGAACGGACGCACATTCTATAAGCTCCGCAAAAGAACTGGCTTAATCGCCAGTAATTGTGCAAAGTGATATATAAGTGATCCCTTGGCCCGACGGGCAGACAATCAAGGTCACCCACATTGCGTAGTATCAGTGACAGTAGTTTTTGTGTTCTGCCAGTCCTCAATTCTATTCTCTAAGGGCCGATTTCTGTTCTCCCAGATAGCTGCTATGTGTCATATAGTCAACGATTTTACACTGTTATCTGTTAGTTTATGTGACAAACAGCTCTATGTAGAAGATGTGAAATCGGCCGCAAGGCGCATGTGTGAGTGTCGTTAAAGCAGCCTCCTAATAAACTCCCCACTGAAGACTTTAAAGCAGTGCGATTGGTCCACTAAGCAGTGTAAACCCTTAATACTCGCCCACGGAACTGCATTTTACGTCTGCCATTGTGGCGTAGTGGAGCGCTGGTAAACTCCAAGTCTAGCGAACGCAGGTTCGATCCCGGAGAAGGTCAGTCAAAAAAAAAAGCTTTTATATTTTTTTTGTTTTGTTTAATGGTGAACACCTTATTTGACTACCGAGTTAAACTATTATTTATTTGCCACCGAGAAATTAATAAGTCGACCCTGGCGAATCAAACCATTCAGAGGTATTGGCGACTGGCGATGCTGGAGGCAACAGCACACCAATCACCAGCTGCATAAATTGGGACGCAGATAATCCCTTCAAGAAGAGGGAAACTCGTTTAATTTCATTAGGGTTTAAACTAAATCGCTGCTTAAGGAATGGGGGCAATGCTCACAAGGCATCAGGCGTACAGCCAAGGGAGAGCTTTTATTAACACTAGATATGCCTCTGACCCCAAAGCCCCCAAAACACTGGAGTGCATACACTTACGGAGACAACATTAGTGGACATTAGACTGAACATAATCGTATGGGAATTTTTTTTTTCAAATGTTCTGTTCCTCAGGGTGCAAAAAATTCGGAAAAATTTCTAGTTACCGTAATTAAAAACCAAACTTCGAAATTTTAAGGTTTAATACTGGCGCCGTGGGTTTAAAGTTGCTAAATTAAATTTCAGTTTCCCCTTTATAATTTAACTTTTTCGTAGAAGTAACCTTTGAGATACCAAACCTTTTTTGAATTAAAAATATATTTTTAAAATATTTTATTCAATGCAAAATGCTGGATATAGAGGATTCGAGCATTTATTTGATTGGCGCGTTGCGGGTAGTGCTATTTTCAGCAAGATACCATCTAGAAAAGCGGTTCTTCTGCGTAATATTAGAGGATTCAAATACACATTAAGGGACAGCCTAGCCGCACTGTTCTTCAAATTGATGGTGTATTGAAATCACTTGGGCTTACCATGAAACTAGGAAGAGCTTAAGGAAACTTTATAATCAATATGTGTTCCTCAGAAAGAATGCCGGTAGCGAGAAAGAGTTGTACCGCAACAGAGAAAGGATATTTATGGACCATTTAGAAAAAATTTTTGTTGCTGCTCTAAAAAGTTTGATTGAATTAAGTGCTGATGCTGCTTTTAAAAGACAGAGGTCCGATGACAAGGAGTCCCTATCTAGTGGAAGTAGTCGCCATCCATATCAAATGGCTTTTGAAGAAGGGGAAAATAGTACGCTTATCCAAATAGCAAAAAAAAAATATTCTGAATAATAAATTTGAATAACTACTATTAATTGCATTTTGCATTTTCGCTTTACACCCTTACGAACATTAGAGTTTTTTTTTCTAGCAGCGAAATAATTTAAAACTGAATATCTATGTTTCAATTGTTATCTTTGTTGCCAGCCATTTTGTAAATTGTTAAGATGCATATGATGACGCAACACAATGAGGACAGGAATCTGCATTTTCAAAAATAATCTTTTGAAAATTTGCTTCAGTGAGGAAGCCATATTAGTTTTGGTTTGTTCGGCTCATATGCATATCCATGATTAGTACAAAACCTTTAAAGCACAGCGCTTAAATTTGCTCAACACTTTATTTCAGTCTTGGACAATGGTCAAATTATGCAAAATTCCACGCAAACAAAGCTAGCGGAACATGGAATGTTTGATATCACGGTATGCCGATCCTGCAGTTTTAATTCAGTCACAGCATTGATTGTTTCTGGCACATCAACTGTTTTTAAGTTGAATCAAAACGTTTGGCATCCCAGGTTGCTTTAATGAAAACGTAAAATGAGAAAGGGGAAATCAAAATTAAATGTAGCAACGTTTAAACCACGGCGCCAGCACTAAACCTAAAAATTTCAAAGTTTGGTTTTTTATTACGTTAACTAGAAAATATTACGAATTTTTTGCGTATTGAGGAACAGAACATTTCCAAAAAAAATTTTTTTCATATAAGGGACGTTCAGTCTAGTGGACATCATAGAAGTCTCAGAGGATGCAGAAATTGTAGAGGCTATTAATAAGAGGTGGGACTCAGTCTAACGGGATAGGCTGTTGTTGGCTTACGCGCAGCCTACAGGCTTACGCAAATACTGACACTGCGGTTGATACCAGAAACGCCAAGCAAACTGATCGAAAAATTAAGAGTCCGTGTAGGGTGGGCTTGGTGCAAAATCAGACCAAGGAGATGCTACAAATGCTTTGAATTCGGACACATATTGGTGAACTGTAGTAGCAACATGATTGTGCAAAAGCCTGCTACAATTGCAGAGGTGACGGGCACAAGGCCAGCGTCTGCAAAGCAACCGCGTCATGCATCGTCCACAAAACTTGTATGGATATGTGTGTCTACCGGCACATGTAGTGTGTATGTAGAGACGAAAAATTTGTTTTACAACTTCACAACTTCGAAGTCATCTCTCAGCGTGTGACTATCGGGTGACTATCTTGTGACACGTTGACTTCGGGTGGCAACGCTGTAATATCGATACGTCAATTTCGTACGTGAACTCCAGACCAACTCACGAAACTGCAGCTTGCGAAATCCGTGCGAAATCATATTTTTTTTATATGGAGTTTCTCATTTCGCGGGTATCTCCGTACCAAGCTTAAGGCTATTAGACGGCCTATCGTGGAACGGTTCAGGCTCTCTTTGTCATGGGATTGAGCTCGAAGTATAAAAACGAAGTCAGCCCAGAACGCTTGACGAATGTTGACCGAATATGAGAGAGAAAAGCGACAAAAATTATTAAGTCAGTGAGATTTCGGCTTATGCAGAAAAAAGACGTGTTCCCGGAGAATATTTATAATAATTTTTATACTCTGTACCGAAGGTACATAGAGTATATAAAGTTTGTGCAGAAGTATGTAACAGGGAGAAGGAATCATTTCCAGACCATATAAAGTATATATATTCTTGATCAGCATCAACAGCCGAGTCGATATAGCCATGTCCGTCTGTCCGTCCGTCCGTCCGTATGAACAAACAGATCTCAGAGATGGTAAGAGATAGTGGCTTGACATGTATGGGACAAATGCTTCTTATACTTGCAGGCATCAATTTTTGCCACGCCCTCTCCCGCCCCCGCAATTTGGAAAAAACGTTATATTTCCTACAGTTTTGAAGACGCGTACCTTCTAGAAATAGTTGGCAATTAGCAAAATGTGTCGATTTGCCAAAGAAATGATAAAGATCAGATGAGCGGTTCTCAAGCTATAAGTAAATAATTAATTCACCCACCGCCATCCCGTCCCACCCAACCACACCAACACCGCACAATCTTAGAGAGAGAGAGAGAGAAAGAGAGAGACTTAAAGATGAGCGCAGCACCAGCACTGCATTCAGTTTTCACTTGTTTAATTATAAATCAGCGATGTAAACCGGTTCTGAACCGAACCCGTTTTGAATCGAACCGAACCGCTTTTTTCACTCGTAAACCGAACCGTAAACCGAACCTGTGTGTTTTCAAAAATGCTGACCCGAACCAAAAACCGAAAAATTAAATGGTTCCGTGGCGAATAGTAAGCGAAATCAGCAATTAGCTTTAAAATATTGCGAAAATACTTGTAAAAGCATAGTTGTTGTAAAAAAGCTAAGAACATCAACCTTATTAAATTTGCTAAGGACCCAAAATTGTAATAAGCCAAGTCTTGATTGTATTATCCGTTGGGGGTTAACTTACTTAAAACTCACACGTTAACGTAACACTTAAGAAATTGAATGGATATACGATTTTACTTTATTGTCCTTTGACATATTTTGAAAATATAACAAGTATAAGTAAAAAAATGTTGGCTCTTTTTATACCCTTGGAGAGGGTATATTGAAATTGTCCAGATGTTTGTAACGCATAGAAGGAAGCATCTCCGACCACATAAAGTATATATATTCTTGATCAGCATGACGAGCTGAGTTGATATAGCCATGTCCGTCTGTCCGTCTGTCCGTCCGTCTGTCCTTCCGTCTGTCCGTCCGTCTGTTTCTATGCTATCTCCTCCGTCAGTTTTAAAGCTATCGTAACCAAACTTTGCACGAAGTCTTTTAGTACAAATACGCTGGACATTTGTCGGAACCGGCCGGATCGGATGACTATAGCATATAGCTGCCATAGAAACGATCGGTCGAAAAACTAGTTTTTGAGAGAAAAACTTTTTTGTTTTCAATATTATCGCTCTCAACGCTCGTATTTATAAGTTTTCAATGATTTCACATAATTTCACCAAGGCTTGTCGAAATCGGACAACTATATAGTATAGCTGCCATACAAAAGTTAGGACTGAAAAAAAGTCTTAGTGAGAAAAACTTTTTTGGTTTCAATGTTATCGCTCCCAACGCAAATATTTATAAGTTTTCAATGATTTCACATAATTTCACCAAGGCTTGTCGAAATCGTAACGCTATATAGTATAGCTGCCATACAAACTGTCAGGCATATATCAAGCTCCTAGGGTATAAAAACTTCGGTCGAGCCGAAGTTAGCTTGCCTCTATTTTTTTCTATAAAAATTGTTATTTTTTTAACTTTTTTTGTTAATTTTTTTTCTCAAGTGGCAACCGCAATTTCAGCATCTGCTTGTTGCAAACGAACAAATGCCTCGTGAGAAAAGAAAAAGCCGAAAGACGCGTCGTGAGAGAGCAAGCTGGCGAGCGTGCTATGTATAGAACACACGTATTCTCTCTTTCTATGCGTGTGTTGGCTGCGACGCCGGCAGAATTTTGAGTTCCCTTCCCGTAGGATAGGCCGCTGGCGTCTTTTAAAGCCAACTATAGCCTGTAATCATTTATATGAACACAAAAAAAAACAGCAACAGCAGACTACTTTATAATCAGTAGAGGCTTGCACCAACAACTCTGTTGTGGGCATACAAATGTGAGCGATAAAATTTGAGCTACATGTCTGTGGAACACATTTCAAAATGAAAATATAAAATTTTACTTACCCATATATTGTATATCGTGCTAAAAATAATAGCTCTTTTATCTTATTTAATATCGATGCTTAAATATAATTATAAAAATAATAAACAATGTATCTTCTGCAAAAAGTGTGTTATTACATAACAGGGGATCGGGTGAAAAATTTCAAAAACATATGTACTAATTACCTCAATCATCACATTAAAAACTTGAATTGTCTAGAGCTATGGATAATTTATAACCTGTTATAATACTTAAAATTACTAAATTTTAAGAAATTCTTATTTCTTACTACAATTTTTTGCATATTCACATTATACTCTTTCTTTCTTTCGTACAGGGATACAATTTCGTTCGATTGACAGATCTCTTATTTGATAATAATAATGCATAAATAAACTTACCAGAAGTACCAAGTCCGGAAAAAGTCAGTATTGAATCAAAAACTTGCACCATTGTGGATTCATCTTGGTCCGAAAGTGTACTTAGACAAAATGGTATTTGTTGTTTACTAAAAGCCCAGAAGGAGTGAGTAAAGGCTTTGTATGTTTCGCCATGATCTTGTGAATTAGTTCTTTGTTCTGTTCTCAATTTTTCATTTCGGCTTTTTGAGAGCCGCCTGAGAGTATTTCTTAAAAATCCACCAGTTTCCTGTGGCTTTTTAACTATATCCATATCAACTAATTGCCTTCGACAAATAACCACATTTTGGTATAGACGAACTCTATCTTCATTAGTTATTCCTTTACTATTTTTTGAGCAATCAAATATGTTTAATATCCAATTCGATAGAGCAGGATAGTAGGAAATAATTAAGGATCCAATTTCATTTTTTTGTAATGTTTCAAAGACAAAACATTTTTGAGTGTCCAGCAAAGAGCTCCCTTCACGTGTATATTTTTGGAAGTTTTGAGAGCTCCGGTTAAGTGTTATAGTTATAAAACTATCACTCGGATCAAGCATTAAAGATTCAATATCTATATATTTAAACTGGTAGATAACAAATTTATCTTCAGGTTGAATAAACATGATTCCATCGCAGTTAACTCCAAGAATAATGTTATTTACAAAATTCCAATATCCTTTGTAAATAACGCTAAACATTGTTGTTCCGTAGAGTGGATATTGCATAACGCAACTTAAATATAAAACTTTAGCTGTTAATTCATTTCTCGAGGATCCATATTGTCGATGAGCTTGAGCAAGAATGGGAATCCAAAAATGCAGTTCTCTTGTTTTTGATATTCGACTAGGTAAAAAGTTACTTATGTCACAGTAATATTCTGGCTTAGGTTGGTTTGAGGGATCTCCTAAAGCCACTTGAGCTTGCAATCCAGCTAGTTGAAGAGCGACCTTTTCGCTAACAGGAAAGTCATCGCACTAAAATAAAAGAAGAAAATATTAGTTTTTTATAATAATTTCAAAGATGATTATTTTTAAGGAAGGAATAAGTAGAAGCCTCTATATTAATACGCTAAGCAAATCTTATACAAATTTTCAGTTTGGAAACAGAGCTAGCACTCCATCAGTACGGCTGCCAAGAAGACACTCGGATACTCCGGGTCTGCTCGAAAGCAGTCTTGGAACGATGTTAAGTGCCGCCGCGCAACTGCAGAGAAAGACGCTGTCTACAGGAGAACTCAACAGTTGGGAGCAACGCGGGCTGTTAAAGAGCAACACCGGGAGAAAATGAGAGGCGAAGCGCCTCTTTAGAAGGAAAAATAATGAGCAAGAAAGGCGCATGCGAGAGAAAGTCAAGAGGTTATTCGGCATGAGTGAGACTCGAAAATTCAACCAAAAACTGAAGCAATTAACAGAAGGTTTTAGGCCCAGAGTAGCACAATGCCAAGACGAACACGGGAATCTGGTCACAGATCCGCAAGTGGCGCTTACCAAATGGGGAAGATACTTCTCCAACAAATCACCTGGCGCTGATGAGCTGCACGCTGCGAAGAATTGGTAAGGTGCATAGACCAACTTCTTTGCCGTATATGAAATTTAAGTGGTCTCTGCCCAATCTTTAGAAAAGGCGACAATCCGTTACAATGGGAGGGTACAACATTAAAATTGTAGATGAGTTTGTCCACCTCGGAACGACGATAACCTGCGACAACAACATCAGTCTGGAAGTCCGACCAAGAATCACTATTGCAAACATACCTATTAATGCCGGTTTGTTGAGTTGCCGGTTGCTAGAAATGCCGACGTTGCCTTGTAGTGCGCTTGCGAAAGAGGTGTTCAATTTCCAATAGTAAAACTTGGTTGGTTTGGAGTCGAGAGTCGGGACAGTCGGTGGGGTCGACGTACCGTTGGATGACAAGAGTGCAGTTGTCGTTGTTGCAGTTGTTACGTGAGATCATTTGCGTCAGCGGGATTTGAGTGGTGGTTATAGACACTATAAAACTTGCTCGTGCTGTAATGGATGGTACGAAGACGGGGGCTCTTTGTTCAGCCAATGGAGATGGGCATTGAGTGCCTCACGGCATTTGGCCGAACTCTTGTGAAGGGAGGGCGGGAGAGCAAGATCTTGCCCTCTGATCGTTATCGGTTAACGACGGTTAAAATTTATTGCAGCCGGAAAGGATAATCGAGAGTTATATAGCATATTTAGCTGGATCGTCTATCTTAACAGAAATGGCGTAGTGGTCAAGGACTGAGACTAGAAATCAACAAGACCTACTACGGGCTAAGTATGGAGTGCAAGAGCAGAGACCTCACGCGAAGAACGAAAATAGCCCTATACAAGTCGCCAATCATCCCAGTCCATATTAGAAAAAATGACGAACTTTATGAGCTCTATGGGGACACCTGTCTGGTCAAGCGCATAAAGCAACAGCGGCTGCGTTGTCTAGGACATGTCGCCAGAATGAAGGAAGAAGCTCCAGCAAAAAAGGCGTATAAATCGAAGGCGGCTGACTATGGAGGCGGCAAGAAGGGAAGACCACCATTAAGATGGGAACACCAGGTGCGGCAAGACATTGCCAAGCTTGGTGTGAGCAACTGGTGCCAGCTTGCACAAAGCAGAAGCGAGCATTAATTGCAGAGGCCAAGACCGTCAACTGGTTGTGATGGCCAATAAAAAAGAAGAAGAGATGCAGGTTTGACATGTATGGGGACAAATACGATTTGAGGATATGCACCTGGAATGTCCTCACCCTCCACAGAGATGGTGCTGATATCGTCTCTTGAGAAGTAGCGGTGCCACCAATCGACAACATTGAGATAGTCCTGTCGACCCAACAGAAAGTCTGTTAGCCATACAAAGGCTAATGAACAACAAATCAGCTGGTGCTAAAGAGGTGCCCGCTAAATTGTTCAAAGCTGGAGGCGAAGAATTGTTAAGGTCCATACACCAAATTCTTTGCCGTATATGGTCTGACAAAAGCATCCCCGACAATTGGAATCTAAGTGTTCTTTGTCCAATCTGCGGGATCCCCCTCCAATTGCATTCTGTCCCGAACGTGTAAAGCCCCTTATTAGAAAACTGGACCTTACCAATGTGGATGTAGACTTGGCAAATCCACCACAGACCAGATGTTCACATTACGTCAAATCGTGGGGAAGACCTATGAGAAAAAACTTATAAATCACCATCTTTTTGTCCATTACAAAGCCGTCTTCGACACACCGATAAGGTCAAAGTTTTTTGAAGCCCTGTCTACCTTTGGTATACCAGAAGTACCTTCGAATTTGCATAATGAGGTTGAGAAGCACTTAAAGCTCCGTTAAAATAGGAATGAATCTCCCCGAGCCTTTTGATACCAAAAGAGGTTTTGGGCAGGGTGATAACTTATCGTGTGACTTCATTAATCTGCTTATAATCGCCAGTGCCCAATTGCCAACAGAGCGGGCACCACCTTTAATAAAGATGAAATGCTTCTTGCATATGCCGAAATTCGGCAAATCGAATGGGCGGTAAGCACGGCATTTTCAGAGATTGAGAGGCAGTCAAAACTGATGGGCTTAGTGGTTGACGTGGTTGACGAGGATAAGACGAAATACCTAGTATATTCGAAACAGAAGTCTACGCGTCTTCGACAATTTGTTACAAAGGGAGAGCACAAGTTTAAAGTTTTAGAGGACCTTCTCTACCTCGGAACGATAATAAACGGTAACAACATCATCAGCCTGGAAATTCGAAGAAGATTCGAACCCGAAAACAGATACTACTACGGGCTCAGTAGAGAGTTCAAGTGCGGAGACCCTGCTCGAAGAACGAAAATTGCGCTATACATGTCTCTTATTATCCCAGTCCTGCAATACGGAGCAGAAGCATGGGCAATATCATCAGCGAAAGATTCTTTGGAGGATTTGTGGACCTTTAAAAGTTGCCGAGGAATATCGCTGAGCCAGCCCGTGCGAACAGTTGACACATCAGGATGGGGAATTCCTGAGGGCATCGATCTAACGGGTCCGCTGTTCTTCAAACCGAGCAAAATAGATATTCTCATCAGTACGCAGGAGTTCTTCAATCTACTAAAAGATGGCAAAATCTCTTTAGGCCCTAACCTGCGGTGTTTGCTCAACTAATCACTCGGATGGATAGTGGGCGTGTGTACACGGGAGCAGGTTTTCACCTGCCACATCGCAAACGTTGGCCTAGATGAAACATTAAGGAAATTCCGGGAAATTGAAGAGTTTCCTGCTAATTCTCAAGTTCATACAGAAGAAGATGAAGTATGTGAGGAACACTTCCGATCAAATACAACATTTCTCGAATCGGGAAGAGTATATGCTCGCTTGCCATTCTAGCTCCCTTCAGAAACTCTTGGTAATTCAATAGAGAATGCCAAGTCTCTCGCTTCATGCAACTAGAACGGCGATTACAACGCCAACCACAAATCAAAAAAATATATCGATTTTATGAACGAGTATATGGCACTCAATCATATGCAGCTAGCACATCACGTTGATGCCTCTCAACTACACTACATAATTCCTCACCATTGCTTGCAACGCCCAGAGAGCTCAACAAACCCAGATTCGCGTGGTCTTTGACGCGTCAGCAAAGACAACATTATATCGTTCTCTCAACGATATTATCATGGCTGGACCAACTGTCCAACAAACACTCACACTAACGCTACTTTCGAATTGACTTCACAGGCACGCACTAACGGCCGACATCTCCAAGATATACCGGCAATCATTCGAATTGTATGAGCTTAATACAGTTATATTCGGGATGGCATGCGCACCATACTTAGCCATACGAAGCCTACATTTTATCGCTGAGCAGCATCAACAAGAATGTGCTATTGGCGCAACGGCTCTGCAACAAGAGATGTACGTCGACGATTTCCTAACGGGTGCAGACACCATAAAGGAGTTGCAACACAAGGTGAGTGAAGTCACACAAATCCTTTCCAAAGAAGGATTTTAACTTGAAAAGAGGAATGCTAGCCATCTAATGGAGTATCAAACTAATTTCGTATCAAAACAGAAGGCAATAATAAAACTAAGGCCCCTGGTATGTCCTGGAAGCCAGAACACGGGCGGAGAAACAATCAAACGTCAAGTTGTGTCCATTGTAGCCCATTTTGTACGATCTACTGGGCTTGCTTAGTCCTGTAGTCATTCGTTGTAAGATCTTATCTCATGAACTTTGGCAACAGGGATTAGATTAAGATGAGCCTCTGCCTGCTGAGCTCAACATTCGTTGGCAACAAATCGAAGCTGACTTGGACCACGTCAATCAAGTCCAAGTACCCAGATTCGTAAACACATCGACCCATGTGCGCGAAAAAATCGTATGTGCCATTTCTTACAAAATTGACATTTTGATGCAAATTAGTTATAAATCCACTAACTCATCATCTGGTAAAATTATATAGCGATAACCGCTAATTCCTGTACAAAAGCCAGGATTTTTGTGGGTTCTAAGTTACTGATATTGCTTGGGTGTAGAATGTGTTTCCCAAATCTGCTGAGTCTGCGCCTCGCTAGGGAATCGCAGTGTGCTAGTATATGCTCAGAGGACTCCTCCGTCTCTTCACAGTATCTACACAGCTGGGTGTTTGTTATTCCCAACTTCTACATGTGGCTACGGAGTCTGCAGTGACCCGTGTAGAGCCCTGTCAGAATCCTGAGGGCATTCTTTCCTTGTTGGATTAACCTTTGGAACCTTTTGAGGTCGTGGTTCACTATTAGTGCTTTAGCTTGTCTCATTCCCCTGGTGTTTAACCAGGAGGCTGTTCTAAGCGTATTCTCTTCCTTTCTTAGAAGTTCTTTTATTGTGTGCTGGCCTATGCCGCAGTAGAGTTCTGGCCATACCATTGCGGTGGCTGCACCCTTGCGTGCCAGTTCACTAATACTGATAAACGATGAATATGAAACAGTTTGTTGTGTCGGAAAACGTGGTCACAAAAAAATTCAAGAAATTAAGTTATAGGGGGGTTAAAACAAAAATGGCGTGAGTGTGGTTAACACTCACGATGGTTTGATGTGAAACTTGTCGTTTTTATACCCTTGCAAAGGGTAAAAAAACTATAAATAAACTATATATATTCTTGATCAGGGCGACGAGCTGAGTTGATTGAGCTTTGTCCGTCCATCTGTCTGTCCGTCTGTCTGTTTCTAGGCAAACTATTCTCTCAGTTTTAAAGCTATCGAGCTGAAACTTTGTACAGAGTCCTTTTTTTACTGCAGCCTGTTAAAATGTCAAAGCCGACTGGATCGGATGTTTATATCTTATAGCTTCCAAACGAACTATCGGTCGAAAAAGTGGTCTTAGTGAGAAAAACTTTTTTGTTTTTATTGTTAACGTATCCAAACTAAGAGATTATTAACTGTATATGCTTTCGCGCAGATTTCAAAACTTTGGTCAAAATCGGATGATTATATCTTATAGCTGCTATAAAAACCATAGGTCAGAAAATGGGCTTATTTAAACAAACAGCTAGAGTTCTTAAACTTTGGTATTTTAAACCACTTTCAAGTGTATGAAAACTTCGGCTTAGGCGAAGTTAGCTTGGCTTTCTCGTTTTAATTTGTACATTTTCGGCTATTTTCTGCCTTTGCGTGTTGAAAGTGTCTGAATACTCAGCATCCATTTTTAGTGTTTTTTTCACTTTAGCGAGTTCTCTTCTGTTGAATTCCTTAGTTTTACATCGCTATAATTCCAAATTTAATGAAAATTTACATTTACAATTTATATTATCTTTACCTTTCTTTTCAGTACTTAGTAGCACTCACTCTCCCTCTCGTGCTTACAGCAAAAGTTGTTCTCTCGTTGTTGCTGTGGTAGTTTCTGAGTGTCTCTGTTTTGATATTTTTTGGCTGAGCCATAGGCAAAAAACTGTAAATGAAATGTTGGGTGTGGTGTCTTAAACTCTTCTCTGCATCTCTCTCCGCTCCCCATCACCAATCTTCCCCCTGCCATCACTTCGCCAACCGTCTTGTGTGTGTGTGCCGAGCCACTGCACAAAGCAAACACAACAACAAAATATGGTTGGCGTCAGCGTCACGAGACGCTCAAATCAAATTTTACTCCTACTAAATTCGTCCGTACCGAAATTAAAGATGTTTCACATCAAAAATACTACTTAATCCTTGCATGGATAAAAACCATCGTTACGATTGTAGACGTCTACCTGATAATCCTCGAGAGCATTTAAATGAGCATTTTTGGGGAACGTCTCGAATAAGAAGGAGAGAATGGAGAGAAACATTCAAGTCCTGTATAAGTACTATACTCAATTCATGAAAGATAAAAACCTCAGCAGCTCCGTTGATTCGGTTTGGTTATTCAGACAGATTTTTAAAAATGATTTTGATATTGGCTTTCACTTACCAAAAAAAGTTAAGTGCACTAAGTGCGAAAATATTAAGTTTCTTGATGGAGAAGACAAAAAAAAATATGAGTACAGATTAATTTCAGATTAAAGACAAGGATATTTAAGAGAACTAGAAGAAAGTAAGAAGAGTTCAAAGTTCACATGTGCTAGTTTTGATCTACAGAAATTTTAGAACACTCCATTCGGAAATAATCGGCCCCGTTTCCGAATTTCGACTCGATTTTCGTGTAAACTTTAGTATTTTGTAGTCAAATTTGAAAACGTTGAATAGAAGGCGACAAATATACCTGCGGCTACTAGACAAAACTCGGAATTGAGGGAGCAGCTGAAACCGATTGCTTAGACTCAAATGAATTCAAATCGAGAGAAAATTGCGACGGGATCTAATAGCCTCAAATAAACTTGACTCTTCCGTTTAAATTTATATAAATTCAACTCGAAATTCACATGCTTACACGAAAAACGAGTCGGAATTCGGAATGGGCCCAATATTCACATTTACCGCATATAAAAGATTCGTTGGTTGAGAGTGACGAAGAATACTAATGTTTTTTCTTTGCTAAAATTAAATTTTCTTTAATACTTATATGGGTTTTAGCGACCTGTTTTTTGTCAAAGTTTTTGCATTTTGGCTGGCTTGAGGTCGGTGGAGAGTTACAATTCAATGTAATCAACACAAATCAACAGAGATTAATTACAACAATTTGGAATAGCAATTGGTATGTCTGTACAACGATCGCTGTTTCAAAGATAACCACATCTTATCATCAGCAGACTTTTGTATTGCATATTCACATTCAAACGACCACACAGACTCCCTTATAAATCTTCATATCGCCGAATAACGAGTTGGGGACTCCAATTTGCTATGGGACGAGACCACGATTCAGCCTAGAATGTTGTACAGACATACCAATTGCTATTCCAAATTGTTGTAATTAATCTCTGTTGATTTGTGTTGATTACATTGAATTGTAACTCTCTCTCTCTAAAAATTTTCTTTAATATATAAGTACATACTTCAATTTAAAAACATGAATATTTTATTTTATATATTTATATTTTATAAATTTTGTACTATTTTATAAATTATAATTTGTAAGTGACATAATTATAGCAAGTGCCAAACTTGACGAAGAACTTAAAAAATTTGTGGGCAAAAACATCGTATGTGCCAAAAATGAGTTTTTAGGAAAAAGTTCAGTTCTTTTCACAAAAATAGTTATGAGTTTAGTTAAATTAATGGATAAATGTTGCACATCTAAAGATAGGTAGCGATGTAGCCAGCCACCGCATCGAAAAGTAGAAATAACGCGCTCCTGCAAAATTTGGCTTTTGGCACATACGATTTTTTCGCGCACAGGGGTCGACATCATCACAAAACGTTGGCCAATTCCATGGATTTTCAGATGCCTCGCAGCGTGCCTACGGCTGTTGTATCTAGCTTCGAGCACTGGTTAACGGAACATACACATCGTTATTGGTCATCTCCAAATCCAAGGTTGCTCCTATAAAGACCATTTCATTGCCCAGATTGGAACGGTAGTGGCAACGGGGGAAATCTCAAAGGCATCATCTTTCAAGAAATTGTCAACAAATTTGAATCTTATCGTCGTATTCTTCGAGTCAGCGCTTATGTGCTTCGAGTATTCAACAAGCTGTGGCACATCTCATCACAGGAATTGCAGCACGCATTTATACACATCGTTTCGTCAATTCAACTCATTTCGTTTACTAAGGCAATTGGGCAACTTCAGTCCAATCAAACACTCAGACTAGAGTTTCAAAACATGACCCCACTTTTGTCCATGACTGAGGGCGGAAATCAATCTCTTATAGTTCTTCGAGTGGGTGGTCGCTTAACTCACGCACCTGTTCCGTTTGATGCAAGATGTCCTTTACTCCTTCAAAGGGATCATGAATTTACTTGGAAATACGTCAATAATTTGCATCTCATCAACATGCACGCTGGCGCCAAGTCTCTTATTGTCCTTCTCCGACTGCAAGTGTGGATTCTTAATGCAAGGAAACTGGTCAAATCTGTAGTAAGGCAATGTGTTCACTGCTACCATTACAAACCTCGCCTGATGAACCAGATCATGGGATCGTTACCATCAGATCGGTTCCTAACAATCAAGCCGTTCACCGTATTCGGAGTGGATCTATGTGGACCGTTCCTTACATCATATCGCATTCGCAGCAAAGTTCCATATAAGACGTATTTGGCTATCTTTATTTGCTTTTCATTAAAAGCAGTACACGTTAAACTTCTTTCAGATTTGTCACCTAACACTTTCATTCTCTCATTAAAGCGCTTCGTTTCTCGCAGAGGCACTCCACATCGCATATACTGTGTTAATGCTGAAAAGTTTACCGGGGCATGCGCACAGCTCAACCGTTTCAAACAGGAGCGCTTCATTCAACAAACCGAACGTCCATAGCCAGCAATTAGCTCCAAACGCTTCAATTGAGGTCCAAGTGGCGTACTCCAGTATCCAATATATCAACAGTTCAGCTGGTTTTCATCGATGCAGACAACAGCCTCTCTGACGCATCTCTAAAACATGTACCGGAAGGGATGGAAAGATTCGAGTGGTTGACATCCAGACCGCTAAAGGTGTCATACGGCGACTCATCTGCAAAGTAGCACCGCTTCCTATCCAACTCCTACGTCCTTTCAACGGATGGATAATATTTGAGCCTCATATTGTATATTAAATCCCATCTGTTGATCTTTCTCTTCAAGAGGGCAACGCAACATTGTTTTATGCACCTTAATCGAGCATATACGAAATCATTAAAACGACTTGAAATCAGACCAGCAAACAGTATACGGTAAACGTTTTTAGTAACGCGTTGTGGGGACATCTATTTTTATATACGATAACAAAGCGATAAAGTCGATTTTTCTCCTGTCAGAAGGTCACTATGGAAAATTTGGCGGCTGAAGGCAGGTTGATTGGGCGTGAGCTCACAGAGTAAAAATTAAGCATTTTTTTTTTAACCGATTTCAAGATATTTTTGATAGTATGGAGACTAGACGCGTGACCCATATTCAAGTATTGGTCTCACTAGGGAGACATACAGGCACTTCGTGTCGTAGAGGTCATGTAAGGTCATAACACAACGTCCGTCCCTTTCTGGCAGCTAAATTTGATCCAATAAGTCCCATTGAGGGAGTCAGGTGGGATCATAACTATTACTACAGCTCAATGAACACAGGCACCCAAAAAAATAGTACTGACAAAACAGAAATTTTATAAAAAGAAAAATTAAAAATTAAAATTTAAAAAAAAATAAAGTTAGTACCTTTTTTTTGCTAATCAATTTAAGTTTCTTTAATATTACGTTGATTTAATGCAGTTTTAATTGCTTTAAATTTCACTTAAGTCTTAAAATGCACCCACAATTCTCACTGTGCATTTTTATACCCTGTACGCAATGAAAATAGGTAAAAGGGGATCATGAAGTTGTGTAATTGTAAAAGGTATGTAACAGAGAGAAAAATACGATTCCGATTCCATGAAAAGTCGCCCACAATAATTTTTTCTGCTCGAAATAATTTTTTAAGTATTCTCTGTTGAATAGACGAATTTTCATTTTTTCGAAATATACATATAAATAAAATATTTATATTTTTAATTGCTTGCTATCCAAAGTCATTGGTAATAAAAATATTTACGAAATCTGTAAATTAACATCTGAATCTTAACTTTCAAATTACTTACACCTTAAAATATTAAATATTATTTGCTTTTTTGGTTTCCAAGTTGCAATAATTAGTAAACAAATTTTGATTGCAGCGAAAGGGACTTTTTTTTTAAATTTTTTTTCCCAAAATTTGGTTTTGTATCCAGGAATTTGCTGTATTAACCTGAGCTGTAAAATAAATTAAATGTAAATGTAGTAATGTAAATTCACTTTTGAATGTGAGGGAATCCGCTACTGTAATCCGCAACTGAAACATGTTTCTTGCCATCAGGTATTGTTATTATTATTGTTTACTGTTTTATCTGCTTCCTATGGAATCTGGAACCAGTCTCTATGGTAAAGCGCTGACTGGCTTTAAATTGGCGATGCCCAGCGTGATCCATGCAGGCGTGCTCCAATCAGCTCACCGCCTTCACGTGGCGACCCTGGGCACTAGTACCAATGTCACGACATAGTACTTGCTAAGGTGAGAAGTCGAATTAGCCCAACAGCCCTTTCGTCAGCGGATTCGCTGATGAGTAAAGCATTCTCACATCTCAGTAACCAGATTGAACCCCTCTTAATTCCAAATTAGCAAAACTGTTTGTTGACAGTATATCTTTCGATTTTCATGTTCTAGTTTTTACTGAGACGTGGTTAAAATCGGACATCTCAGATTCCACAATTTTTACCACTAAATACACCACTTATAGACGCGATCGCTCTTCTCGCGTTGGAGGAGGGGTTTTAATTGCTGTAGATTCCGGCCTTTCGTCGGAGTTGACAGATACTTTAATTCCCCTTGACATCGAGTTTATAAGTGTTAAAATAACTTTTTCTACTTTTTCCGTTTTTATTACTTGCTTTTATATTCCTCCCCGCTCTGATGCCACAGTTTACTTATCTCACCTTTCTGCCATCGAGTCGGTCTCTCTATTATTATCAAGCACTGACCTTTTGGTTGTTCTTGGAGATTTCAACTTGCCGGAAGTAATGTGGTCCACGAATGATGAATCCAATGCACTTTTTCCATTGAAATCTCATGATTTTATCGATGGACTTTTTGAGTTGTCGTTGTCTCAAGTCAATCCTATTCGGAACTCGAACAACAGAACTCTTGATTTAATCTTTTTGTTGGATCCTCCCGGAAATGTTGCATCTAGAATCGACCCATTGGTGTTTCCTGAGGACCCCTTTCATCCTACAGTTGAACTTACTATCGATTTGCCTTCTTGTGTGTGCTCTGCTTCTGGGAATTCGACGGCTAAAACACGCTGTTTTCAAAAAGCAGAGTTTTTAAAACTCAGTGATTTAATTTTTGAAACCGATTGGTCTCAATTGTACAATTGTACAGATATTGATGTCGCCATAAAACTTTTTTATGAAACCTTGTACTCGCTTTTTGATGTCTGGGTTCCACTTGAGCTCCCCCGCTGTCCTAATAGGCAGCCTTGGTTCACAAGAGAACTAATTACTTTAAAAAACAAGAAGTCAAGGTATTTCAAAAAGTATAAGATTTCGAAAAAATCATCTGATTTCTCTTGATATGTGGATGTGCGTTCTAGATTTAATGTGCTTAATGCACAGTGTTACAAAGACTATCTTAACCGATGCAGGCTGCAATTCTCACAAAATCCTAAGCAGTTTTATTCCTTTGTTAACTCTAAACGCAAATCTTCCATTATCCCCTCATCTGTGCGCTATGGTAATGTGAAAGCGAGCACTGATCAGGCCATAGCCGATTTGTTTGCGTAGTTTTTTACGTCAACCTACTCGTCCACTAGCTTTCCTACGAATCAACCATACCCTTATCGGCTAAATAAATCTAATTGTATTTTTAGCCCTGTGATAACTGAAAGCTCTCTTCTTTGTGATCTTAACTCTGTAAAACCTGTCTATGCACCGGGACCCGACGGAGTACCTGGTTGTGTACTTAGGTTTTGCGCTGATGCACTTTGTAAGCCTATTCATAAATTATTTGAATATTCTTTGCAATCATCCACTTTCCCTATGTTATGGAAGGAATCTTTTATCATTCCTCTCCATAAAAAAGGAAATAAGTCTGATGTTGAGAATTATAGAGGTATTTCAAAGTTGTCTGCAATTCCGAAAGCTTTTGGGAGAATTATTACATCTCAATTGCAGCATTTATGCAGTTCCATTATTTCCCCCTATCAACACGGCTTTGTAAAGCGTCGATCCACTACAACTAACTTATTAGAGCTTACATCATTAGTTATCAAAGGATTCTTATGTAATATGCAAACTGACGTGATTTATACTGATTTTAGTAAGCCTTTTGATTCTGTCAATCACTGCTTGCTGCTTCTCAAACTGAGTTTAATTGGTTTTCCAACCAACCTTCTTATTTGGATCTCTGATTACCTTAGTTCTAGAACACAAAAAGTTCTTTTTAGTAATTCATATTCCAAACCAATCCAGGTTACCTCTGGTGTACCCCAAGGTAGTCACTTGGGTCCATTGCTTTTTACACTCTTCATAAATGATCTTCCGTCAGTCTTGACTCACTCTCGTGTGCTTATGTACGCCGACGATGTGAAACTATGTTTAACATATAATGATTTGGTCTCCCGCTTTAATTTGCAAGCTGACTTGGATGCATTTCATTCTTGGTGTAAAGATAACCTACTAAACCTTAACAGTTCCAAGTGTAAGGTTATGACATTTTATAGAACCACACCACAACTCTTTTCTTATATGATTAATAATGTCCCACTAGAGTGTTTGAATGATACAGTCAATCAGGTAAATGATCTTGGGGTTATTCTAGATTACCGACTGAAATTTGACTCTCGCATAACGGCTACTGTTTGTAAGGCCAGGAGTATTCTTGGGTTCAGGAGTATTCTTGGGTTTATTAAGAGCTGGTCAAAGGAATTTGATGATCCATATACGATGAAAATTTTGTACATTTCTCTTGTCCGCCCTATACTCGAGTACGGATCTTGTGTGTGGTCTCCGCAATATTCGACCCATCAAGACAGAATTGAATCTGTGCAAAAGCAGCTTTTATTTTTTGCTCTTCGTGGTTTAAACTGGAATCCTGAGGTCCGTTTACCGTCATACTCTAGTAGGCTACTTTTGATTAACGTTCCCTCCCTCATTAACCGTAGAGTTATGCTTGGTGTAATTTTTATACATAGATTGATTAATGGTGAAATCGACTCATCTGAGTTGGTTGGTCAAATTAACCTCAACGTTCCTATTAGACCGACTCGCAATTTTATACCCCTATCACTAAATCGTTGTACCACTAACTATGCTTTGCATGAACCTTTTCGTGTTCTCTGTGCTGATTACAATAAACTCTACCGAGTAATCAACTCCGAAGCTTCTCTTCCTGCTTTAAAAACTACTATTTTAACATATTTAGCCCGTAGTTGACATTTCTTTATGTTTTTCCTTCGCGATTCGTCTCATACGTAAGTGTCTCCGCCTCTCGGTCGGTTCGGCTACTATTTTGGGCTACTATTTTGCCTGCGGTTCGCGCGTAACAGGCCCTGGCTTGGTGTCGCATGGGCCACTTGAACGTACTGCGCATTGTACGTCAACGTCCAGACAAAAAAAAAGGGCTGTTGGGCTAATGTGGCAGACACTTCCGTCCTCTGACGAGTTTTCAAGTACGTTCAAACCACACTATTGTTAAATCAGTGACACAGGTGCAGTTGAGACGACTCCAGCTTAGAGTCCGTCCTGGTTCTGAACACAAGCTCACATAAAGTCTTGCGGGGTGAAGCATGCCATGCTAAAGCAAAGAAATATTAGCATGGACGTTTAAGATGGTGCGTCGGAACTGCCTGAGCTCTTTGATGTAATCGGAAACTATAGAAAGAGTTGATAAAGACAGAGAAATAAGCGATACACCAGTCACGTCATATCCTGTGCAAGACTCAAAAAAGAAGGTGAAAAGTAAGGAACCTAATGATGCATTCCAGACAGTGTCCCGCAAAAAGGGCAAATCAAAACAATCAAGCGAAAATGCGATTAAAGCCGGCACTAAAAGGAAACATGAAGCCGAGATTGGTACAAAAAAAAACTGGCAGATAAAGGACACGAAGCCGCCCAGACGCGGTATTAGTTAGGCAAGAGTTACGCAGATGTTCTAAGAGACCTCCGAAAAAACGTGAAGCCAGACAAAACTGATATCACTATCAGCTCGGTTAGGAAATCAAATCAGGGGACATGTTACTGTAGTTGGCCAATAGAGAGCGAAATCAAAAAGGTCTATGAGACCATCAAATACACGCTTAAGGAAAGAGCGACAGTCAAGGTTGCCAAACTGGAAATACGGTACTTAAACAGTTTTACAGAGGGGGTTGTGTCTGCAATAAGAGCAGCAATATGTGATGCTAGTCAAGACATCCAAGTCCGACTGCCAACACAATTATACTGTTTTTATACTGTCCACTGAAGACGCAGCAAAAATTCTGAAGGATCAAAGAGTTAAGATAAGATTAACAGCAAGTAAAACGGTGCATCGAAATCAAGCGATGCTTCAAGTGCTTTGGCGTTGGCCACTTACAGAAGGACTGCAATGAACCGGACCGAAAAGCGGCCACAACTTAAAAGCTGCACAAAACCACCAATGTGCTGTATATGTGCTTACGAGAGGTTAATTACTTCCCACGTGCGAGTAACTGCGCTGTCAGTAATCGGAAAGGAAAAATATGAAAGTTTTTTAAGACAATTAACACACAAGCAGAACAGCGGATGGTCTTCTCTCTCAGATAGTCCTGGAGGAGCAAGCAGAGTTGGTAAAAGTAAGCGAGCAGTATCAGCGAAAGGAAAGTCTTGCTTGAAGATGAAACAAAAGCTCCAGCAAAACGGATCCCAGGTGTAAGCAGCTTCCGGCATCTGAGTGACTTCCGAGTAAGGGGCTAAGTATTCGCGCGAGTCGGAGACTAGAATATATTTAGCTGATACCTCACACCTAGTGACGACAAACAAACATTTTAGGGCAAACTCGTTGACATTGAAGAGACCGCAAGGCAAATGAAAGGAAACCTCATTGGAGCGGGTGATTTTAGTTCGAGAGCGGAAGAGTGGGGTATGCCATCAACTGGCTCAATAGATCCCAGAGTCCTAAATATGGCCGCAAGATTGAGTCTGGCAGTTGCGAACGTTGGTGCAACTGCGACATTTTGGCGAACGAGAAACGCTGTCACGATTCCAGATATATCTCTGGTGTCAGAAAACCTGGCACATAAATTTGCAGACTGAAAAGTACTAGATACTTACAATGGAAGCGACCATGAGACGTTCTACGAGAAATCAGGACAAGCAACGCGGGTTCAAATAGAGCGACACGAGGACACAGGTGGAACATAAAAAGTTGATTAACGAAATTGACGGGAGAACAACGGAAATACAGAACTGCGCTAGCGCCAGGAATATTGTAAACAACACTGTGCTCACTATAAAAAGAGCTTGTGATGCCGCATTGCCCAAAACTGGGAACAGACGCAGAAATGGACTTGAAATATACTGGTAGACGGAGGACATGAAAGCACAGAGGGAAACGTGTATTACGAAGAGATGCCTCCTCACTAGAGCAAAACGTAGAAAGTATGCCACAGCACAGGAGGAAAAATATAGGAGCGTAAAGAAGGATTGCTATCTGCAACAGTAAGCGAGAGAAATGGAAAGCCCTCTGCAATGACGTAAATACCGATCCATGGGGTCTTGGCTATAAACTTGTGATGAAAAAGCTCAGGGCTAAAAGCTCATTACCAGATATGGAAGAACAACATAATTTTCAAAGCGCGGCTTCCTCCTTATCAGATAAGACCAGCAATGCGACATTCAACCGATGAACAAGTGCAACTCTTAACCGAGAACGAACTTTTTAGAGCGGCAAATAGCATGAAGAACAGGAAAGCATCGGGACCAGGCAACATCCCTACAGAAGTTTTCAAGGCAATCACAGAAACCATTTACTTTAATAAATATGTATAACGCGTGTATCCGGAATGAAATATTTCCAGGCCCCTGGAAAGTGCAAGGGCAAAGAGGATACCACCACCCCATCTGCGTATATACCACTATTTATGCAAAATACAACAGAAAAGCTGATCAAGCCCCAATTTGCAGCGGCAGTCGAAAGTGCTGGTGATTTTTCTCTGAGGCAGTACGGCCTTAGGCCAGGTAGATCTACATGCGGAGCCATACAGGAAGTCATTCAGGCGGAGCAGGCAAGTCAGCAGGAATATAATTTCTCATATTGCTTGCAACACTAGATGTGAAAACCGCATTCAACCTCGTCAAATGGGAGCATTTGATTGTAGCACTCAAAGAAAGATTCAGTATCCCCGAATACCTAATGCGGATATTAAGCAGCTACCTCTCAAACAGATAATTGATTTACCAAAAATAAGTAGCCGAAAAATGTATGCAAATAACCTCAGGAGCAGCACAGGGATCCATCCTTGGTAGGATATGCAGATGACATCGTAGCAGTTATAAATGCACGTAACACTAAGTACCAACAACGTATACGCAGGTGATGATGCGAGTTAAGGGCTGACTGGACACGCACGGACTAGAACTGGTGACGGAAAAAACAGAATTACTGTTGATCACCAGAAAACAGATACCGAAAGAGGTGGACATGAGAATCGACGAAAGTATCGTAAGCAGGGCTGCAAACCTCATACAAATCGACAGGGGTTCACTCCGGGGTTCGAACCCGGGAATCTTTTTGGGTTCGGGTTCACGGAGCGGGTTCAGAAGGTCGCTGAACCTGGGTTCGGGTTCGAACCGGGGTTCAGAAATATTTTTGTTCTGAAAACATATACGTAAATTAAAACAAACAATAGACTCCAGGTCGATAAGTCATGGAGCAATGAAAATTAGAGATCAAATTTACGCTGCTCAATTTCTAGCAGAGTTAAAAGATAGTCCCCATTAAGATTTCTCCATAGAGAAATTCCGCATAGGAAATTACAGTGGATCACAGTGGTTAGTGCGAGCCGGACGTATTCCCAACTTTGCACTCTCAGAGCGTAAGTGACAGCTGACTAATTTGTAAGAGAAACGGAGTAGACTGCGCCACCGTTCGGTCTATATATTATAATTTTATGTTTGCTTAAGACTTTTAAAACAAGACACCAAAAAGGAGGATGGTCGACTGTACAGCTGTTTTTAGAAACTCGCGGTTTTATTATCAGCAGGCATTGCCTAACTTTTGCAAGTTGACAAAGGCCATCTCATGCCAGCATTGAGCTGACTGTTTGGGAATTCCAAAGGCAGCATAAGTGCAAATCAGACAGCTGCAAATCGACAGAAGACGTTGTGTGTGTGTGTGCCCTTTTTCGGCCTTTCTGTGTTAGTAGGGCTTTAATTAACGCACTGTATAAATTAATCAATAGTGCGTCTTCCAGCTATCTTTCAAAATGACTGACTCTATCGTTGTATAAAACAAATATCTGAGTAGAAAAAGTGCGCAAGGTAATTAATTGTATTTGCAGAAACTGCTAATACAACAAATGCGACATTGTTAATTTCCTTACAATGATAATTCTTTCAAAACTTAAATGCATAAAGATTGCTTGTCATTTTCATCAGAAGATAAACATGGTAAAGAATCATTAATTGTCTTATTTACCATTCTTAAAGCTTTAACTAATTAGTTCCTTTCTTATATTGGTAAATATTTTTTGCAAGCTGTTTTTATTCCAAGGCTTAAAAATTGTGGGAAATGACAAAGTTGACATTTATAGCAGCTTGAGAAATATGTAATAATACATATTTTTTGAACCGAAGCCTTGTCAACTATTTTTTGCTCCGGTTCAGGTTCGGGTTCGGGAAGAAAAAATTTGTTCTGCTCCGGTTCAGGTTCGGTTCGGACTTTCCAAAAATTCCGGAGTCTCCGACTCCGGAGCGGTTCAACTCCGAACCGGTTTGCAGCCCTGATCGTAAGGACTCAAAAAGTTATCAAGTACCTGGGAGTCAAGCTGATTCAAATTTGACTATTGGAGACTACAAAGTCCCTTAGCAGACTAGTGGCAAATACTGGTGGACTGATTCAATCCATGTGGAAACTACTGTTGGAGGTTAATACTGCCATCCTGCTGTATGGCAGCGAGGTCCGGTCAGATGCACTGAGAAAACAATGCCGACGAGAGCCATTGCTTGCAATCTAAAGGACAACGGCTCTAAGGATAATTCGTGCATACCGAACGTTATTAGGAGCGGCAGCTCAGCTCATAGCAGGAGTAATTCCGATCGACCCACTACAACAGGACAAATTGAAGATACCTGCAGAGAAGAACCTTTTGCACAGTGGCAATACAGATGGACAGTCGAGAGAACTGGAAGGTGGACAGCAAAGCTTTTGCACAACGTAAAAGAATGGGTCTAAAGAAAGCACGGTGATGTCGATTACTTCGTTACACAAATGCTTATAGGACATGGATACTTTAGCACCTATCTGCATAAGATGAGAAAAAGCACGGAGTCTAGCTTAGCAAACTTTGTTGGCGAAATCCTGCGCCTGAAGAAAAACCCCTGGATGAAAGGATGCACTAGGAGGGTCAGGACTCAGACGAAAGATTGGAGCGTATAGCGCGTATATTGGCCCACTTCGAACTTATGCGAAAGTTTTTCCGAAGTGGATTAAAAACTAAATTTCCAACTTTTCGCCGTTCTTGAATTTTTGTAGGCCACACTAAGCAATTACTGGCCGTATGGGGCCTAGTGGTGGTGGTTCAGAACTTCTAGTCATAGATCTTCTGGACCTAACGGGGGCGTATGTGGTCAGGGAAAGCTTCTGATCGGTTCAACTTGGCGAACCCAGGGTGATCCTGGCTTACTACGTCTCAAGTCGACTCACACCTCCTCGTGGTGACCACCGGAAGCAGTGGCAATGCACCCGCATTCGCTGCTGACCTAACAAAATAGTGATGATATCGCCTTGGTGAATGTCCTCAAGAAATATTCTCGGACGTTACCGCCCTCAGGAACGATGGACGGACGGGCAAGTCGCTACCAAAGAGAAGACAGAACAGAAACACACCCTGGGAGATTTACTACACGGACTTTCAAGCCGAGTTGGGTGCGGCTCGTGGTGATAGACTCGTCGCTCGTCATCAGCTCACCAGTTGAGAAGACTCCGCGCTCGACTAAGCAAAATATTTTAAATAGTCTATCGTGCCACGCCAACAGAAGAAAGGACGGCACGATAAAGATGAATCCCCTGGAACTATACGACGTCGACCACGCATAAGATCGTCTAGCGATTTTAACCGAGTCGGGAGAGAGAGTTTTGGATCGACAGTCGGACGATTTACCTTCATGAACAACCTCCGGACGGAGAGGGCTAATAGACTCGCTCGGCGGAACAGGTCTAGTAGTCCAGTTTGAACACCTCGAACATAAGCGACTGGTCCCTGGTCAGCGAAATCAGATTGATCACGTTGTGATAGACGGAAGGCATCTCGAGTGTCTAGACGTCGTCGATTCGAGGGCCAACTAGACTCGGATCTTACCTGTGCGCCGGTACCACGGGCTCATGTGGCCCCGCACGCTCTACACACGTCAAGTAAACGTCGGAACTGCAACCAAGGGACCTCTGAACCTACAGTAAACTCCCCAATAGGAAACCTCCATTCTCATTTGACAGTCCGTATTCCACTCATACGCCAGGGTCTGTTACCGCCCTCGAAACGGTCGTCGACGAGGAGTGCCGACGCGTACTGCAGAACGCTGGCTACAGGAGAACTCTGCAGTCGAGAGTAACGCGGGCTGCTAAAGAGCGATATCTGGAGAAAAGGAAAGAGGAGAAACGCCTTTTTAGAAGAAAAAAGTTTGAGCAGGAAAGGCGCATGCGCGAGGAAGTCGAGATGTTATTCGGCATGAGTGAGACTCGAAAATTTTACCAAAAGATGAAGCAGTTAACAGAAGGTTTCAAGCCCAGAGTCGCACAATGCAAAGACGAACAGGGGAATCTGGTCACAGATCCGCAAGTGGCGCTTAACAAATGGAGAAGTTACTTTTCCAACCTACTGGGAGGCGATGACGAACTTGATGCCGCCTTTAGAGAAGTAACGATGCCACCAATCGACAACATAGAGATAGACCCGCCGACCCAACAGGAAGTCTGTTTAGCCATAAGAAGGCTAAAGAACAACAAGTCGCCAGGCGCTGATGAGCTGCCCGCTGAATTGTTCAAGGCTGGAGGCGAAGAATTGGTAAGGTGCATGCACCAACTTCTGTGCCGTATATGGGTTGATGAAAGCATGCCTGACGATTGGAATCTAAGTGTTCTCTGTCCAATCTTTAAAAAAGGAGACCCTGCAGTTTGCGCCAACTACCGCGGGATTAGTCTCCTCCCTATCGCATATAAGGTTCTGTCCCGCATTATTTGTGAACGCCTTAAGCCGCTAATTGATACACTGATTGGACCTTATCAGTGTGGCTTTAGACCTGGTAAATCCACCACAGACCAGATATTCACATTGCGCCAAATCCTGGAGAAGACCTATGAGAGAAACATCGAAAATCACCATCTTTTTATCGATTACAAAGCCGCTTTCGACACGCCGATAAGGTCAAGGTTTTTCGAAGCCCTGTCTACTTTAGGTATTCCAGCAAAGTACGTTCGACTTTGCATGATGACGTTGAGAAGCACTCAAAGCTCCGTCAAAATTGGAACGAACCTCTCCGAGCCTTTTGATACCAAAAGAGGTTTTAGGCAGGGTGACACCTTATCGTGTGACTTCTTTAATCTGCTGATGGAGTATATACTGCGCCAGTGCCCAAATGCCAACAGATCGGGCACCATCTTTAATAAGGATGTAATGCTACTCGCATATGCCGATGATATTGACATTATCGGCAAAACCGAACAGGCAGTAAGCAAGGCGTTTTTAGAGATTGAGAAGCAGTCTGAACTAATGGGTTTAGCAACAGAAGTACACACAACTTGGGCAATCTGTTGCAATGGGAGAGTACAACTTTAAAGTTGTAGAGGACTTTGTCTACCTCGGAACGATGATAACCGGCGACAACAACATCAGCCTGGAAATTCGAAGAAGAATCACGCTCGCAAACCGATGCTATTACGGGCTAAGTAGGGAGCTCAAGAGCAGAAACCTCAAGCGAAGAACAAAAATAGCGCTATATAACTCGCTTATCAGCAATACGGCGCAGAAGCATGGGCAATATCATCAGCGGATGAGGCGGCGATTGGCGTTTTCGAGCGAAAGATTCTTCGCAGGATTTATGGACCTTTGAAAGTTGGCGAGGACTTTCGCATCCGAAGGAATGACGAACTGTATAAGCTCTATGGGGATACTAGTCTGGTCAAGCGCATAAAGCAACAGCGGCTGCGCTGGCTGGGACATATTACCCGAATGGATGATCAAGCTCCAGCAAAAATGGTCTACAAGAGGAATGCGAAAGAACTGGGACAAGGCAAGGTGGGACGACCACCTCTAAGGTGGGACGACCAGGTGCGGAAAGACATTTCTAAGCTTGGCGTGAAAAACTGGTGCCAGCTCGCACGGAGCAGAAGCGACTGGCGGACACTAGTTGCAGCGGCCGAGACCGTCAAACGGTTGTGATGCAAGCATCGGGCCAATAAAGAAGAAGAAGAAGAAGAAGATGGGGCCTAGTAGTTAGTGTGCTGGACTGCTGGGCGGCACTAGCTGGTGAAGGTGACCGTATGTGTAAAAGCTATTTTTCTAAAGAAAGAAAAAAACTTTTATTATTAGATGTGCCATATTACATGCCAATTTCCTAATTAGTCGAGATCCACCGTCGTTGTATGCCACACGTAGACTTCCCACTTGATTCATTGTTGATGTGCTATTTACTAAGAATACCATGATCGACGATTTCCATTTTGAATTCTTTGCTTTAAATGTTTGAACATTTCAAGCGCTTTTTGCAGCCTTTTTTCAAGTAAATCTGAAAGTTTTTAATTTTTATGACAATTTTGTTTCTCTTCTCTGTGCTAACTGCATGCTCCTTAAGCTGCTCAAAAATCCAGCTTGAAATTGCACGGGCATTTCGGTTGTTTTCAGCCCATACATTGAACAGCGTTGCATGGCTGAACTCAAACTTAACTGCAAATATCAAGAGAATGTGCGCAAAGCCGCAAAAAGCGTAAATAACACGATGAGATATACACTTTAAGGTCAAACTCCTCATATTTACTTTTTGTCAGAAATTGTCAGAACGTTAGTTTATACTCCACATTTCACGGGCACGTTGGTTCGATTTTTTTTCTATATAAGCACATAACAAAATGATAAGTAGAAACAACACTTTACAAGAACAACACACAATTTGTTTCAGAATTCACATTCTACATACCTTTGCCTTTATTTTCCATATTTTACATTCAATTTTTATTCAGGTAGTGATAAATGGCACAAGCTTAAAGTGTAGTAACCGCTTCTCGTTTTCTTTTAACACAACAAGCAGCTGACCGAACAGTTGACTTTGCAGCCCTGCGAAAAATGCTGGGGTGCACTGATAGCAAAACGCTTAGTGGATTTATGCCGCCCAAACTGAAATCTGGCCCAGTGTGCAGTGTGTTGCAAGCGCCGTTTTTTAGATGGTTGTTTGATGTCTAAGTTTGTAGTCTGATTTGTGTTGAGATATCCTAATTCTAAGTTTCGATTTTGTTTTACCAATGTACAATTTGTTGCAGCTGTTTTCTGAATTTCCATTACATGGATTCTTGTAAATAACATTGCTCTTATCGAATGTGGCTACTTTGGACTTCGTCTTATTGAAAAAAGTGCTACATTGTGTTATTTGGTTTGTGGGCTAGCTCTATATCTTGCTTATTGTAGCAGTCAGAATGGGCGAAACGTTCTGAAAGCTGTAGACCATATGTGAGCGACTTGTAAGTTTTGGGTTGTTGTTTATTCCTAGCTGTTGTTTTACCGTTCTTATCAATCAGAGATTTGATGATGTTTCTTGGGAAGTCATTGTCTGTCAAAATTTGTTTAATTTCTGAAATCGTCTCCTGGTGATAAATTTCGTCACTTACTTTCAGCATCCTTTGAATACAACTCTTTGCTGTATTTATTACCTTGTTTTAAGGATGTTTGGAATAATTGATTATTCTGCCTGATGATGATGGCTTTATGTACCACTTTATTTTTAGTTGGTTGCCATGTCTGTTTATTGTAGAGACTAAATATGGTAGTTTGTCACCATCTCCAGTTCTATGGTGAATTTTAAATTTGTGTGGAACGAGTTGAATGCGTCAAGTGTGTTTTTGCCCGCTGAGCTCAGATAAATTGTATGTTTTTCCCCAGCACGTCAGGTTTACGAGATATTTGCATAACCGTGTGTTTAGCGAGGTATCATTACATTTGTTGGTCGTGTGGCCACATTAAGGGTCATATTTCAACCAAATTTGTTTTAATGTAAGCTGCATTAAATGACGTTTCAGAAAACCAAAAATGAAGTTTTGATTTTGCAGATAAGGTACAAATTTTTGGATTTTAATATTAAAAATGTGGTTATTTTTTGAAAAGATTGATTTTTTTCCCAGTTTAAAAAATTCTGAAAAATTTTCCGCTAATATTAAAAATCTTAGAAAAAAATAGTTGGTAGTCCTTTGTTTCTTCTTATTTTACATATTTTCAGTTTTTCGATATCATTGCGCTTTTAAAATTTATAGCCCAAAAACTATTAAAAATTTTGTACTTTTTACATGTTTTAACAATATTAAACCTTAAAATGTCTAAAAATTTACAAAAATCGATCTTAAATAACTATTAAATATCCATTCATTGGAATGGTTGGTTATTCTGGCTCAAGGTCATCCGTCCCATCCAAGGAATGAAAAACGGTGGATTCTTTTTTATTTCCCAATATATTTCGAGCCCACATCGGGGTCCGTCTTCAGGGGGCTATTAAACAACATTGAACAGATATAAATAACAAGATTTTAGCTAACAAAAAGTAAACAACATTCGAACCTTTACATACATTGATACGGGACAAGAAACAAGTGCTCGCCACGGAGTTTGATGTGAAACTAATTAATCCTAACCCAGCAAACAATTTCATATAAAAATAAACGTTTTGTAAGCGTTTAAATATAAGCAAAACGCTTATAAAACGCTGCTGTGACATTAATAAAACGCATCAAAGTAAGCGTTTTATAATCGAAACGCACCCATCTTTATAAGCTTAAAAAAGACGCTTACAAAACATGTTTTATAATTCATTTTTTTACGCTTTCCACAAGCTTTGTAAATACGGTTATAAAACACGTATTGTAAGTGAAATAATAAAGCGTTTTAAACATTTATTTTGTCAGTGTTCTGGTTGGTTATTTTTATTATTCAAAAGTTAGAATAATATTAAATTAGCGTTTTCCCTGCTTTAAAAGGAAATACAAAGTCCTCTTCCTTCCTTAATATCAAAGTGAAAGTCTCTGCAACAGAATTTAAATGTAAATGTAAATAGTTGACTTTAAACTGCAAGAAAGCATTGTTAGTCACCACGAATGACAGTGGCGAATGTCATGTCTTCTCCGCAGCAAACTTTCTTGCACTTGAGGTTGACAGTCGTATATAGTCTGCTTTCTTAATTTTTTCCTTATACTATTGCTGCTGGCATTAAATGAATTTAAACGCGCACTTACTTTTTTAAAGAACAATTTTTACTTCTTTGCTCTTAAAGAAAAAAAACCAAAATGAGATGATACTCATTTTTTTCTTGCCAAACCAAAAGATCACAAGGGAGAGAGAGAGCGCCAAGAGAGAGTGCCAAGAGAGAGTGAGCACGAAATCTCTCGGTCGCCGAAACGACGTTTGAAAATCGATGGCTGCCATACGACAACGCATGAAAAAGTAAGCTTACTTTAAGCTTCTTTTGCATAACGTTTGCTCAATTGCTGGCTGCACTGAGAAAAAAAGGATAGTTTTTGATGATCCTTAGGATGATTTTTAACTATCCATTGGGACTGGATAGTTAACTATCCTTTTTTAAGATCCATTGGATCTTTTCGAAGTCGATTTATTTTCGAAAAAAGGATATTAAAAAAACCATAGGATATTTAATAACTATACATTTGAACTGTTAAAAATATCCCCTTTTCTATATCCATTAGATCTTTTTGAAATATCCTTTTGATCTTTTTTTAAATATCCTTTTGATATCCGTTGGATCTTAATGACATATCCCATGGATCTATTATTAATATCCTTTTAATATCCATTGGATCTTAAAGACATATCCCATGGATCTGTTAAATAGATCATTTCCAAATGAAAGACTGTCGTAGATCTAATTTCGTAAGCTTGACAATGATTGCCAAAATTTATGCTTTCAAATATGTAAACAATTTTATGCAGGTCAATTCTTTAACTTAAATTAATAATAGTACATTATCCACTTAAAAGTAATATGCTGTGTCATTAGAATTAGTGAGTATGTAAAGTCTTAGAAGTAGTACGTATCCACACCAGAAGGGATTTCTCTAGATATTTAATGTCAAAAACATGAAACAACATAAAACAGGAGTCTAATGCGCTGATAAATGAATCAAATTTAAGCATACATAAAACTCCTCAGTGGTAATTTCGTCTTCACCTATTATCACTACAAAAGGTTGAATTGGGGTTTTGTGCATGAGACATTTTTGCAGCCTAATTTCCATCTTGTGTGCCAAATCGTTAATCGTGCGTAGTCAGAAAATGCAGCTGATCACAGAATCTTGCATGTTGGCTCCGACACATATGTCCAATTCTTTGTGCTGCACACCTTGCGGACGTTGGTCTTCAAATAGCTTAAGTACTTTTCACCTGATTGATAAAAAAAAAAGAAAGAATAAGAAGAAAATATACAATTAAGAAATCTTTGATTTTTCTGAAAAATATTGCAAATTTAGGTACGCATGTGACCACATGCAATACATGTACATGGGTATGTATGTATGTACACATAAACGTAACGCGCCTGAGACTTACAAAACAAAACTTATATATAATTTAATGCATTCATGTTTGTGTTTGTAAGTTTTGTTAATTCAAGCCGTACGCGCACAAGCACACACACGCACTAGATACACACTTTAACTTTGAATGTGAAAATGCATTGCAAATAAAGTGAATACATACATAAGTTTTAATGCAAGCACATGTCACTTACCTGACGTTTATTATTTCACTTTACAATCACTTTAATATCACTCATCACGTTTTTAATAAAGTTGCCGGCTATGCTACAGTCTGTGTATTGGTGCGTGTGCTCTCTGCGATTTCTTCACTTCGAATGACGCAGCTACCACGACATCGAAAGCAATATGTCTTTCTCTTTCGCACCAACGGGCATACTCGACTTGCTTGCTATCGGGCTATCGCCTGTCGATAACAAAATTCGATACTTCAACCAATATAAGATCCCGTTCACCCTATTTTAAGCTCCTTTGGATCGTTTTAGCTTAAAAAGGATATGTCAAAAAAGGATAGTTTATTGATCTTTATTCTTCATCCAAAGGAGCTGAAAAATGTGAAAAGGATATTTAAAAAACTGGATCTTAGAGGGGATATTTCGAATATCCTTTCTACGGGGATCTTTTTTTTTTCTGTGTGAGAATGTGTGTTTTGGTCAAGTAAGTGCCTATATATGTGTGCGCAGTTCTCTGTATCAGATTTAAAATTCAGCCTAATATTTGTTGGTGTATTGATAAGGTGCAACAGTTCCAGAGTAAATCTCTTATTATAGTTACGCTCTTGTTGTAGAATACTTGTGGCATCAAAATCAGGAGAATGTTCGCTCTCTGCACAGTGGCCCGCAAATGCTGTTTTTTGTGTGTTGATCTCCATTCGTCTTTTTATACCCTTGGAGAGGGTATATTAAAATGGTCCGGATGTTTGTAACGCATAGAAGGAAGCATCTCCGACCACATAAAGTATATATATTCTTGATCAGCATGACGAGCTGAGTTGATATAGCCATGTCCGTCTGTCCGTCCGTCTGTCCGTCCGTCTGGCCGTCCGTCTGTTTCTACGCTATCTCCTCCGTCAGTTTTAAAGCTATCTTAACCAAACTTTGCACGAAGTCTTTTGGTATAAATACGCTGCACATTTGTCGGAACCGGCCGGATCGGATGACTATAGCATATAGCTGCCATAGGAACGATCGGTTGAAAAACTAGTTTTAGTGAGAAAAACTTTTTTGTTTTTAGTGCTATCGCTCCCAACGCTCGCATTTATAAGTTTTTAATGATTTCACATAATTTCACCAAGCCTTGTCAAAATCGGACAACTATATAGTATAGCTGCCATACAAAAATTAGGTCTGAAAAAAAGTCTTAGTGAGAATAACTTTTTTGTTTTCAAAGATATCGCTCCCAACGCTCGTATTTATAAGTTTTCAATGATTTCACATAATTTCAACAAGATTTTTCGAAATCGGACCACTATATAGTATAGCTGCCATACAAACTGTCAGGCATATATCAAGCTCCAAGGGTATATAAACTTCGGTCGAGCCGAAGTTAGCTTGCCTCTATTTTTATATCTGACCTGTGTCCAGTTAGTCTCGTTTTAAGCTTTGATTTTGTCGTGCCAACATATATTTTGTTACATTAGTCCCGTCTCCAGCGCATGGTATTTGATATATTAAATTATTTTTGTCCAACTTTGCAACATTGCTCTTCATATTGTTAAACAGAGCAGCCAAGGTAAATGTTGGCTTGTGGGCTATTGCGATTTGATCCCTGTCGTATAGGTCAGCTTTGGCGAGTCTTTCAGAGTACTGGGGAATATATGTCACTGATTTATATGTTCTTGTCTGTTCAGCTCGTGTTGTTGTGGATTCTTTTCCAATACCTTTAATTATCGACTTAATGATCTTGTGGGGAAAGTCATTCTTGGTCAGTATATTTTTAATTTTGACTAAATTCTCTGTGTGAAAAATTTTATCGCTGGTATCTAGTATCCGCTTAGCAAGATTTTTTTGCCGTGTTTATTACTATGTTTTTTGGATGTTTTGAATGGTAATTTATTATCCGTCCTGATGCTGTGCACTGCAGCGTCTAAAAATGGTAGTTTGTTGTCAGCTTCTAATTCTATGGTGAATTGTATGTCCTTGTGATATGAATTTAGCACCTGTAGAGTTGTTTGGATGTCCTCTTCTCTGACTATCGCAAAGAGATCGTCAACATATTTGGTTAAGAGTCGGGTAGTTTTTACCCTCTTAAAGACTTCTTCCATGACGATATCTGCTATAATTGGTGACGCTGGAGATCCCATGGGGAGACCTTTCAACTGAACATAGAGTTCGTCTTTAAACTTGAAATATCGGTTCTCATTTATACAAAAAGTTAACGCTTCCAGAAATAGTTTTTTTTGGCATATTCGTGTGGTTTTTGATTAATTCCCATTTGTCACGAATTACGTCAATTGCCAGGTCAGTGGGGATACTAGGGAATAGTGATATCACGTCGAAAGAAATAAGTTTCTCATCGTCAAAAATGTGGGAGTCATTTATCCTTGTCTTAAATTCTGTTGCGTTTTTTACGTTGAATGTGGAGTCTATCGTCAAGTTTTTTAAAATTTCCAACATATATTTACATGGATGGTACGAAGGCAAGTTAATCATAGAACATATTGGTCGGAGAGGAGTGTCTTTTTTATGGATTTTTGGTAATCCATAGATCCTAGGTGGAAGTGCCGTGCTTGTCATGAGTATGTTCTTTCGCTCCTTGAAATCAGATCCAGTTTAAATAATTTGTTTACGATTTCGTTGTTTTTCGTTTGTAATTTTGAGGTTGGGTCTTTCCTTATAATCCTATATGTCGATAGATCGTCTAATATGCTTTTCATTTTGTCCGTATAATCTTTCCTTTCCATGGCGACTGTTACATTTCCCTTATCCGCATTTAAAATAATTTCGTCTTTATTTTCTTTTAGAAATTTCCTGGTCTGACCCACTGTTTCTAGTATTGCTTGGTCCATTGCGCTCTTCGTGTTTTTTGTTGTGCAGTCTTTGATGAGCAATGACAACTTTGTTCTCGCGGACTCTTGTTTCTCCTTGCACCTAACTGTCTGCACCAATTCCTCTCCATCAGCTATGCATTTGAAGAGAGGAAATTGGGTTTTGCCTAAAGACAACGCGAACTTTGGACCCTTTGCAAGAAGTGCTTGTACGTTTGGCGGGAATTTTGTTGTTGTTGTGTTCACAAACCACTCTCTGTTGTTCGTGTTCTCCTTAAATATTCCATTCCGCTCATTCCGCAGCCTCTCAAATTTGTCTAATTGTCGTTCCCTAATTGTTGTTGCTAGGTTTTTAGTTGCGTCGCTCACTTTTGAGCAGATCGTCGATGCGTCTGCTATGCTAATTTGTGTTTGGAGTTTTGTTTTTGTGTTCTTTAAATGTTTGTTTTCCTCGGCTATTTGTTTGTGTTTAAATTTAATAAGTACGTTCAGTAGTTTTGTTTGAAAGAGTCTGATGTGTCTATCTAGTTGCTGTTGTATGTCCGCAGGAATGTTATGTTTTTTATGAAGATGTGTCCCTTTGTTGTGTTTTGAATAAATTTGGGAATTAGTCTAGTCTTCCTACACCTTAAAAGAAATTTTAAGCTAGTTTTTAGTTTAGCCATTTTGGTGGACATCGACTGGAACTTGTTGATTATCGTTCTGGTGTTGCTGTTGTAGCTACTTTTTATCTGTGCATACGTCATGGTTGTGAGTTATGCTTACGGCGTGCCTTCCGTGAATTTAATGCAGTGGTGCCCAAGCCCCCGCCACATGTGGTTGGTAAAAACTCTGACAGTGTAAACGGTCGTGTGACGTCGGCAAGCGACTTCGTGCGCGTGGTTTCGTTCGCTTCGTGGAATTTGACAACGAAGCGCAAACGAAAATCAAATCAGTTGCTGTTCAGCCGTCAACGGAGCAAGGTCTCGCTGCGCAACTTATTAAAATACACTGACAATAAATATTAAATTTACTGAGAATAAAAATGTTTCTGGAAGAGTTTCTGTTATTTAATTACACTAGTTTACAAAAATAAAAAAAAAAAATGACCCATTTCAGCTGAAATTTTTTCTTAGTATAGTTTGGAATGGTGATCTAAAAAATCGATTTCAAAAATTTTTTCATGGCTCCGTTTTTGAAATATTAATTTTTTAAATTTTTTTGGTAGGTACTCTTACATTTTAAGCCATATCTCAGTTCATAATTGTCAGATAGAGTCAAGTAAGAAATAAATCGAAAGGTAATGGAGCTGCCAATAATTACGTGGAGCATTGTTTTTAAATCGGTTCAGTCGTTTGAATTCAACAACCAAGAATATTTCAAAAAAATCGATTTTTTGCTCGAAAATCCAAGAAATTTCATTTTTAAAGGACTAGAAAAAATATAAAAAAATACCAAAAAATTATTTTTATTTTTTCTACTTAAGAATCGCACTTTTACGAAGAAAATAAGGTATTGGTGAGGAAAATCGTGTAACACGTACCGTAGATGGATCAAATTGAGTAGAGGAACTAACAGTCAAATTTGAGTATATTGTGTGTTTTCAAAAATTAACATTATACTTTTCTTCGTTTTTTGGTCAAATTATAAAGAGAACGAAAAACCAGAGCAAAAATAAAAATTAAAAACGGAACAAAAGTCGAAGCAAACGAAAATTTATTTTAAAATATTCAGGAAAATATCTCATTTTTTTGCACTAAATTGCTTACAGCTCCTGTGTTTGTTCACAGATTTTGATCATCGATATCTGTTTTTCTTCGTAGAAGTGCGGTTCTTTTGTAGCAAAAATAAAAATAGTTTTTTTGGATTTTTTTATATTTTTTCCAGGCGACCAAAAATTCATTTTCGAGCAAAAAAATCGATTTTTTCCAAATATTTTTTGGATATTGTAGTCAAACTAATAAACCGATTTAAAAACAATGTTTTACTCAATTACCGGCAGCGAAATAATCTTTCGATTCTTATCTTGCTTGACTCTATCTGACAATTATAAAGTGAGATATGGCTTAAAATGTAAGTGCCCCTACCAAAAAATAAAAAAAATTATATTTCAAAAACGGAGCCAAGAAAAAATTTTTGAAATTGATTTTTGAGATCACCATTCCAAACTACACTAAAAAAAATTTTCAGTAGAAATGGGTCTTTTTGGCTGTAAACTAGTGTTATTTGTTATTTAATAATTTCTTAAGTTTTATGCTTGAAATTATTTTCTTATTTATATAATTAGTTATTTAATAACTAATTATTTCAGCTCTAATATATTTAGCAAGAAGCAATTAATTTTATTAAGTTTGAAGTTTCCGTTTCTTTTGCGCAGTGCAAAGCATTAAAACGTCACGCGCGAAGCCACCCAGCAAACATTTTTCATCGCAGAAGATAAGAATGCGATTCTTCTAGTAGGTGTCGCTTCACTCTGGCGATATCGCATATTTATCGCATTCTCATCTCCCTTCGGGAAGAAATGTGCCACTCTGCGACACTTCTTGAAGGAGAGAAAGCGTTTCTTCCGAGCGATACGAAAAAGTCTCTTTTCAGAGATAAGAAAGCGTTTCATCCTGGGGATAAGAAATTGTCTCTTCTATAAGATAAGAAAAAGTGCCTTCTTAGGGATAAGAAAGCGTTTTTTCGTGGAGATAGGAAAACGATTCTCCCTAAAGTAAAGAAAGCGTTTCTTTCTGGAGATAAGTTAAAGACTCTTATGTGGGATAACAAAAGCGTTTTTTATACCCGTTACTCGTAGAGTAAAAAGGGTATACTAAAGTCGTGCAAATGTATGTAACAGGAAGAAAGAATCATTTCCGACCATATAAAGTATATATATTCTTGATCAGCATCAACAGCCGAGTCGATATAGTTACGTTACGTTACGTTATATCTCCTACAGTTTTGAAGATAGACTATTCGTACCTTCTAGAGATAACTAGTAATTAGCAAAATGAATCGATCGCCAAAGAAATGAAGAAATGAGATCGGATGAGCGGTTCTCAAGTTATGAGCAAAAATGTGAAAAATAGCCGAGTTTAAAAAGTGTTGCATACTTTTAAGATGTTCACCAAAAGGAACGCAGGAACACTGTTAAACATGTTTTTCATGAGTAACGGGTATATCGAAGTCGGTTAGAGCCGACTTTAGCTTGCGCTCTCGTTTTGTTAAGTCTTAACAAAAGCTAAGTGGGGAAAATTTTACAAAATTAATGAGTCATGAGAATATTCATATTTTGAGTCAATATGGCGCTTCTTTATAAATATTAAGTTTATGTGCATTTAGTAGTAATGTTTTTAATTTTGTTAAGTTTCTTATTCACACGGTCTTTGGCATGTAAAAAATGTTGCTGACAAACTTTGTTGATATCTGTATCCGTAGTCTTCGCATACATGGAATGAGCCATTTCTGAAAAATAACAAAATTAGTTGTATGTACCTATTTCCACAAAAATTAAAATCTTTATACCGACCTTTTATCACGCTAAATGAGGTGAAACTTTGGATGCTTGGCTTGTCGTTGGTACCACGCCAAGTTATGTTCACACTGACTTCATCCGTTAGTAAGCTCCGTTGTTCCGTTAAAGATGTTAAAAGCCTTTGGTGCACTTCCTTGATATTTTTTAGTTCATCTAGAACTTGACGTAGGGCATCACTTTGCTGAATGTCGATTCTTACTCCTTCTAAACATAAACTTGAAAACATTAATTACACTAGTTTACAAAATAATAAAAATTTCGCGATCCCGAACATTTGGTAGCAATTTCTTGTGTAAGTCCTTCCGCTGAGCCCAAAATCCAATCCGCAAATTTTTTTATGGGGCCGTTTTCGAGAAATCGCGGAAAAGCTAGTTTTTTGATTTGTAAAAAAAATTAAAAAAAAAATAAAATTTTTTTTGTTGCTGTTTTTTCACCCCCCACCACAAAACACGAAAAAATAAATAGATTTAAATTCCGGATTCTCAATAAAAACCCGTACTGCCAAACCCAAAAGCAATAATACAATTCAATACTTACTTTTGCAGGGGATGGCCTAGGGGGAAGACCAATCGCCACCTCTTCGCTTTACATGTAAGTACTGGGGTAAGTACCGAAAAGTGGTGGTACCGTAAGTACTTACCGTACGCACTAACTGTAAGTACTTACCGTAAGTACCCCCAAGTTGGTTGTACCGTAAGTACCTCCAGACAGTACCCCGTCACTACCTCTGTACGAATAAAATAGAAAAGATAAGTTTTATATTATGTTCAATTTTTAACATTTTATTTTTATTTCTTTTGTATGTATTACTACATTAATATTATTTCATTTTATTTCGAATTTTTCTTCATCATAATTATTAATTTCTTTATTATATTCTTCATTTAAGCCAGTTGTGTAATCGCCACTGGACTTTTTGAAAACTCGCTTTCTCTGAAGTTAGCATTGCGCAGCAGTTTCCGTACTGTTGGACCGCGCGTTGAAATAGAATCTGAAAAATAAACAAAGCAATGAATTGCACAGCATTTCAAAAATATAGTACATTCTCATACCAAGCACAGCACCATAAAAATTGTTAAGACGTCGCGTCGCATTCGGCGATTTGCAGAAGCTTGTATTTTTTTTGTATTTGAGCAGGGAGCCTTTGCTCTTTTCCCAGTGCTCAAGAAATCATATTTATATGCTCTATTCTAACCTTTGTTGGCTTCAGATATAATAGTAAACATATCCTAACAAAATTATTTTATTTATCACTAATCAGAAATAATTATTTTCGCAACAAACGCGTTCGACTCAGCAGCGTCCACAATAATAACTAAAGCATCATCAGAAAACTGTCACAACGTCGAACGCTTTTCGGCAGCGATAAAGCAGAACACAAAAAAAAGTGTTAAAGTAGGAAGAACATAAGTGACCTGCCTGCAAATTGTTAGTGTAATTTCGAGCACGCACATATACATATTGATATTTTGCATTTTGTCATTGCATCGCATTTCGTCAAAACAGTCTGTGTGTACGTCGCGACGCGTCGTTTACTTTGGGAGTGACTTCGCTATACCAAATCGGTACTCTGGTCGGTACCCTATCGTAAGTACTTACCTCGGTACTTACTTGTAAAGCGATAAGGTGGCGATCGCCACCAGTAAGTAGTCCATGTAAGTAGTGCAAGTAGCTATCGCCACCAGCCGTACTGAAGGGTATTAACAGACAATGCTTACTTGGAAGGTAATTGAACGCCCTATCATTCGTTGATACACCACTTTTTAATCCGGTGCTGGACTTCGGCGTTATAAAGACTTTTGTCGGCAACTTTGCATTAAATTGATCACTTTTTTAAAAAAAGCTAGATTTTAAGTGCGATTTTCACAACGAAAAGAATTGTGTAAAATTTATTTTATTGCTGTTCACTAAAGACTTATCTATTAAAAGTACAACGCCACATAACTTATTAAAATCCGATGAAGAATAAAGAAGTTATTGGCATTTTAGTAAAAAATGGAAGGTTTCAACTTCAACCAAATTGACTTAGTTTGACTGGGTATGTGGTGTTGCTATCTAAGGCCTCTTGTTTCACAATTTATTGGTCCCGTTCCCAGGCTATTTTGAGTGTTAACTGTGTTATAAAATATGCACAATCAAAACTTATAAACATTTTTAGATCATTGAAATTGTTAGCGGAATCGAAAATAAGTAATGCCCGCAAGCATACCAAGATCATTCTTGCATTCAATTTGACGTCTTGCACTCATTTTTCAACCTAAGTCAATCACAAATAACTAAACCAGGTACAAAATAAATTTGTTAGGTCATAGTAGCTCTTAAATAGAATTGTTTGAATTTTAACTATGCCTCCTGTGACGAACATAAAACAGTCAAACTAAGTCAATTTGGTTGAAGTTGAAACCTTCCATTTTTTACTAAAATGCCAATAACTTCTTTATTCTTCATCGGATTTTAATGAGTTATGTGGCGTTGTACTTTTTAATAGATAAGTCTTTAGTGAACAGCAATAAAATAAATATTACAAAATTTTTTTTCGTTGTGAAAATCGCATTTAAAATCTAGCTTTTTTTAAAAAAGTGATAAATTTAATGCAAAGTTTCAGTTAAGAGCCTTTATTACGCCAAAGTCGAGCACCGGATTAAGAAGGGTTGTATGAATGAATGATAGGGCGTTCAATTACCTTCGAAGAGAGCATTAGCTTTTTATAATGAAAGACACGATACTGAAGATATACCCATTTTTCTGAAGGTACTTTTTTTACAAACCAAAAAACTAGCTTCTCCGCGATTTCTCGAAAACGGCCCCATAAAAAAATTTGCGGATTGGATTTTTGGACTCAGCAAATGGATTTACATACGAAATGACTGCCAGATGGTCGGGATCGGAAATGCTGTAAACTAGTGTTATTAGTAGAAAAGCAGAAAATTTCCACCTAAGGTGTACCTTGAATTGCATGAGACAAATGGGTGTATTGGAGTCCTCATCACTTGGCAGCAAAAAGTGTTGGTCTGAGTAATCTATAATTAAAAATTATTGTTAAAAAGAACACAGTTCCAAAAATAAACTTACCATTTATAGATTGGCGAAGAAATCCGTGAGGGCATCTTTAAGACCATAATGAATATATGAACCTTCTCCCATATTGCATATTTTGGCACTAGCATATTTTGGTGTTTTCTTAAATGTTCTACTGTCTTTAGGAATTGAAGCATTATTTTGCCTTAAAATTTCGAGCAACTCATTTAGGACTCTACTACTTAAACAACTTTTTATTGCCCATTGCCACATAAAACAGTCAAACTAAGTCAATTTGGTTGAAGTTGAAACCTTCCATTTTTTACTAAAATGCCAATAACTTCTTTATTCTTCATCGGATTTTAATGAGTTATGTGGCGTTGTACTTTTAATAGATAAGTCTTTAGTGAACAGCAATAAAATAAATATTACAAAATTTTTTTCGTTGTGAAAATCGCATTTAAAATCTAGCTTTTTTTAAAAAAGTGATAAATTTAATGCAAAGTTTCAGTTAAGAGCCTTTATTACGCCAAAGTCGAGCACCGGATTAAGAAGGGTTGTATGAATGAATGATAGGGCGTTCAATTACCTTCGAAGAGAGCATTAGCTTTTTATAATGAAAGACACGATACTGAAGATATACCCATTTTTCAGAAGGTACTTTTTTTTACAAACCAAAAAACTAGCTTCTCCGCGATTTCTCGAAAACGGCCCCATAAAAAAATTTGCGGATTGGATTTTTGGACTCAGCAAATGGATTTACATACGAAATGACTGCCAGATGGTCGGGATCGGAAATGCTGTAAACTAGTGTTATTAGTAGAAAAGCAGAAAATTTCCACCTAAGGTGTACCTTGAATTGCATGAGACAAATGGGTGTATTGGAGTCCTCATCACTTGGCAGCAAAAAGTGTTGGTCTGAGTAATCTATAATTAAAAATTATTGTTAAAAAGAACACAGTTCCAAAAATAAACTTACCATTTATAGATTGGCGAAGAAATCCGTGAGGGCATCTTTAAGACCATAATGAATATATGAACCTTCTCCCATATTGCATATTTTGGCACTAGCATATTTTGGTGTTTTCTTAAATGTTCTACTGTCTTTAGGAATTGAAGCATTATTTTGCCTTAAAATTTCGAGCAACTCATTTAGGACTCTACTACTTAAACAACTTTTTATTGCCCATTGCCACAATTTCACCATAAATGTCCCACAATGTATATTTCTGTCCCTTTCATGTTCACTTGCACTTAGACTGTCCACAGAGTCACTCGCGTCATACCTATGGTCTTCTAAGTCCGTAAACGGTAGTTCTTGTGCGCTGGAGTTGTCTACATCGTAGTTTTCGCCACCGATATTGGGTCGTCTATAAAATCTGGCCTGTCAGCCTGTTTTTTCCGTAAAAGTTGGATACAATTCTGGCAGCCTCACGTCTTGTTCTTGGTTTTTTGGCTTTCATGAACGACATGTCGACTTACTAATAACAATTAAATCAAATTCAATAACAATTAAAGCGCGAGAAAATGCAACTGCACAGTTTTTTGTAATTTTTAACACACGACGAGTGACCGCTTTTGATGAACGCAGGAAAAGAAATCCTTTTTCTGACAGAAAAAACGACGCCTGCAGCAGTTTGTGCTGGAACGGGGCCTGTGCACTAGTGTTGAAAAATATCGATAGGCACTATCGTGGCAATAGTACAAATAGTGTTTGGCGAGAAAAAAAAGGTTTTGAATATAATCAAAGTTTTTGTGCTTTTTACAGCGCTGGCTCAAGGTCAATGGTTGATAACAATTTAATGCAATCAACACAATTTAACAGAGATAGCTCACAACATTACATCGAAATAGCAATTGGTATGTCTGGACAGACTGTTTCGGACTTGTCCCCAAATCCTCATCAGCAGACTTCTATGCTTATTAACACTCCAACCATGGTATTCACTGCTATTTACAGGACCATAGGCCGAATAAAGACTTGAGAATTTGACATTTTTGTAAATCCAAAGCCCCGACTTTTTCTGATTTGAAGTAGTGATTTGCAGCCCCTTCTTTGCATGGTACTGAATAAACTAATTGCCAATGTTACTCTAAATAAAAACCAGCGTTATGTTATTTGACTGCTGCTGCCAGGGCTAATTCTTTGGTTGCCTTAAAATTCTATTAAACACGTTTACTAGTCGAAAACATTTCTGCTCTGAAACGGGGCCTGTTTTATGTTACTGCCATTAAACGAAAAGCCTACCTTGTTGTGAGTTTCGCTGTCGCTTGAAACGGACCCTATGACGAACAAGGGGTACGGGCGGGAACCAGAGAGAAGGAAATAGTTTAAAAGGAGAATTGGACTTCTTACTAAAGCTAAGGTCAAATACTCAAATAATTTATCCAAAATTATTGTGGATTTTGCAAGATTTGTATCCAAATCTATGTTGTGGGTTTAGCTTAAAATAAATAAAAAAAAAATAAATATCGCATTCAGGTCTTCTTAGTCATTGTTAAGCGATAAATCGCCAAATCACAGATTCGACGATAAAAAAGGGAGACCCTTTTAAAAAGAATCGCATTTATGTCGTAAAGGCGATTTTTGAGCGATATTTCGTTAATATACCGATTAGATGAAAAAAAAGCGATACCACATATCGCTTAATTATCCCTTGTAAGTTAAATATGCGATACCTAATGTATTTTGTTTGTGTAAATCGCCAAACTATCACCAAACTCTGTACTCAAGCTATCGCCAAACTATCTTTTTGACGAGGAAGATAAGAAACGAGACAAAATGTTTGCAGGGCAACTTCGTTTTTCTCTTACGCACACAAATGCAAGACACATGTCATTGTATTTGTGTGGGCACCACTGATTTAATGTCTTGGTTTTAGCGACCTGATCTGTGTAAATCCAAATGGTTGGTTATTCTGGCTCAACGTTTAAAAATAACTACCATGTTATTTTCAAGCTACCAGAAAATTTGGCGTTAAATGTTATGCAAAAAAAGTTGAAAATTGTTATAGTTTTTGGGCTATAACTTTTAAAAGCGCAATGATATCAGAATACTAAAAATATGTAAAATAAGAAGAAACAATGGACTACCAACTATATTTTTCTTAGATTTTGAATATAATCGGAAAATTTTTCAGAATTTTTTAAAATTTAAAAAAAATCGATTTTTTCAAAAAATAACCACATTTTTAATATTAAAATCCAAAAATTTTTACCTTATCAGCAAAATCAAAACTTCGTGTTTGATTTTTCTGTAACGTCATTCAAAACAGCTTACATTAAATAGTATTGTTGAAATAGGACACTTAATGTGGCCACACGACCAACAAATGTAATGATACCTCGCTAAACACACGTTTATGCAAATATCTCGTAAGCCTGACGTGCTGGGAGAAAACGGACAATTTATCTGAGTTCAGCGTCTAAAATACATAAGGAACAGTTGCTAACTTCTCTGTTGCAAAAGTTGGCCTTTTTTCAAACTTGTGTTATCTTAATAATGGTTCTTTTATAAACAAATTTTTCATGCCCTGATTTGTCATTAATTCTTTTTTTTTCTAAAAGATATCGATGTGTTTATCAAAACTGAAAATTATATATAACTAGTTAATCTCATGACATTGGTCTAGGCTTGTGATGCCAGATGTGTTTTCGGTAGCACATTTTGTTGCTGACCATTTAATTTTTAAACAGATTACTTGTTTATTAAGTAATCTGATTAAAAATGTAATGTCCAACAACTGTCAAATAATAAGCTTACATCACCAACCCTGACCCAGGTCATGAGATTAAGTATTCTTCGGTGTTGACAACCAAATCGTTAAAAGAAAAGATTCTTTTGAGATATGTGGGTCATTCTTTTATAATCCGAACGGTTTTAAAATTCTTTTATTTTTGATTTAAATAAAAAATAATCCGAAACTAGATCTCGACATGCCCACCAAAACGTAATTTGCGGTTTTGCACAAAAATTTTTTTTTGTAATTTTTATAAACAATTTCAAAAAGCGTCAAAAACGAAAAAATTAAAAAAAAGGGTTTTTTAAAAACGTTATATCTCAGGTTTGGTTTATCGGACAGGTCTCAAGTTGATATTGGCGAAAAGTACTTTACTGGATCTACTCAAATTTTAATTTGATAACCACCATGTTATAGCTTCTCAGGATACACAATTTATTGCCCTAAATATAACTTAAATTATGGTGTTTTCAAAAAGATGGAGACTTTGATAGTTTAAAAGATATTAATTTTTGAAGTTATTAATAAAGAATATGAGTATGGAGTTTAAAAAAATTTCAGCAGAACAGATTTCGAGATGGACCAAATTACCGTTTTTTCCATTTTTGAAAAAGGACTTCTCACTTCATTATAAATATCTCAATTATGAAATAGCTTATAAATCAGGGACCGTAATCATTATAAGTTTTATTTTAAAAATATCGAAATAGTGATTATATAAAGATTTTTACGATTTTCTTCACCGATAATGATTAATTTTGAGTAATATAATAAAACTTAAATAATAATAATTATTTCTGATTAAAAAAAACCAAAATATATATGATTAACAAGTAAGAGTGTTGCGGTCGAGCGCCCCGACAGCAAAATACCCAAGTACTGTGGTTCCTATAGCTTTGAATTCCATTCATTTCAATAAATAGGCAGGCGCACTTATGTACATATCTTCGGTGTTTTTGCTCGGATCTCATTGCGGTACACAGAATAGATAGATGTTGGGCCTCACTGAATATATATTAAGTCACTAGGTTAAAACTTAAAAATTGAAGCTCTGACAGTATTCGCTGTTTAAGCCTAGTACGGAGGGCGTTCGAATTTTCCTTCAGCTGTCAAACTCCATATAAAAAAAATTGCTAAAGGAATTTTTCCTTGCCTCTTTCTGATGTTTGGTACGCAGAAAGCCAAGGAATACACACAAGGAATTTTGAGAGTTGCCATATCGATGAAGCGTGTGGACTGTATCGAACAGCTGATATTCCTTCAAGAGATATTGAGCAGTCATTTATTCCTTGTGTCAATTTTCAAAAAGCAAGGCAAAAGTACAAAAATTTTAGTTATGACGACAAAAATGCATTAATTGATGCAGTAAAAAACAGTGCATGTTGGAGGGCACGTCCCAATGCGCAAATTGAGCCATCTTTCGTTGCAGCGATATGTGCACCTGAGTGGGGTCCTCGCCCGGAATGATGTTCCAAATGGAAACAAAACAATTATAATTGGACTTATCCGGCCTCGTGCAGACCATTAGATTCTTGGCAACAGGCGAATCCAATTCTGAAGTCTTGCTCACATTCTTCAGCTTAACAGCTGCCACTGCAATTGCAACTTCATCCATGTTGTGCATAGTGCCTCATTTTATTTAAATCTTATATACTACGCTTATGCTACGAAATTCATGATTTCTTCAATTTGCAAAATCAAATTCGTTCCTGTTTATGCAGCTTTTGTAAATTCACAAAATGACCATCACACATATGGCAAAACAAAAGATCTGGCAACACCTTTCAACTTTCGTGTGTAATCGAATTCATGAAATAGTGTTTATGCACGCACTTTCGGACCCATTTCATGAAATGATTTTGCAAAATGAGCATAGCATAAACGTAGTATTAGTTATGTCAAAACACAAATCAGCTGGCCAATTTATTTATTTTCCGTTTTCGGTATATTTTTTAATGTTATCTGGTCACACTGCCTCTTACATTCCACAAAGAGGAATATCAGGCAAATTTCTGGAAGAAAAATTCGAACGCCCTCCGTACTAGGCTTTAAAGATGAAGGAGGAGGAATTTTCGAAATCTGAAACAAACTCGATGTGGCTACAGTATAAACTTACATACATGCAAAAATTTGTGGCTCTAACTCTTATAAACTGTGAGATCCACGCTTTTATACAGAGAAAAATACCGTTTTTCGCTGTTTAAAGATGGAGGAGGAGGAATTTTCGAAATCTGAAACAAACTCGATGTTGGTACAGTATACACCTATATACATTCCAAAACTTGTGGCTCTATCTATTACAGTCTCTGAGATCGATGCGTTCATACAGACAGACAGACGGACAGACGGACATGGCTAAATCGATTCGGCTGTTGATGCCGATCAAGAATATATATATTTTATGTGGTCGGAGGTGCTTCCCTGTTACATACATTTGCACAACTTCATGGTCCCCTTTTTCCCATTTTTAATGGGAACAGAGTATAAAAATTACTTTTGTTAATTTCGCTCAAAATAAAACTCAACCATGGTTTACGGATTCTGTGTTAAACTTTTTGCGGATGTGATTACACATTCGTGATCTATGATTGAATACCTTTCATATGATATACCACATGTCCTTCTTAGACGATTATTAAGGGTACTACTATTTTCTATTAAATTTTATTTATTCCTCTATTTTCTGTTGCTAAACAACAGCTGGCCGGCGGACCACTAATTAATACATACAGCCTGTGAGTAGGCGAGATCATTGTATTAAAAAAGCGCAGTTTAACCAAACCCAAAGCTCTAGGTTAAGAGCTCGTTACAAGCTTAATATAATCTGCAAAAGCTTCGTTAAATATTGAAGCATACTTCTCGGCTGCGGTAAAAATAACCAACCACTATGTTCAGGACGCCAACTAGATACCCCAACAAATGACAAACTAGCAACAACCGTAGAGAGAAGAGGAAATGATCGGACATGTCGCCAGAAAATGCACTAGGCAATATTATGAAATGGGAGATAAATTCGATCGGCAGATAAGCAGTCTCGTACACACAGTGCACAGTGGGCGGAAATGCCGATTTTTTGGCATAAACTCCAAAATTAGAGACAGAAAGTTGAAACTTCATATATGTGCTATTTATATTATTAGTTAATTTCGAATTAATTTTTTACCGTTAATTAATTTTTTATTTTATTTTATTTTTTTTTTTATTTTATTTTAATACATTAGCTACTTCTAACTCAAATGCAAAATGTTTTTTAACTTCAAACTCGTTGTCATCATCTGCTGTTCCGTCTGCTACCTTAACTGGGGGTGACTCCAAAAGCGCGATAGTCTCTTTTGGTAGTTTGCGTGACTGACACAACGAATATCGACCTTGTCTGAATCTGTCAAAATATTTCGAAATTGCGCAAATATGCGCTTAAGTTGTCAGCTCTATATAAATGTTAACACAATAACACACACTTCTACATTAGCACTTTCAGCAATACGGCGTAATCTTGCTAGATCTGCTCCACGAAACACAATTATTGAGGCTAGGTTCTGCATGAAATATGTTCCAACAATACATTAAATACAACACGAAACAAAAGCATCTCAAATTTAACCACTTTACACTATATTTTACATACCTTAATGAATATTTTGCATATTTCAAAATGCAGTTATATATAATCTTGTAAGAATGACTAATAGTCAATCATTTACAAATTTTCCAACACATACAAGGCATAACTAGCCTTGCGCAAACAGCTGATTCAACGCGCTGCCAAAGACCAGGGACGGGCAAAAAAAATGTTTCTTTTATCTTTTTATTAAGGGTAGGCATTTATTTAACGGAAATAATAAAAAAATTAAAAAAATATTAAAAAATAATTTTGGACTTTATGCCAAAAATAAGGCCATTTCGCCCAATGTGCAGTGGCAACAAAGGAAGACATTGGTGAACTGAAGTTACAGATTGGGGGCATTACTCAGAAATTTAAATCTCTGGAAAAAGAAAACAAAATGCTCAGAAATGAAATTATCCAAATGAAGGCTGATAGACTCCAGGACAAACAAGAGCGCAAGTTAAAGTCGGCTCTACCCGACTTCGATATACCCGTTACTCATGAAAAAAAACATGTTTAACAGAGTTCCTGCGTTCCTTCATCTGAAAAGTATGCAACACTTTTTTAACTCGACTATTTTTCACATTTTTGCTCATAACTTGAGAACCGCTCATCCGATTCTTATTATTTCTTCGGCAAATTTATTCGTTTTGCTAATTACTAACGATAGACGACTCGTTAAAATTGTAGGAGATATAACGTTTTTTTCGAATTGCGGGGGCAGTAGGGGGCGTGGCCAAAGTTTGAAATAAACTTGATCTGCCTGCAAGTATAAGAAGCATTTGTCCCATACATGTCAAACCTCTATCTCTTACCATCTTTGAGATCTAGGTGTTCATACAGACGGACGGACGGACGGACGGGCAGACGGACATGTCTATATCGACTCGGCTGTTGATGCTGATCAAGAATATATATACTTTATATGGTCGGAAATGATTCCTTCTGCCTGTTACATACATTTGCACGACTTTAGTATACCCTTTTTACTCTACGAGTAACGGGTATAAAAAGAGCTAAATAGATTTAAAGAGCAATCCAAAGCCAAGCGTCTTCTAATAAAGGGTCTGCAGAAGGAAAAGGTGTCCAACGACAATCTTGAGTCCCTATTTAATACGAAAATGCACGTGGAAACTGCCAAAGTTAAGGATATGCGCGTAATCTTGAAAAAAAATAATAAAGTAAAAAAATAAAGTAAATTTATGTGTGGAACGGGCAACCTAGCATACAGCTAACTTTTGTTTCAATCAAACCACCGCAGAGCAACCCAAAGAAAATCACGCATTTATTAAGTCTAGTCTTAAGATCTAAGCGTTTAATATAGCAGGTCTAGGATATAAGCTAATACACTCCCACTTTCTGTCCTATATAAGATCCCACGACTTGTTTTTCTTGTTTAAAACATTTACTGAACATCCCCTTGAGACATATGAACCATACTTTGAGACTCACATACTGCACTATGAACCAGCGACCAGATCATCAAATAGAGGTAGAGCCAGTGGTGGAGCGTTGTACGGAACTCGCAGGGATCTCAACGCAGATGTAAAATGCAGATTCGCCCAAGCAATAAAGTTGACAATAGTAGACAATATTTGTAACGAAGAGCGACTGTGTATCATTCCCACATACATAAATTGCAATCACTGACAGATGGACTATGAAAAGATGTTTGATGGCATACAACAATTGAATCTGCCTGATATAATGATTATTGGTGACTTAAACGCGCGCAAAGCAAAAGAACAAGTGCTAAATGAGGATACACAGTCAGATAACCGATATGCAAACGTCAATACAGCTGCTAAGAACATGATCATTGATTGGAAAGGTAGAAAATTAAAAGAATTTTGCAAGACATTTAATATGACAGTCCTGAATGGTAGAACAAGCAGCCACAGTGAAGGAAGCTTTACATTTATAAGAGCACAAGCTACTTCAACAATAGACTTTTGTCTGAATACCGGCGCATGGCATCAAAATGTAATTGACGTGGAAGTTCTTTTGCCAAAGTTAAGATGGTCAGATAATGGTGCCCGCAGGTACGCGGGAAGTTTGGAAAATATTGTAAGCAGAGCTACAGAGCACGGAACTATACCCACAATTGATATCCTCACAGAGTGCATTGAGAACAGACCAACTAACCACACAAAAACACAGCCTTGGTACAACAGCGAATGTGAGGCAGCCAGGAGTAAATCGATGAAGTTACTGCTCGCGGTCAACAAAAATGCAACTCATGTAGCCAAAGTACAGTACCATGAAGTAAATACTAATACACGCAGGCAGAATACTATCGGCAGCTAGAGGTAGCGTTGAACAACGTCAGAGATAGCAAAGCTCCCTGGAATCTTGTAAGAGAGATTAAAGAAACAAATAAAAGGAAACAAATAAAAGTGAGCACGCCAAGGCTGGCATCACATTTTCAGAGTCTACTCTATGCTGAAATTCCCCTCTCCTAACACCTTTTTGCTTTCCCATTTACGAAAATGCCAGCATTAGATCAATCGGTTCAAGTAGCAGAAGTGTCAGAAGCCCTCGCACGTAGCAAAAATAAAAAAGCACCGGGTGTAGATAGAGTTCCTGCCGAATTTCTAAAAAATTGCACCGCCCTCAACCGCATTTAATTATATCTTCGAAACAGGAGTGGCCCCTTTCAGTTTTAGAAAAAATGTTATCTTCCCAGCGAATTATAGTGGAATATCCTTTCTTAATGCGATGATGAAGGTGTTTACGTCTGTTATGCTAGCGCGCCTAACAAACTGGGTTAAGACGCACTATATTCTAGGAGAATACCAAGCTGGATTCAGAGAGGGCTACTCGACTGTAGACAGTATTTTTGCATTGACGTCGATTGCCAAAAAGTTCCTGGGCGAAAGAAGGAAAATGTTTACTTTTTTGTAGATTTCAAAGCTGCGTTCGACACAATCGACAGGCGCAGTCTCTACTTAAAGTTAAGTAATGCTGGAGTATCGATCAAATTTATTGCTATAATAGAAAGCCTTTATAGCCTAAATAAAACCACAGTATGGGATGGAAACCAACTATACGAATGGTTCGAAAATAGTAAACAGTAAATGAGTACAAATACCTAGGCGTGCTACTGACATCCAATATGTCATTTAGGAATCATTTGGCACAAAGACGCTATTAATAGCACCTGGGAACATCTGCTTGGGAAGAAGAAAGTCAACAACAGCACCAAATATAAACTGTTTTTAGCAACATCCAGGGCAATTATGTGTTATGCGGCCCCAGTCTGGGGATTTTGCCGTTTCGAGGATGTATAGCGATTGCTTCGTTTCTACGTTAAAAAAATCTTTACTGCCTGTAAACACTCCGAGCTATGCATTATACATTGAAAGGGAACTGTTGGAACTGTTACAGAAGATTAACGATGGAGAAAAATATGAGTTCGAGCGGCAGGCAAGGCAGAGTGATACACGATGCACATGCAAGCTCCTAGAGTACAAGTTAGGCGAAAGAAACTGTTTTAGGGATGATGTGGACACATATGCAATATCGCTTATTTTTCGTGCAAGAGTTGAAGTGCTCAGACTAAATTACATGCCACACAGAACGACGGAAAGCCGATGCACCCTATGCAATATGGATGAAAGAGAAGATGCTGCACATTTCATAGCGCGATGTCCAATACTAGGTGAGCACCGTTTACTGCACTGTACTTCGACAAATGGACTCTAGAGAGAAGGGAAATGCTTAACCTAATGAACGGTTCCAATTGACCCTCTATTACCTCATATCTGAGCAGGAATTTTTAGGGGATTTCTAAACAGGAGTGTCAATTTTATTTGTAGAGAATTTTGTAATGTTTTATAATGTTGTCAATTAATGAATATTTTGAAGCCTCAATTTATGTATAATTATGTTTATTTTTCAATTACTGTTATGTAGGTTTTTCCCTGCGAGTGGTTTGATATCTCGGGACGACCGGGGAAGTCAAGTGGATCACTAAAGCAATGTATGGGCTAACGGCCTCCATTTCAATGCTTAGAAGGAAGGATTGTGAATTTATTTTTGTTAACACAAATTAAAGAATATTTATGAACTACAACTTCTACAACTACTACAACTACTATTATACCCAAAATAATATATACTACATACATAATGCAACAGAAAATAGAGTAATAGATTAAATTTAATAGAAAATAGTAGGATCCTGAATATTCGTCCTTGAAGGACATGTGGTGCATCATATGAAAATTATTCAATTACACTGGCCAACAGCCATTTTGGTCCAGCCCTATTGATGACAAATTCTGATCCAGTTTTGTGCACTAATTTCAAAACTGGTCACGGATTTTCCCCATCAGCTCTTGTTTTCAAGATATCGCGGAAAAACCATTTTGCAGTATTTTTGGCTTTTAAAAAATTCTGGAGGTTACACCGAGCAACAATATCTGTATTTATGAGCTCTATGCGACAGTATACATATTAAGGTCGCCTAAAAAAATCAATGGAGCATCATCGGCAAACCCAAAAGCGCCTAAATTGGCCTTTGAAGAGAAATATTTATCAAATTATAGCAAATTTTACAAACTTAATCGACGTGTACCATCCATTTGGGGTGCTTGCATTTTAATGAAAACCACTTTAGCATGCAGCCCAATGGTTCTTCTTATTTCACAAATTTTGTTGCATTTAAATCTTCTCGATGGACAAAGTTATAAGCGGTTTATCCCGAATAAATGAATTATAATTTATGGCAGGATAACTAGATTGATACACAAAATCTGTATAGGAAATATTAAAAGACTACTTGATCTTACATAGTACTTACATTAATTGTCAGGCAAATGTACAATAACATTCAATCAGTACTAGATTCAAACAATTTTCCCCAAATTCATATTTGCTTAACTTTGCGAGAATAACATTAAAATTATATAAATTGGGCTACAAATGAGCCAAATGTATTCCGCACTCACCATAATCTACGGATTAAGCCCCTTGTGACTATTCGCTATTTATCTAAACTATAGATGCTTGTCTATTACTGGAGTGACTTCGGATGCTTGCAGTGTGCCCATCCAGTGCACATTTCACAAGAATGAAATTTTAACGTCCCACAGCAAGGTGAAGATGTGCCTTTGGAGAAAGAGCTCAACCATGGCTTTTATATTAACAAGGCTGTAACCAAAGCATCATATTGCCTTGCTTATGCCTCCAGGAGCTTGGCATTATTATTCCGGTAACCTTCAATCGAAAGTGTTAACGGGCCATAATAACGGATTTTGTCATATCAATTCGGACTGCTAACGAAATAGAAAGTGCAGATATATAAGTTCATTGCAATAAAAAGTGATAAAAACCTAAAAACTTATTTTCCAAAAACTTGATTTTTATTTAAGCTCTATTTACACGACCTGATCCCTCATTTGAGTTTTCGTCTGATTTGCTGTCTGACCGTGTAAAAGGCGTCTAAGTAGACATGAAGCTACTCAGATGAGCGATCAGACGAAATAGAACCGGTTCTATTTGGCCTGAGCACTCGTCTGAGTGGCATTTATCGAGTTACAGTGTTCGTCTGACGAAAACTCATCTGAGCGATCAAGTCGTGTAAATGGAGCTTTATTGCCAAGAAACATCTGCATAAGAACTGCATATTGTGTATTTTGTATTTGGTTGCACAATTCATTAAAAAAATACGAAATTAAAAATGTGTGACTGCTTGGGGTGTTGAAAAAGTTCTTTTGAAAAATGGTGTATTGATGGTTCGCAGCTTTCCGGGAGTCACCGTTATGTCAAGGGCAAGCGTAAAAAGAAAAATTGGTTAGTTTAAATGCCTTAATGTCCCGAAGCAGAATCATGGAAAAAATTAAATTTACCATTGAAAACAAAAAATTACCTTAAGTGGTGGGGAATTTTTTTAAAATAATTTAATTAAGACGTCTTCCTATGAAAAATTCGTCAAATGACGTGACAGATTCACAAAGTTATTCGCTTGCGAAATTGAACGAGTTTTTGCACTACCTTGCACGAATGAGCATTGTTCCAAATAATAAGAGCCAACTTCCTCGACATATACATTCGTTTCACAGATAGAGTCTTTACTAAAATCGTAATAGTCACAAGGGGCTTAATCCGTAGATTATGGTGAGTGCGGAATACATTTGGCTCATTTGTAGCCCAATTTATATAATTTTAATGTTATTCTCGCAAAGTTAAGCAAATATGAATTTGGGGAAAATTGTTTGAATCTAGTACTGATTGAATGTTATTGTACATTTGCCTGACAATTAATGTAAGTACTATGTAAGATCAAGTAGTCTTTTAATATTTCCTATACAGATTTTGTGTATCAATCTAGTTATCCTGCCATAAATTATAATTCATTTATTCGGGATAAACCGCTTATAACTTTGTCCATCGAGAAGATTTAAATGCAACAAAATTTGTGAAATAAGAAGAACCATTGGGCTGCATGCTAAAGTGGTTTTCATTAAAATGCAAGCACCCCAAATGGATGGTACACGTCGATTAAGTTTGTAAAATTTGCTATAATTTGATGAATATTTCTCTTCAAAGGCCAATTTAGGCGCTTTTGGGTTTGCCGATGATGCTCCATTGATTTTTTTAGGCGACCTTAATATGTATACTGTCGCATAGAGCTCATAAATACAGATATTGTTGCTCGGTGTAACCTCCAGAATTTTTTAAAAGCCAAAAATACTGCAAAATGGTTTTTCCGCGATATCTTGAAAACAAGAGCTGATGGGGAAAAACCGAGACCAGTTTTGGAATCAGTGCACAAAACGGGAACAGAATTTAATACAAATAGGGCTGGACCTCACAAAAGTGGGCATTTTGTTGGCCTGTGTTATAGATCAATAATATTTAATCACATCTGCGAAAAGTTTAACACAGAAACCGTAAACCATGGTTGAGTTTTATTTTGAGCGAAAAAAATAAAAATCATTTATAATCATTATTTTTTAGTTTTATTTTTTTGATCAAAAATTATTATAATTATGATTATAATCATCACATAAAGGAAAATAAAAAAAAAAAGCCTGGGACGACTTTCGCCTTGTCTTGCTTAGGAAACAAGAGGAGTGCCAACTATTCCGAACTAGCCCAAAATTTATTTGGTTTATTTTTCCATCTTAGTGGTACAAGTAATTAAATGCTTATTTTTATAACACTAATCACAACGATTCACAATTACAAAGCCTTAGTTTTAGTTATTAACAATGGTTGTTCAAACAAGGAATTTTTTAATCAGTTCAGTTACTTAAATAAATAAAGACAGATTATGTTGTATGTTAGGTTAAATACTATTAATACTATTAATTTAATTTCGTTTAGTTTGAAATATGTTGTTGTTGTTCTTGTAAGTGGTTTGTCAGTTTTTTCCTAAATGTCTGTGCGTTCCTAATTGTCTTAAGGTCATGTGGAAGATGATTCTAAAGTCGAATAGCATGCGGAAAGAATTGCCGATCAGATGTGGAGTGTTTATATTTCATACTAATTATATTTTTGGTTCTAAGCGAAGAAGCAAATCTAATATTGACATACAGATAGGAGGGACGTTCATAGATAATAATTTTGTGCAGAAATATTAAGACCCGCAGACAAAAATATGAATAGACAAAAAATTAACAGAAATATGTTATCATCCTTTAAAATCCTGGGTTGTAGCATGTCCTTGAAAATTCATTTTTTACATTCCTATTTTGATTTTTTTCCGGATAGTTGCGGGGCTTTTAGTGATGTGCATGGGGAGCGCTTTCATCAAGATCTTCATCATGGAACGACGATAACAGGGTAAGTGGAATGTTACAATGCTAGCGGATTATTGCGGGAATGTTTATCGAGAAGGTACGGAGGCAGAACACAAAAGGGCAGCAAAAAGAACCCGACGAATTCACTAGTAATAACAGAAGCTTTAGTATATTTACTAATATCGGTATATCAATACCTAAAAAACATATTTTTAAGTAATCCCGTATTTTATAGAATTTCCCTTTGCTTTTCTTAACTTGTTCATTGGGTTGGTGCGGCGGGCTTGGTACCCACCCCTGTCAAAAGAACTTCACGCACGCAAACGATTGATTGTTGACACCATCAACAGGGAATCTTCTGATATCTTGTTAGTAAATGTCCTCGAAGGATATTCTTACTTTACTAAGCAGAAGAATTACTCTTGTAAACTGATGTTTCTACGGTAACCGACTGGCGGGCATTAACGGGCATTAATTGAAGCGGTGGAGACCATTAAGCTGTTGTTATTGTCATGCAGCGCCAAAGAGAAGGGGGAACTAGACTTTTATTTTAAATACTAATCGCAAATGTTAACGTAGCATTCCATGAATGTTGTTATATTGCATTACATTAAATTTTTAGTTAAGCCAATGCTATATCAAGTTGCCTTTTTAAAACTCCTATAAACATTTGGGGTGGGAATCTAGTTTGCCTCCCATGAATTTTAATCTTGATTTTCGAATATAAAAGGCTGTAACTTTGCCTGCGGTCATGACAAAATTGCCAAAAAATTACCATAATTAGTGCATATGTTGAACTATATGATGGTATGGAGCCAATAAATGTCCGACAATTAGAATGGCTTGTATCAAATGGTTTAGTTTGACAAAATTGCTATAAATCAAGTAAAATTTGACTTTGATGGCCAATTTAGACACCATTGGCAATAGTTATTGGCGTGTTTGATTTTTCTCAGTTGCATTGATATGTGAAATATCCAAGAAGCTTCATAAAATTAGCAATTATTGCTTAGTGTGGCCTACAAAAATTCTAGAACGGCAAAAAGTAGGAAATTTGGTTTTTCACGAATATCTTGGAAACGGAAACTAAGATATGGCTTTGACATACCATTTTGTAATCAGCATGAGTAGGCACGTTGGAATTAGTTAACGATGCTCTGGATACTTTTTACTGTTGAACAGTGTAATCAAATTGCTAGGTAGGTAGGAAGGAATTTCCGGTTAGCCCCATGTAGGGATAGACCTTATGGTTTTTAGTGAGACCGCGTATTTTTTGAGGTACTATTTCCTTTAGAAATCCTGGAGGATCTTTGAGGTTTTGGCAAATGCCAATAGTTGTTTGGGGGAACTCTTGGCCGCCAGTTAGTATGCCTATAAGCAGTCTGCAGTCTCTTTTTTGGAGCTGTGCGTGAGTTTTTTGTCTCTTTTCTTGCACATAATTTAAGAGATTCTGCAGCCGGTCGTGGACTTCCAAATTTCCTGTGCTTCTTTCTCCGCTATCTCTTCCAACATGCTGTATAGCGTCTGTAGGGAGCTAGGTATGTTTAGTATTGCTTCTTGGCTTAGTGCTACCCCGGCATTTGCAAGAGTGTCCGTCATTTCGTTTCCATCATTGCCCTGATGGTTGGGAATTCTGCAGGTTTGCACCTTGCTGGAGTGCTGAGGGAATCTATTTCTTCTCTGCTTACCAGATCATTTTTGGAGTTGATGGCGTGACTCTGCATTGCTTTGATTGCCGCTTGGATGTCAACGTACATGTTGATTTGATTATTTGGTGCGTGAAATTCTGCCAATTCAGCTGCTTTCCTTATTGCGAAGACTTCCGCCTGGAATATGGTGCAGTGGTTTGGCAGCTCCGACTCCTAAGCCAGTCCTGTACGCCAGTCTTCTGGTCCCAGTAATGCTGATGCGCATGTGAAGTTGGTGTTTGGGATCATGTAGTCCGTGTTACTGTTGATCTCTCTACCCTTTGTGCTGTCCATAGCTTCGCCATGGTACCAGCCGCCGAAGACGTTGGGCAGTCCTATGCGCAGTGAGGAGTGCTTGGATGCTCGGCTTGTACTCTTCTGCAGCTCAGCAGGTTATATATCCAGGAGTCCAATGCTGTGTGTGTTGCTAGGGCTCTTAGGCTTTGCACTATTGCTTCTGTAGTGACGTTGCTATATGCACCCGAAATATCAAGGAATGCTCCCAAGGCGAATTCCTGATGGTACAGTGCCTTCGCGATGGTGGCTTCTAGGGGTGTAGTTTTTCATTGTTTTGAGCAGAAATGAAGTGAGGCTAATGGGCCTGTAGTCTTTTGGTTGCACGTGACTGCATTTCGCTGCTTTAAGCAGGAGTACAACGCGTGCTGTCCTCCAGGCCACTGGTACATAACTCCACCTCTAGCAAGCTACAAAAATGGATTTTAGCCATTTTGACTTGTTGCGTGTGTAGGTCTTCACAGTGACTGTCTCAGTGACTACAATTAACGATTTTTTTTTTTCATTTTCGATAAAAATTAACCAAAATTATCGATATCTTTGTAATTAGCTTCTAAACTTCAAATTTGACAATAGAATTATATATGTATGATTGAAATATATTTCTTTAAGCTTAAATTAGGTGTTTAAAACTAATTCATAATTTTTTTCATATTTGAGATATTCGTAGTTAAGTGGGAAGTTTTTTTTTGTAACGGTTATTTCGGACTATCTTAAAATCTGTTCTACTTTGATTTTTTTAAACTGCATATTACTGGCAGCGCAATTACCTTACGATTTATATCTTACTTGACTCTATCTGATAATTATGAAGTGAGATATGGCTTAAAATGTAAGAGTACCGACCAAAAAAATTAAAAAAATTAGTTTTTCAAAAACGGAGCCATGAAAAAATTGATTTTTGATATAACCATTTTCAGTAGAAATGGGTCATTTATTTTTTTATTTTTGTAAACTAGTGTTCTACATAAAGAATGACATCAAATTGAATAGGATGAAATATCGTGTTCACTTGTGTTATTAAACAAAAAAAGCTTTCATTTTAAATGAATTTTAAAATAAGCAGGTTTGGTTCCAAAAAATAAAGGTATGCTTTTCGTCAAGTTACATTAATATAAACTTTATATTATAAAGGCATAGTAGAAAAATGATATTTGTGTTTAAGACCTTACCTTAACAACGCTGTATACTGCTTGTGCATATAACATGCTGACTTCCACAGGATCTTGTGACAGTTCACGTGTGGACTTAAACAGTCTTTTTTTAAAAACAAAGCGGTTTTCTCCAGATGGTGATCCGTTGGAAAGCCTTTTTAACGTATTAGATGAAGTCTGCTTAATTTCCCATGCTGAAATAATATCATACAAATAATCAAAGCTTTTTATATGCTCTTCGCCATCTGGACGTGACTGAAATATGGCCCAGCCTTCAACTGAGGTTAGGTTCAGTTTATCGGCGAGTTTTCGCACTGCATCTCCAGCGGTATCGGTAGGGTGAACATCTATAGCTTTTGTGCGTGCATCCAAGAAAAAAAATCTGCATACAATAGTTCCAAGGCGTCGCATAGCCTAAAAATTAAAATTTTTTTTTTAAAATTTAGTAAAAGAAGAAGCTGCACTATAGTTTAAGCTAGATTTGAAGACATTCTTTATCAGAGCAAAAAAATTTCGGAAATTTTAAGACTGGGAGAGAAAATCTCAAGTAAAATTTTCTAAAAACAATGTTTAAAGTGTAAACAAGAATGTTACACACAGCAGGGTTTGGGAAAGGTTTTAAAGGCGAAGAAATTCAAATTTTTGTTTTTGGAGATTTAATAAATGTTGGATTTTTTTATACACTTAAAAAGTGAATTATAGTTTGGCCCAGAAGTTTGCAACGCAAAGAAGGAATCATCTCCGACCACATAAAGTATATATATTAGGGGGGGTCTTTTTTTTTTCGACCAAAGCGTATAGCAAAAACGAAATCTACGGTCAATTCTAAGAAAATTTCACCAAGAAACCATGGGTCTAAAATGAATTCCTAGTCCGCGCAAATCGACTTCAAATATTTATGTTACTTTTTCCCAAAAATCGAGTTAGAAAGTCGCTGAGCACCTACTATAACATGTTCTGTATAGCCCAGAGCTTGCATTTATCTGAAAAATTTTTATAAAGAAGCCACACAAAGTGATACAGGTGTCAAAAAGTGAGCCCAGTGCTGCCCATCAACGTTGAAGCGGTGCTACCTATCAAAATTTTTTGTTTTGCGTATAACTCCGCTATCGATCATCCGATCTTCATAGTTCCTTTGGCGAATCGATAAATAATCATGATTATAAAATATCTCTAGAAGGTACAAACCATCTATCTCCAAAACTGTGGGAGATATGAGGTTTTTTCTGAATTGCGGGGGCGAAAGGGGGCGTGGCAACCTGTGACATAAAAATTTGTTTTCCGGCAACTATAAGAAGTATTTGTCCCATACAAGTCAAACCTCTATCTCTTAAATTTTGATAGGTAGCACCGCTTCAACGTTGATGGGCAGCACTGGGCTCACTTTTTGACACCTGTATCACTTTGTGTGGCTTCTATATGAAATTTTTCAGATAAATGCAAGCTCTGGGGTATACAGAACATGTTATAGTAGGTGTTCAGCGACCTTCTAACTTGATTTTTGGGAAAAAGTAACATAAATATTTGAAGTCGATTTGCGCGGACTAGGAATTCATTTTAGACCAGGGGTGCCCAAAACGAGCTTACCAGCGCGCCATGAACAAATACAAACGCCAAATATATTTCAAACAATAACAATTAAATGAGATAGAGAGAGAGAACCGATTCTTGTTTGTGTGTATGTGTGGTCGTTGCTACGCAAATCATACTCGATAGCGCGACAAGCGTTCAGCCGTACGCATAAGCAATTTGTTGTTGGGTTTGAGTTTGCGAGAGACATAGGAGAGAGAGAAGAGAAACACATATGTTGTTGCAGGTCAGAGCGCGACAACAACAAAACACAGCGCAGGCATAGAATTTGTTTTTGTTTTTTGCTGGCTTATGGCATGCGCAAATCGAATGCGCGCAGGCTATTCCTTTGCGTAGAACAACAACACATGCGTGTCATGCGCAATAGGCATGGGCGCCCCTGTTTTAGACCCATGGTTTCTTGGTGAAATTTTCTTAAAATTGACCGTAGATTTCGTTTTTGCTATACGCTTGGTACGTTTTTTTCGGCCCATACAAATCGACCCCCCCTAATATATATTCTTGATCAGCATGACAAGCTGAGTCGATTAAGCTTTGTCCGTCCATCCGTCTGTCCGTCTGTGTGTTTCTACGTGAACTAGTCCCTCAGCTTTGAAGCTACGAACTGAAATTTTGCACAGAGTCTTCTTTTGTCTGCACGCTGCTAATATGTCGGAACTGAACGGATCGGATGACTACTTCTTGCAGCTGCCATTATTAACGCTCTCAATCACGGTCATGGGTAATATTAAATGTTTTTAAGCTGATCCGCGAAGTTTGGTCGAAGTCGCTAACCGTTGAGACAAGCGTTTTCAAGTGTATCAAAACTTCGGCACAGACGAAATTAGCTTTGCCTTTCTCGTTTTCATATAGATTAAGGTGTACCGCCCTCTAGTACGGCCGTCCGACGCTATATCAACGTTCCGTCGACGATATTGTGACAGTCGTCGACGCACGCTTATTTCCCTCACAATGAGCTCGACTGACGTATTTTGCAAGGGGATGTCCGCTCAATACGTTAACGACTCTCCAGGCCCGCTAGGTCGACGCACTGCCAGCAGAGAAGCTACGTAAACGACGCTCGTTCGACCCAATGACATGCATGGTGCGACTTTATCGACACTCGTTCGACCCAATGCTATGCAGAGAAGCAACATAAGCGACGCTCGTTCGACCCAATGCCATGTATGGAGCGACATAAGGCACGCTCTTTCGACCCAATGCCATGTATGGAGCGACATAAGGCACGCTCTGTAGAACCAATGTCATGCATGGAGCGACATAAGCAACGTTCCTTCAACCCAAGAGAGGAAAAAAATTAGAGCGTACGCCTCTCTCCCTCTCTCTAACAATTTTTACAGGCGTCACGACTCATCACCGTACAAAGAGCAACGCTGGGTTGACGTATATAGACTGACTGACCCCAGCCGTACTAGAGGGCGGTGTTTATTTTTTATTTTTTTTGGTGGCGTTATTATCTTGCTTCCATGTCCATTCCATCGCATTTCTTGGAGTGCGGTAACGTTCGATGAATATTTCTTAAGGACATTCACCAAAGCGATATCATCAACATCTCTGATCGCGGTGCACCACTTTCCTAATAGCAAATAATAAAATAATACCAATGGAAAAAGGTTAAAGGGAAAACTAATTGATTTTATGCATGCCGAAGCATGTTGGTGGAGTCAGAAAATTTCGTCTTGTGACGATAAAGACAACAACAACAATAACGATGATGTTAATGCAAGCGATGTGTTTCTGGATTGCTCATCGAGCTCGGATGACGAAAAAAAAAACACATCCTTTTTTAAGACGATCCCTTATCTCACCTTTATATGTTCATCTTTACACGTCCCCGCTCTTCCGGACTTTCGGAACAATAAGGAATAACAAAGCGTTTAGTTAAACTTCATTATAATCGATCTATTCTTATCAAAATTCGGCATCGAAATATTTAAGAACTAATAATATTATAATTATTATAAGCAAAAATCTATTACTACATTTATTTGTTTATATATCTATGCATTAAGTTGTAGTTGTTAAACTAATCCAGTAAATCCTAGACATTATTAATTCATTTGATTTGCGTTACTAGCCTCAGTTTTTTTTTTATCAATCTAAACAAAAAAGCTTATCCTTTCATGTTCACATTCAAAGTAAATTGTTCGTCGCTTGCATGAACTAATAATAAAATAAGTTGCCGAAAAATATGGATTAATATTATGCAAATAGATGTGATAATTATAAACAATTAAAATTGAAATTTAATTATTTAGCAAATATTATCTGATTATTCGTCATAAGTTCGATTCCAGCGATTTCGAGGTCAGTCGAGGTCTTTGGCGTTTGCCAAAAAAGGCAATCAAGGCAAACCCAACTTAAAAGTTGTTGTAGGCAAGCTCTCTAGATGGTGGCTACTGGCATCCGATCATTTTGGGACTTGGCTGAGAGACACTTTCTGATCCAGTTGCAAGTCACGTAACGAAAAATGTAAAATTGGCTATACAGACAGAAAGGGCCCAGACAATCTTCTCTTAATCTCAGATTAACGCCGAATCCGAACGGAATGTAAGGTTATGCTTTCACATAATTCCACCAAGTTTTATGAAAAGCACACAATTATATAGTAGGTATAGCTGCCATACAAAAGATAGGTCTAAAAAAGTTTTAGTATGAAAATTTACTTGTTTTTAACTTGTTAGAGATTAATATTATACAGGCACCGTAATCATTATAAGTTTTATTTTAAAAATCTGGAAATAATGATTATAAAATGATTTTTACGATTTTCTTCAAAAATAATGATTATTTTTGAGGAATAAAATAAAACTTAAATAATAATAATTATTTTTGAGCAAAAAAATAAAACTCAAAAATAATGATTAAAAATGATTTTTATTTTTTTTGCTCAAAATAAAACTCAATCTTAATTTACGGCTTCTGTGTTAAACTTTTCGCGAATGTGATTTCACATTCTTGATCTATGATTGAATACCTTTCGTATGATATACCACATGTCCTTCAAGGACGAATATTAAGGATCTACTATTTTCTATTAAATTTCATTTATTCCTCTATTTTCTGTTGCAGTATGTATGTAGTATGTATTATGAAGAAAATACGAAAAAACCCTATGTGACACAAGCATATTTCAAGCTGAAGTATGTGCAATCTCCCGTTGCGCAGACCTTAATATGGGAAAGAACTACAATAATAGAGAAATAGCTAAACTCTCAGATAGCCAAGCAGCGCTTAAAGCGCTCAGCAGCAATAAGTTCACCTCTAAGCTAGTCTTAGAGACAAACAACAAATTGGATCAACTAGGCAGCAGGAACAAACTGACCCTAAGATGGATACCGGGACACAACAACATCCCCGGAAAGGAATTGGCCGACGAATTGGCACGCAAGGGTGCAACCACCGCAATGGTCACCATAGGTGTTAAAGGCCAACACACAATAAAAGGGCTTCTAAGAAAGGAAGAAAATGTGCTTAGAACAGCCTACTGGGTAAACACCAGGGGGATGAGAGAAGCTAAAGCATTAATAGTGAACCACGACCTCAAAAGATTCCAAAAGTTAATCCAACAAAGAAAGAATGCCCTCAGGATTCTGACAGGGCGAAAACACAGGTCACCGCGGAGCCACATGTACAAGTTGGGAATAACAAACACCCAACTTTGCAGATATTGTGGAGTCCTCTGAGCATATACTAGCACACTGCGATGCCCCTGCGAGGCGCAAAATCATCAGATTTGGGAAACACATTCTACACCCATGCAATATCAATAACCTAAAACTCACAAAAATCCTGTCTTTTGTACAGGAAATAGGGCTGCTAGCAACAGACCAAAATTGGTCGCGGTGCACCACTTTATCAACAATAAATAATAACTAATAATACCCAAAATAATACATACTACATACGTACTGCAACAGAATATAGAGGAATAAATGAAGTTTAATAGAAAATAGTAGATCCTTAATATTCGTCCTTGAAGGACATGTGGTATATCATACGAAAGGTATTCAATCATAGATCAAGAATGTGAAATCACATCCGCGAAAAGTTTAACACAGAAGCCGTAAATTAAGATTGAGTTTTATTTTGAGCAAAAAAAATAAAAATCATTTTTTATCATTATTTTTGAGTTTTATTTTTTTGCTCAGAAATAATTATTATTATTTAAGTTTTATTTTATTACTCAAAAATAATCATTATCTTTGAAGAAAATCGTAAAAATCAAAAATTTAAAAATCATGGTGGATTTGCAGAGATTGTACAAAAATAGGAATTTTGGTGTAAATCATTTCTTTCTAGGTCCATTATAAGTGGGTGATTTTTTTACTTGAAAAGAATAAAATAATCATTATTTACGGTCCCTGATATTATATGCTACCAGACAATTATGTCAAGTTTGATCCAAGTCGGATGACTATTGCCATAGGAACAAACGTTCGAAAATTTTTTTTAGTGAGAAAATCTTTTTTTGTTTTCCATGCTATCGCTCCCAACCCTCGTATTAATAAGTTTTAAATGATTTCACATAATTTTACTAAGATTTTCGAAATTGGACAAGTGTATATTAAGTTGCCATACAAAAGATAGGCCTGCAAAAAAAGTCTTAGCGAGAAAAACTTTTTTGTTTTCAATGCTATTGCATCAAAACTTGTTACTGATCAATGTTACAAGGATTCAGAGGCGAATCGAGGTCAACAATTTACAAGGCAGATGGCATGACCTAGTATCTGAAATGAGCACAGGAGAACAGATTTTCTCCGATCATATGACAATATCTGTCATTATAAAGGCATTCAGATGGATAAAGAGCCGAAACCACAGCTCCTACCTAAGCTCAGATGGAAGGTTAACTTTGCACGTAATTATGCGCATGAGGTTGACTACAAAATAGTTCGCATAAATTACGTGTTGGAAACTGAGCCTGTAACGGCTCTGGTAGAAATTATAGGAAATGCGGTCGCACTTATGCAAGCCACGTTACAAAATATGTGAAACAGAGAGACTTGGTTCGACACCAAGTGTGACTTGGCCAGAAAATTATTTTACAAAAAAGGAACTCAAACGGAAGCCAGCAACTATCGGGGTATCTCGTGTCTAAACGCAGTTAAAACGAGAGCGTAAGCTAAAGTTGGCTCTAACCGACTTCGATATACCCGTTACTCATGAAAAAACATTTTTAACAGTGTTTCTGCGTTCCTTAGGGTGACCATCCAATAAGTATGCAACATTTTTTTATGGTGGGAGGGGGGTAGGGGGGGGGCTTGGTTCACTTTTTTGTTCATAACTTGAGAACCGTTCATTCGACCTTTATCATTTCTTCGACAAATCGATTCGTTTGGCTACTAACTATACTACTAACGTAGGTACGAAGGTACGAATCGTCTATCTTCAAAACTGTAGAAGATATAACGTTTTTACCAAATTGCGGGGGCGGGAGGGGGCGTGGCCAAAATTTGAAACAAACTTGATCTGCGTGCAGATGAAAGAAGCATTTGTCCCATACATGTCAAACCTCTATCGCTTACCATCTCTGAGATCTAGGTGTTCATACAGACAGACGGACATGTCTATATCTTCTATATATCTTTCTATATATAAAGAAACTGTATGGAAAAGTTTTATGGAAAGCTTTTCTAGAACGTAAGGCAAGTTTTTCTTAACAAACAGTCAAGAAACTTAGAATATAAGAAAACCATTCTTTTAATTAACTAAAAATTTAAAATTATTTTTTTAATTATAAAAAATGATATTTTATGTCCTAGACAATTTTTTTTATATATAAAACTTGACATAGAAAACAATTTTCAATTTTTTGAAAAAAAAAAAAAAATTTACCTAATAACAGTATAACTATTTTCTTAAAAGACAAACATTTTCAACAACATATTATAATATAATACATATAAAAATACATATTTTAATACAATCAACTCGATTCAACAGAGTTAAGTCACAACATTTTGGCAAATGGTATGTCTGGACAGCTGTTTCGGAATCAACCAAGAATTCCTCGACAGCAGACTTCTCGCTACTACACTCCAGCCACATGTAATTTTAGTATTTAAATTATAGTTTCATGTAATTTCAGTATAAAAATTGAAATTCCATAGTACTTATTAGGGGAAATGTCGATCTGGGGCTCACAGCTCAGAGCCGAGTGTTGGGGCGCACGAGCCGTGAGCCGGTTAACGGCACACGGCTCACGAGCTCTACCTCACAGCTCAGAGCCGAGTGCTGTGGCTCACGAGCCAAGAGCCGGTTGATGGCTCACGAGCCATCTAGTACACAACTCAGAGCCGAGGCTGTGGCTCCCGAGCCGTGAGATCGGTTGGTGGTTGATGGCTCATGGCTCGCGAGATTTGCCTCTCAGCTCAGAGCTAGCAGCTTATTGTCATGAGCTGTGTGGTAGAGCTGGCTCTCAAGAGCTGCGAGCAAAGAGCGATTTCGAACCCTGAAATGAACGTACTAGTGGAGGAAGACTCCGAGCAAAGCTTGAACACTATACTCAAGTCCTCTAGTAAAATTAAGGGGTCTGATATTAACATCGAGAAGGACCTTAACGCCGATCGTCAACTGAAAAGAAACTTCTTTTGCTGCTCAAGAACAATCTACTAACTGTGAGTAAAGCACACAGAATTAATGTTAGAGGAGATAAAATGAGAGTCGCAGATAAATGGTTCCACTGGACACGGGATAACAAACCCGTCACTGGCCAAATGGATGCGCAAGCAGCTCTGTCGAAGTTGTACCCATTTGGGATGCACAACATTATGGTCGATTACAACGAGCTACTAAGAAATCTACAAACAAGAAACTAGGTGCAGAACGCAGTAGTAATGATAATGCATTAAGCCTAGTACGGAGGGCGTTCGAATTTTCCTTCAGCTGTCAAACATCATATAAAAACGAGAAAGGCAAGGCTAACTTCGTCCGAGCCGAAGTTTTTATACACTTGAAAACGCTTGTCTCATCGGTTAGCGACTTCGACCAAACTTCGCAGATCAGCTTAAAAACATTAAATATTATCCATGACCGTGATTGAGAGCGGTAATATTGAGGAAAAACCAGTTTTTGTCATTAAAACCCATTTTTCGACTGATCATTTGTATGGCAGCTACAAGAAGTAGTCATCCGATCCGGTCGGTTCCGACATATTAGCAGCGTGCAGAGAAAAGAAGACTCTGTGCAAAATTTCAGCTCGCTACCTTCAAAACTGAGGGACTAGTTCGCGTAGAAACAGACAGACGGACAGACGGACAGACGGACGGACAAAGCTTAATGGACTCAGCTCGTCATGCTGAACAAGAATATATATACTTTATGTGGTCGGAGATGATTCCTTCTATGCGTTGCAAACTTCTGGGCAAAATTATAATACACTTTTCAAGTGTATAAAAATTGCTTAAGGAATTTTTCCTTGCCTCATTCTGATGTTTGGTACGCAGAAAGCCAAGGAATACATACAAGGAATTTTGAGAGTTGCCATATCGATGAAGCGTGTGGACTGTATCGAACAGCTGATATTCCTTCAAAAGATATTGTGCAGTCATTTATTCCTTGTGTCAATTGTCAAAAGGCAATGCAAAAGTACAAAAATTTTAGTTATGACGACAAAAATGCATTAATTGATGTAGTAAAAAACAATGCATGATTGTGGGACATCACGAATGACAAGCAACTGGACACCGCACTTACAACAAGTGTTTGGAAAGCAGTTGCGCCTTGTTAGAATCTTGTCATTTTGGAGGGCACGTCACAATGCATAAATTGAGCCATCTCTCGTTGCAGCGATATGTGCACCTGAGTGGGGTCCTCGCCCGGAATGATGTTCCAAATGGAAATAAAACAATTATAATTGGACTTATCCGGCCTCGTTCAGACCGTTAGATTCTTGGCAACAGGCGAATCCAATTAAGAAGTCTTGCTCACATTCTTCAGCTTAACAGCTGCCACTGCAATTGCAACTTCATCCATGTTGTGCATAGTGCCTCATTTTATTTAAATCTTATAGTTATGTCAAAACACAAATTAGCTGGCCAATATATTTATTTTCCGTTTTCGGTATATTTTTTAATGTTATCTGGTCACACTGCCTTTTACATTACACAAAAAGGAATATCAGGCAAATTTCTGGAAGGAAAATTCGAACGCCCTCCGAACAAGGCTTTAGTTAAGAATAGTATTAAAAAGGAAACTAAATTAAAAAATATACAGATACTAGCATATACCCTGTCGCGCTTCGCTGCGCCCTTAACAGTATAGAACCAATAAAAGAATCAGTTTGAAGTTGATCGTGAAGAGTCAAATATTTGTCGAGTTTGAAAATATTTTTTAAAATTTTGTTCCCCGTAGAGCCCAGTAATCGAATCTTACATAAAACGGCTTGAAATCAACGTTTTGCTACTTTGCATTTTCCCCGTTTGGACTTTGCTGCTGGGCTTTCCCTCCAATTCCCACCCACTTCCCATTCGCTTCCCAACCACTTTCCACCCCATTCCATCCACTTCCCCTCACTTCCTATCCATGTCCCACCCACTTTCCACTCACATCCCACCCACATAATATCCACATTCAAAACCCTTTCAAGTCAATCGGATACAAATAATTTTGTTGCATGATGAGTTTTCCGGACATTTTCACTCCTAGAAGGCTGATTTTCAGACATTGCAAAATCACACTTCAAATTATTTATATATTCTACCCTAACAAACCGCGTTCTAAGTCAATCGGGTGAAAAAAAAAATTGTTTGCATACAGAGTTTTCCAGGAATTTTCCGACCGTTGGGTCAAAATTTCCAACACCGGAAAATCACATCTCAATTTATCTCACTTACTATTTTTGCAAATCGAGTTTCAAGCCAATCGGATTAAAAATAGTTTCTTACGTTAAGAATTTCCGGCCATTTTTCCCGTTGGGAGATTTTCCGGAAAATTAGTATGCAGTTATTTCTAAATTTTTGCATAGATACTTGAAAATGAGTTTGAATCTGATCGGATGATAAACAAACAATTTTCATACTGCAGTTTTTCTCAAATTTTCCGACTTTGGGGATTGATTTTCCAAAATTTTAAAGTCAAGTTTTTTATGATTTATTATGTGTAACTTTGAAAATGAGTTTGAAGCTAATCGCTGGGAACTAAACTTTCGCCCAAGTAACCTTGACCACCCACTTTCCACCCAAGGGGGGGAATTTTTTGGTATATTGGTATGCAGTTCTTGTTGAATTTAAATATAGATCTTTGAAAATGAGTTTGAACTTGATCGGATGAAAAACAAAAAAGTTTCATACAACAGTTTCCGCGAATTTTCCACATTTCCCGACAGAATTTTCCAAAATCCGATCTTAGTACTCACTTTCAGTATAAGATACAACTACTGTGAAAAACTCAGATTTCTATCTGTTATGGTTTAGACTGTGCGACGGTCACCAGTCAGTCAATTAGTCAGGTTGAACTCTTTTATAAATACGTATAGATATATGCAGAAAGCATTTTCTATGGAATTCCAAGCATCCTTCGCATCTCAAGGAAATAATGCATACATCAACTTTAAGCATTGAGGAAAAACTTATCAAGTCATTCCGGTCTATCTGAACTGCAACCACTGAGTGGTCTCTTTTGAAGAGCTTTATGGGCACCTGGTTGAATCCGAACAGGAAAATATTTTACCCGTGGGAGATTTTAATGCCCGTATAGGCATCGATCAAGTGGATATCGAAAGTTTTAGTTTGTCGACTGGCTTCAGTGCTATTCACAGATACGCAAAGGAAAAACATCTGGACAGTAAAGGGAGTAAAATAATGAAGAGGTGTGTTTCTTTCATTAGGGGCGAATCTTGCTCTACAATAGATTATTGTATGATGCGTGGAGATTGGAATAATATCACTAAGGATATGAAAACTGAAAACCAAATTTTTCCGGACCATTTGCTTATTGTGGGTAATGTTTCTGTAGGTAGAAGCTCTCACCATTCAGATGTGCCCAAGCTCCTTCCAAAACTAACATGGCGTGATAAATTGGCGTACCAATACGTAGGAAACCTTCAGCATGAAGTCACTTGTTTAAATATAAATGTTGAAGTTACTACTGAGAGGCTTATGGTGTGCATTCAAAAAGCAGCTCAAGTTATGAAAGCAAAAGGTACGATGGGATATAAGCAACCTTGGTTTGACCCTCAATGTGAAGTGTCGAGGATTGCTTCTCTCCATCAACTCCGTCTGGCTCAAAGACAATTTTCTCCGGAAGCTGGCGAGATTATCAAACTGCCGACTGTCTTTACAAGGACCTGTGCCTCCTAAAGCAAAGGGAATATTTTAACCGAATCGAAAGAGAACTAGCAGCAAAACGTTTTGGACATTGTTGCCTCGTTAAAACGGATTATCATCTCTTAGCCAGATTAAGTCGGACTCGAGTAATCTAGCAAATCACTTCCAGAGTCTTCTTTTTGTTGATCCTGACTTGGTATTAGGCCAATTTAGCTTTAGTTTACCTTATGTGCTGGGTGATGATTTAGATTGTCCCATAACTGGGGAAGAAGTTCAGCTGGCTACCTAAGGCAAACTCAACAAAGCACCTGGAGAAGACCGTATTCCAGTCGAATTTCTCAAAAAAGCCCCTGATTCCTTTATAAAGCTACTCACAAATAAATACAACCGACTTTTCATATCCAAACTCATCCCTGCAAGCTATAAAAGGAGCATTATTTTTCCTATTTTTAAAAAAGGTGATCCAAACGAACCTACGAACTACAGCGAAATCTCCTGCATAAACGCAATTTCAAAAATATTTGCATCGGTTTTACTCTCCCGTCTTCAGATATGGGTAATTAAACACAGCAAGCTAAGCGAGTTTCAGTTTGGATTCAGACGAGACTACTCAACTGCGGATAGCATATTCGTACTTACAAACATAGCATCATAATTTCTGGCCGTATAGAAAAAACTATACCTTTGTTTTGTGGATTTCAAAGCTGCTTGTAATACTGTCAACAGAAGAAGTCTTATACAAATTAAGCAATATGGATGTGTCGTTAAATTTTTTAATGGCTGTACAAGCTTTTTATGACGGAACCGAATCAGCAGTGTGGGATGGTACACAGCTCTCATACTGGTTTGAAAACAACACTGGAGTCAAACAGGGGTGTCTTTTAAGCCCTCTTTTGTTCGCCTTATTTGTCGATGATCTTGCCTGCTCGATGAGGGGTGGAATCTCTGTAGCGGGCGTCAGGGTAAAAGTACTAATGTACGCAGATGACCTTGTCTTGTTATCAGATTCACCACGGATGCTGCAAAACATGACCTTTACTCCTACTGCTCCCTATGGGGACTAACTGTCAACACGGATAAAACGAAAATCCTCCCAATAAGAGACAATAAAGGCCGGATCTGCAAAGAAGAAATCTGGTACCTAAACACATGTGAAATCGAACGAGTCAAATCGTTTACATATTTGGGAGTTACCGTCACGTCCAACATGTCTTTTAAAACTCACCTTCAGCTAAAACTTCGGGATGCGATCAAGGCTCTCAACTGTACATGGAATACGCTGCTGGGAAAACAAAACGTACTTCCTAGTATGAAATATAGAATGTTTGAAGCCACTGCACGGTCAATCATGCTATTTTCTGCACAAGTTTGGGGTTTCTTAAATATGACGAAGTGGAGAAGCTTCTTCGATTTTTCATAAAGAAAATATTTAGGTTACCTCGCAATACACCGAACTATGCTCTATTTGTGGAAACCGGACTTTCGACCCTCTATACCCAAACTCTAGGATTACATTTTTCTTACATAAGGAAAATTTTTCAAATGCCTGAAACCCGCTTAGCTTCTGTTGTTGCCAAATCCCTGCAGTTGAGTCGAAGCCAGTGCTTTGAAACATGGAGAACACTTGCAGAAGAACATAATGCAAATTTGAAGTTGACTAATCCACATACGTTGGAGAGATCTCATCAAATAATATTGGAAGGAACTGTTCAAAAATCTCACTCTGATTTTATGCAGCAAGCTAGGAGCAGCTCGACGAGGATACTTTACAGACAACTAAGCTAGTCATTGGAGGAAAACCACTATTTTCACGACAAAATCAGCCTTAGCCTAATATCATTTGTATTTCGAGCTAGATGCGAAATGCTGAACCGACGTTCCCGCGCATATGTCAACGAAACGGAAGCCATTTCACTTCATTGCTGTTTGCCCAATTTTACAGGAAATTAGAGAGGTGTATTGGAGGCAAGGAGAACTAAGTGAACAACGAGCCATTGAAATTTTAAACGGAGAAAATTGGAATATTCTTTTTTAATTTCTTGTAGAAGCATCAACGTATAGAAATCGTAAATGTCTGAAGATTTTTAGTATAGTTTTAAACCGCATACGTATTATCGCAACAGCTGACGGCCAAAGCTGAGTTATGTTATTTTACCCCACCACGGGGTACCTACCGAGCTTCTGCGGTAGGGAAGAGCACAGGAACAAAGAGGGACCATCCCTTCCTCCCAAAGGGAACACGCCCCACCTCCTCTGGAGGACAAAGCCCACCTCCCAATGGAAACAAACGTTCCAAGCAGGACTCCTTCCCTGCAAGAGGACAGCCAGGAGGCCTAGACCACCCAAATCGTCGAGGCCTCTGTGGCTCCAGAATCAAGTGGTACCTGAGATACCTCAAGCAGGCAGTAGCCTATGAGGAAGACGCAAACGGCAGGTCCGGCACGTCCAGGGCTGCAGCAGAGGCTGCTACAACTGGCAGTGATGAAAGGGCAGTAGCTCCCCCCTCAGTGTCCATTCCACCCCAAGCAACGTATGCAGACTATCCACGGTAATTTGGGATCAAAGGCATGCCTTCCCCAGAGCCTGTATAATGATAAGGAAGAATATTAAATATACTATCCTTTCAGAATTTCTCTCCAGGAACTGCGTCGCTATAGCGACCACAGAAGCAAAGCAGGGAAAGACCACGGTCATAGCCTCTGCCTACTTCGCTGGAGATAGAATGTGTCCCCCCCAAGATGTGTCGGCCCTGGAAGAATACTGCAAGAGCACTAGCCTGCCGATTGTTGTCGGATGTGACGCAAACGCCCACCACGTCGCATGGGGAAGCTCCGATGTAAACGATCGAGGTGACTGCTTACTAGAATTTCTATCCAGGCTCGACCCGGAAATATGTAATGTACGATCTGTCCCGACATTTGTAACTCGAGTAAGGGAGGAAGTGAATAATTACCATTTTAGGCATTAGCCATTGTTATTATTTAAAATAATAGAACTTTTTAAGCAGGCTCTAGGTCATTTAAGTTTTGGATATTGTCCAAAACTGCTCTAAAAGAAGACACGCACAACACCACAAAGGAGGCTGGTTGACAGTATAACGCTATTTCATGAATACCAATTCAATCATCACTTAAATGACCTTGAGCCTGCTTAAAAAGTTCTATGATTTTCAATCAAAAAGGTCACTAAAACATTCACTTTGTGATAAAATGCGTGGGCACGACGCAGTTGTTAGAAACTACACCTAAAATAGTTACATTAAAAAAAAAATCCCTGTTTGATTGCTTTGGGCAATTCAAACAATTGGCGCCTGTGTTAGTTAAATGCGGGGAAAGAATTTCCCCCACTAGCAGCAGAAGGGCCGATACACGGGATACACACACACACACACACAAAGGCCTTTGTGTTTTTGGCGTTTGATGCTGATGACGGATTTTGCTACAAGCCTGCTTTTGGGATTTCCAAGCGGTTATAGCAATTCTGTCATGAGGCAACCTCTGCCAACACACTAAGGGCAGGCAGAGCCAGCTGATGATTGAATTGGTATTCATGAAATAGCGTTGTACTGTCAACCTGCCTCCTTTGTGGTGTTGTGCGTGTCTTGTTTTAGACAAGTTTTGGACAATATCCAAAACTTAAATGACCTAGAGCCTGCTTAAAAAGTTCTATGTTTTTCAATCAAAAAGGTCACTAAAACAATCACTTTGTTATTATTTAAATATAAATTCAGTGGTTTTGGACGACGTAAGCGCCACATTACGTTTTACGTCAATTTATTACGTTCTACGTTTAACTCTAAAGTTGTTAGTGCTGACAACCAATCAGTGCTGACACTTTTTTAGCTACAGACTTTAATTTTGATTTTGGCCGATTTACAGCCAGAACCTCACTTTAGTTCGAGTGCCCACCGTTTTGCTTTGTTTTCCGTTACACCCAAACGGAAGCAAAGGCAAATGATGGGAATTTGTGTAAAATGGGTGTCTGGAGGTTCAAATGGCAAAAAACCAGAAATAAAGCTTTAGTCAAAAATATTATTATTTTATGCGGGTTCTACAAATAAACCTGCATCACTCCAAAGCAGCAACCGCTGAACTTTTACTTCGCCTATTCTCAGGCGAAGTAGATATTGTTTTTGTTCAAGAGCCATGGATTTCTGGTGACAGAATCAATGGTTTACGGACACCCAAATACAACCTTTACCATACCAAGGGTAAGGGAAAAACTCGTACATGTATTTTATCCAAAATACGGCTGACGGAAATCCTCTAACTGAATCCTCCCCGAGGGTGTCTGCTGGGCAATGGACACTGCATGTACCTCGGCTTAAAGCGAGCTATACCCAGTGTCACTTGCGCGTCTTACACCCAGGAAATGCAGTGTCTAGCTAAGGTGATGGTCAGCTCTGTCCAGCTTTAGTTGGGCAGAGTTGAGCCAGAGCCATAGTTACGAGGTGCCTGGCAGTAGGCATAAAATGCTAGAACAAAATGCAACCATCATGGTCATTTCAAATGAACAACCTAAAAGATCAAACTCGGGCTGGGATATCAGCCCAAACGTCGGTGGAAGGCGTGACTGCTACCACCGGCGGGCACGGTGGAAAAAATCCCGTCTTCGTGTCGCCAGCGGTCACACCTCTGTCGCGGTTGGAGCAGGCCAAGACAGTTGTAAAGCTACTGCCACAACGACAAAAGCCAAAGTGTGGCGTGGTACCGCAGTCGATATAGACTCGGACTGCGAGTCTCACGGCGGTTCTATAAATACGGAGGCCGAGGAAAAGCTGCTGCTTGCCCCAGTCCAGACGGGCTCTAGCACCTCTCGTAAGGTAAGGCCCAAAAGGACAAAGGAAGGCATGCGAGCGAAGGCCCAATATAAGGTGGCATTGAAGATCAGAGCGCGACTTGATGACAGCGGTAAGCTCATCCCAGAGAAGAGCTACAAGCTGGCGTGGGCCGAGCAAAAGATCGAAGAAGGCCGCAAACACTTTGCGGAGAGGCAGGCGATGCAAGCCACCTCCGCATTATACGCCAACAAGATGGAGGAGAGCTTGGCTGTTGAGCGGCAGCGCTCAACTGAGCAAGCGAAGGTGGAGGCCCCAGCCGGCAAACGGCCACGCCCAAGAAAAAGGGAAAAACGCCTACAAAGGAGTCAGCCAGTGACGTGGCAAAACGGCATCTGACCGTAGCCCTCGTCGACAAAAGCGACCCTTTCGGCAAAATGACCCTGAAACAGTGGAAGCTAGAGGAGGGGAAGCTGTTCGAGGAGATTTTTAAAAGGATGGACGACCCAGCAGCGCAACCTGTCACGTTTGACGGAGCACGCTGGCTGTTTGGATTCAAAATTCTTAAATGTAAGGACGACCTCACCCTCAAGTGGGTCACTAGCGTCGTTGCAGACATGGGAAGCCCATGGGAGGCTGCCCAGCTGGAAGTAGTTGACAGAACATGCATTCCGTCAGTACCGAAGGCGAAAGTGCTCTTCCCAAGGGTTGTACCTAAGGAGCAGGCGCTGAAGCTGCTAAGATGGCAAAACCCAGACGTGCCAACAGCTGACTGGAAGGTACTGCACGTTGCTAGGCCAGACAAGAACGGGCAGCACATGGTCCTCCAGATCAACAAGGAGGCAGATGATCTGTTGTACCCAAGATTCGGGAAGATAGCGTGGGGAGTAGGCAGCGTGCACCAACGACTCAAAAAGCGCCATCCCGAAGACAAAACGAGCACACGTTAGAGGCTGGAGAGGTCGAGAAAGACCTTGGCATCGACGAGATGGTCGATAAAGCCAGCAGCCTCGATATCACGGAGGTAGCACAGTTTGCTGCAAACGAAAGGGATGAGGAATCAGCCACAGTAGCTGACCCACCCAGATTGGAGGACGATGAGGATGTGAGCGCAACCATGGTAGTTGACCCATCCGGGCCGGGGGACGCCGACAACGGCCATGCAGTTGAAGGTCCTCCAGGTCAACTTGCATAAAAGCAAGCTCGCGTCGGCGGAGCTCCTAATAACCCTTGAGGCAGGGTCCGCCGAAGTGGCCTGAGTTCAGGAACCTTGGATTGCGGCAGGGAACAAGGTCTCAGGGTCACAAAAATAAAACGTTTTTTATCCCACCTCAGTAAATAAGGCAAGGACAGCCATTCTGGTAAGAAAAGGCATCTATGCTTACCTTATGTCTAATAACAGCACGGATGACCTCACAGTTGTGGCCCTGGAAGGTCACGATGATGAGCCAATACTATTCGCATTCTGCTACATGGCACACGAGAGAGAGTCGCCACCGGTCGAGCTCGAACACCTAACGGCCGAGGCGAGCAGGAGAAAGCAACCACTCGTCGTCGGAACGGACGCCAACGCACATCACACCGTGTGGGGCAGCGCAGACATCAACGACAGAGGCGAGTCACTCTTAAACTTTATCCTACAAACTAACCTTAAAATAGAAAACGTTGGAGATGTGCCCACATATATGGGACCAACATCGGCCAATGTCCTAGACCCAACTCTGACCTTAGGGAATAGTATACACACATCAGAATGGAGATTCCTTGATAGAAACTCCTTCTCAGACCACAAGTACATCCAATTTAAGATCGAGTTTAACTACAACCAAACCAGTAACGCCTATAGTAACCCCCGGAACACAGACTGGGTGAATTGCCTTAGAACGGAAGAATCAAAACTATAAAAGCCAATGAGTATCTGCTCGGTAGGCGACATTGAGAGGTCCATGGAGACGCTCACAGCCCACCTAACCGAAGCATACAAAACCTCATGCAAACTCACAGTTAGCAAAAGGAGATCCAGACCCCCCTGGTGGACCCCAGCGCTGAAAAAGCAGAGGAAGGACGTGCAAGAATGCTTTAAACTCGCCAAACAAGCAGATGAGCAAATAATCTGGGAGGAATACAAGATTAGACTTCGCGTCTTCAAAAAAGAAGTACAGAAGGCAAAACAAAACTCATGGAGAAACTTCTGCTCCAGCATAGAGAAGGTCTCCGAAACAGCAAGACTCTGGAAACTGCTTTCAAAGCAGCCACCCATGCAGAGTCAGCTAAAAACGAACGACGGACACTGGACAGAAAGCAGCAGGGAAGCGACATGCGCTCTACTTGATGCGCACTTTCCAGGCTGCACTCCAGTCCATAAGACAGATACGCCAAGACCTACACACGCAACAAGTCTACATCCCAGACAATATCATTACTCCAGAAAAGATCCGATGGGCGATCGACTCGTTCGTGAGTTATAAATCGTCCCATGGCTACAATCCATTTTTATAGCATGCTTGAGGTGGATCTATGTACCTGTGGCCTGGAGGACAGCACGCGTTGTATTCCTGCCCAAAGCAGGGAAATGCAGTCACGTGCAACCAAAAGACTACAGGCCCATTAGCCTCACATCATTCCTGCTCAAAACAATGGAAAAGCTACTGGACCTTCACATAAGAGAAGGCATGAACCTGACCTTGGAGGGGAACCAGCACGCCTACACGAAAGGGAAATCGGTGAAAACAGCGCTACACTCCCTAGTAGCCACCATCGAGAAGGCACTGTACCATCAGGAATTGACATTTCGGGTGCATTTAACAACGTCACTACAGAAGCAATAATGCGAAACCTAAGAGCCCAAGCAATACACTCTGCATTGGACTCCTGGATATAATACCTGCTGAGCTGCAGAAGAGTACAAGCCGAGTGGGGTACCACAACCATGACAAGAGAGGCACATGGCGGAACGCCCCAGGGCGAAGTCCTGTCACCTCTTCTATGGAACCTTGTGGTCAACGAACTACTTAAAAAATTTCGCAGGAAACCACCCAAGATAACCGCATATGCAGACGACATAAGCATAATTATCATGGGAAAATGTCCATCGACTGTCAGCTCAATCATGGACTCTACTCTCAGAGAGATACTAAAGTGGGCCACAGAAGCGGGACTTAGCATCAATGCGGAGAAGACGGACCTCATTCTCTTCACCAAGAGATACAAGGTACCGCAATGGACACCACCCACGATAAATGGAACCCCGCTAACGCCAAAAAAACAACGTAAAATACCTTGGAGTAGTAATCGATAGTAAACTATCCTGGAGACTCAGTGTGGAGGAAAGGGTGAAAAAGGCAACCAATGCGCTATATGCATCCCAGAAGATGCTAAGGAGCACTTGGGGCCTATCACCAAGACTAACACACTGGCTCTTCATATCAGTTATACGACCGATACTACTACACGGTATATTGGTATGGTGGCAAGCCACAGAGAAGTCCACATATCTAAAGCTGATGGAAAAGTCCCAGCGGCAGGCACTGGTCTGCATAACGGGGGCGCTGCGGTCTACTCCAACAAAAGCACTGAAACACATCCTAGGTGTCAACCCCTTGGACATCCAAGCACGCCTCACTGCACATAGGACTGCCCAACGTCTTTGAGCGGCAGGCACCATGACTCTACAAAGCTATGGACACAGCACGGACTATATGATCCCAAAAACCAACTTTACAGGCGCATCAGCTTTACTGGGACCAGAAGACTGGCGTACAGGGCTGGCTCAGGAAGCAACGCACCTTTTCACGGACTGCTCAAAGATGGCCTCAGGAGTCGGAGCCGCCGTGTACTGCAAGGAACCTGAATTGAAACTCTCTAACAAACTGACAAACCACTGCACTATATTCCAGGCGGAAGTCTTCGCTATAAGGAAAGCACCCGAACTGGCAGAATTACACGCACCAAACGATCAAATCAACACATACGTAGACAGCCAAACGGTAATCAAAGCAATGCAGAGCCACGCCATCAACTCCAAAAATGTTCTGGCAAGCAGAGAAGCATTAGATTCCCTCAGCACCTCCAGCAAGGTGCAAATCTACTGGATTCCCAGCCACCAGGGCATTGATGGATACGAAATGGCGGACACTCTTGCAAAAGCCGGGGTCGCACTAAGCCGAGAAGCAACACTAAACATACCTATCTCCCTACTGACGCTATTCAGCAAGATGGAAGAGATAGCGGAGAAAGAAGCAGAGGAAAAGTGGAAGAACACGACCGGCTGCAGAATCTCTAAAATTATGTGCAAGAAGAGAGACAAAAAACTCACTATACGCTGCAGCTCCAAAGAAGAGACTGCAGACTGCTTATAGGCATATTAACTGGTCACTGCCTAGCACCCGCTCACGCGATAAAGCTAGGCATTACGACAGCAGACACCTGCAGGAAATGCAAGGAACCTGGAGTAGCAGAAACTCTAGAACACCTCATCTGCAGCTGCCCAGCAATCGCCACGACAAGACTAAAACATCTGCACTCCCCAAGCTTCACCACTCTGGAAGAAGCAGCCAAGAGCTCCACCAAACAACTATTGGCATTTGCCAAAACGTCAAGGATCCAACAGGATTTCTGAAGGAAATGGTACCATAAAGCACCCGGCCTCACTAAGGACCGTAAGGTCTATGTGTGGCCCCCCTACATGGGGAAAGCCGGAAATACCTACCTATCTTATCCAAAATACATTTTAAAACACTACTTCTTCCTCACTTTAGTGATGGTGACATCACTACAGTCAGCCTGGAACTGGGGAGTTCCACAACCAGGCTGGCCTCCTTTTATCTGGCTCATGTCCGTCCCAAAGAACTTGTGAGATGGTTTTAGGGGGGCCTAGCTGTTGGGCCATCGGACGGGTCGCAGGTTGCGGATAGCGAAAGGCCTTCTTATGGAGGTTAACTGCGAATAAGTGGGTTTACCCCACAAATAAGCAGTCCCGGACAGCCAGCGGGTGTCACGCCGTAGTGCACCGACAAAGCGCTTGTGTTGCCGCCTTCTATAAGTAGCCTCACACACACCCAACTCCTACACAATACCTACCCCTCTCCTATCCCGCACATCTCACACCGGGCCGGACTAAGGTGTCACTCGGACCGTGCCGAGAGTCAGCCTGGCTGGAGGCCCGGGTAACAAATAGTCCAGTCTCGAACGGTGGGCTCAGGCAAGTGGCGACCGCCTGTTCTAAGTAGCCTTGCCACTGGTGGGCCTCGGCCGGTGGTCGACCGTACAGAAGCCCAAGAAAAGGACCTTCAAGCATGAAGAAGAATAACCAAGTCAAGTTTCAGCAGGATCTCCCTGCAACCGCTGTCGCAAGGCAGTTTGAAAAGAGGCAGATGGACCGGGAGCGTCCAAGCCTCGTGAGAGACGAGAGACGCGCACCAGTGCGCAGAACCCCACCACGGGGTCCCTACCGAGCTCCTGCGGTAGGGGAGAACACTGGAACAAAGAGGGACCATCCCCTCCCCCCAAAGGGAACACGCCCCGCCTCCTCTGGAGGACAAAGGCCACTTCCCAATAGGGACAAACGTTCCAAGCAGGACTCCTTCCCTGCAAGAGGACAGCCAGGAGGCCTGGACGACCCAAATCGTCGAGGCCTCTGTGGCTCCAGAATAAAGTGGTACCTGAGATACCTCAGGCATGGCCACACACCGGAGGAAGCCCTCCGGATGGCAAAGGAGCCTCAAACTGGGGCATCAGAGGGGCAACCACACACCCCTGCCCCAAAGAGAAGCAGCGCGGACATAACTCCGCCAACAGCTACGCCGAAGCGTCAGTGCACAGCCGTGACGTCGAAAGACGCAACGGCCAGCACCCCCTCACAGGCAGTAGCCTTTGAGGAAAACGCAAACGGCGGGCCCGGTACGTCCAGTGCTGCAGCAGAGGCTGCTGCAACTGGCAGTGACGAAAGGGCAGTAACTCCCCCCTCAGTGCCCATTCCACCCCAAGCAACGTATGTAGACGTGTCGAAAAAGGTGAGGGTAGCAGTAGTGCCTGAGGAATACCCTCAGGTCAACCTCAATCATGAGGAGCTGTCTGCACTTGAGGAGGCAATACTGGAGGAAGTCTTCCTGGCATGTTGGGATACGTCCATCAGCTTCTCAGGAATCCATTTCCGGCCGGGTCATCTAATCATCGACTGCAACGATGAGACGACCGCGGAGTGGCTGATGAGCAACGTGTCAAGGTTGACAGAATGGAAGGGAGTACCCCTTCTCGGTAAAATGGGAGAGAATATCCCCTCGCCCCATTACATTACCGTCTTCCTCCCAAGGATGAATGGGCCCTCACAATGCTGAGGAACCAGAACAACATTGTGACAGACATGTGGCGGGTCAAGTCACGGGCGGAGCCCTCATGGTCATTGGCATCGACGAAGTCTCGATGCAGGCCATCGTCTCGATGGGTCGCCAGCTTAACTTCAGGTACGGGAAGATCCCCGTACATGGTCTCAAGAAGACCGCGAAGCTGGCTGGACAGACCCATCAGCAAGAGACGGAGGCAGAACACCCCGCCGAAGCGGAAAGTAGCGAGTCTCCGTGTGAGGAACCCCTCACAGATGACGAGGACGTCGCTGAGGACGAGGAGCTCGACGGGGAATCCCCCGTAGAGGACATGGAGGTAGTGGACGAAGCAGAGGTACCCATGTCCTCACAAGAGCTCGCCTCAGAGCTCGCAGTCCATGAGGACGAAGAAGCCGACACCACATTGGTGTCCGGAGGCGTTGAGAGCAGTCCTGGCTCTCCGCCAGATAGCGCAAATATTACAGCGCAATGATGACTCCCCCCTCAGTCATCAAAAGCACCAAGCTAGTCCAGGTGAACTTTCATCATGCGAAGGCGGCCTCGGCCGTCCTAGCTAGAACGTTCACCCGACAACACCTAGGACTAGCTTTAATACAGGAACCCTGGTGCAATGAGGGAATAAAGGGCCTGTATACGAGAGAATCCACGGTAATTTGGGACCAAAGGCATGCCTTCCCCAGAGCCTGTATAATGATAAGGAAGAATATTAAATATACTATCCTTTCAGAATTTCTCTCCAGGGACTGCGTCGCTATAGCGACCACCGAAGCAAAGCAGGGAAAGACCACGGTCATAGCCTCTGCCTACTTCGCTGGAGACAGAATGTGTCCCCCCCAAGAGGTGTCGGCCCTGGCAGAATACTGCAGGAGCAAAAGCCTGCCGCTTGTTATCGGGTGTGACGCAAACGCCCACCACGTCGCATGGGGAAGCTCCGATGTAAACGATCGAGGTGAGTGCTTACTAGAATTTCTATCCAGGCTCGACCTGGAAATATGTAATGTAGGATCTGTCCCGACATTTGTAACTCGAGTAAGGCAGGACTCTGGTCACACTGTCGTTTGATAAGGTGGAAAAAATTTTTCGTCTCCGCAAATTAATTTTCAAATCGTGTTTAAATCGAGTGAAAAAGTGTTTAACACAGTGCCAATCTTTTGCTGAGTGCTACCTTAAATCGTCCGCTTGAGCTGCAATCGCCTCTTTGCCTCTTTGTTTGTTTTCTGGTGCATTTAATTTTTGTGGCCGCCATCAACGCGCAGCCGCCCACCAACAACAACAACCGCAACTAAACGCGCAGTCGCCGCTCACCTGCTCACCTTGTGGATTCCAGTGGAGTGCAGTGCATCACAGTGGGACACAACATCAAGCAGACAAACATATATATATATATATATACACACCAAACAATAATTATACATTTAAATTTTTATTTGTTTTGGTTTTGCACGTAAGTAACAAGCTTACGACATTTCGTTGCGCCATACAAAAACGTGAAACGTAATAGTGTTGGCAACCCGCTAGTGCTGTTTTTTCAGCTATTTTATAGCTAGTGTTCGTATTTTGCGTGTTTTTTGTGTTTTTTGGCCCTTTGCTGCCGGTCTTCCGTTTCAGATCGTTCTCTTGCCGCCTGCCACTGTCCTGGTTTTAAATTTCGCTTCGGTTTTTCTTTTTGGGGACAACTAAAGGGGGGGTTTTTTCTTTTACGGCATTATTATAATATTGAGTACAATATACTGCACTACATTATATATAATATATCATATTTTATTATATATATAGCTATATATAGTTGTATGCATATATTGTACGCAATTTAGTAGTGTCCAAAGAAAAAATATTTTCCCTCTCGTTTAGCTAAATTGTACCGGATTGAATTTGGAACCATTGGCAAGCAGAGGCAGACGATGGAGAACCGGTGTATGCGGAAGCCTGTCGGACCAAATGGCTAAGCCAAAGCATTAAACATACTTTATTCAAACATTCTCTCTTTTTACCTCATTTATCTTATTTCCCTGCACCAGGAAATGAGTAGCTCCAACACAGCACCAAAGGTTTCGGAACCACAAACCGGAAATGCTCCTGAATCTCGAGGAGGGAACAGCGCGGTACCGGTTGTGAACAATGCTAAGCTCTCTGCTGCTTCGGGGAAGAAACCCACCAGCCAGCAACCAGCGGCTGGGACCTCTTCCAACGCAGTCGCAGAGAGTGAGATTGTTTGCAGCAGGGCCGTGGTGTATACCAGACCCGACCCAACCAAGGTCGGACTCGAGGGTCAGAAGAAGGCGCATAGGATCCTTAAACGTCTGGCCACCAACCCAATCAGGATGGACCAGACGTCGAAGGAGGACTACGCAAAGATAGAAGAGGATATAGCCTGGGCAAGGAAGGTTATACCAAATTTCTCCTTAGAGATGCCCGTACCCAGACAGGTATCTGCCGCAGCCAACATTCCGCCACCTAATGGTACCCAACCGGGTACCAAAGTGCAAACATCTTCGAAGAGGGACCGGTCCATGGATGATCAGCAACCGCTGGCACCCAAAAAACCGAAAACTCATGGAGTCCCACTTCGAGTCTCTTTCGCTGAGGTGGCGAAAAACAAAAAAATTGTGGGTGTTCTGGACGAGGGACACCCGTTCGGTGCGATCCCACTTCACCAGTGGAAGTGGATTGAGGCGGCAACCAGCCGCGTCGCTTTGGATGTACTTTTGGAGAACACAGGGACACCTCCAGGCTGCCAAGTCATAGGATGGTTCCAGAGGAACATCCGGCTGGTAGCCTGTGAGGATGAACGATCTGTGGATCTCTACAGGGCCGCCATCAGCAGAGTCGGGGAAGTATATCCTGGGGCAAAACTCAAGGTGGTCGATGCCAGGGACATACCATCCTGTCCTAGGGCAAGAGTATGGCTACCCGTTTACCCAACGGAGCCAGAAAAAATTTTGCAGCTGATAAGGATGGTGAACCCAAGCGCCCCTACCAGCAATTGGAGGGTGGTCAGAGTGGAGCGCTCAACCAGGGCAACCACTCTGGTCACCTTCCAGATTGATAACGAATCCGCTGAGTACCTAACCAGGTGCGACGGGAATCTGAAATACGGTTTCCAGCGGGTTCACATGAAAGTCTGCAAAACAGACACTAAAGCGCTTGCCGACCTCATAGCTAGCGCTGAAAAAGTGGCCCACGACGACCTCCAGCTAGATGAAGCGATGGATGCTGAGCGTACCCCTCCAGAAGAGGAGCGCTGTGGCTACATCTCTGAGGGGTCTGATTATGGACCATCGTTCGGTCGCCTGTACAGCGAACAAGAGCTTCTCCAACCGGATGAACTCGATGACACGCTGACGGAGGACGATGCTCTCTCACAAAATGGTGAAGGTACTCCAAATAAACCTCCACCACTGTAAAGCAGCAACCGCTGCTCTTCTACTTCGCCTTTCCTCGGGCGAGGTAGATATCGTACTTGTCCAAGAGCCGTGGATTTCTGGAGACAGAATCAACGGCTTGAGGACACCCAAGTACAAACTTTCCCACACCATGGGTAAGGGTAAGATTCGCACATGTATTTTAACCAAAATACACTATAATACACTTTTACTTCCTCAATTCAGCGATGGAGACATCACAACTGTCAGCCTGGAATTGAGGAGTTCGACCATCAGGCTGGCATCCTTCTACCTGGCTCACGATAGCGAGGACCTTCCACCAACTAAGCTACTCCAAGACCTCATTGGAAACACCACAAATAACACTAACCTCATATTAGGAGGCGATGCCAACTCACACCACACAGTATGGGGCAGCACTAACATAAACGAACGAGGTGAGTCTCTCTACAATTTCCTTCTGCAAACAAACTTGCATATAGCCAACAGGGGTACTACCCCTACTTTTATAACAAAAACTAGGAGAGAGGTATTAGACATAACTCTCATCTCCGAGGGACTCTATGAACAAATGGAGTCATGGAAGGTGCTAGAGGAGCATTCTTTCTCCGACCACCGGTACATAGAGTTCATTCTGTCAAATGAATTACCTTCACCCAAGAAAATTCAGAACCCAAAAAAGACAAACTGGGAAGTGCACAATAAACTCCTGGCCCGAATTCTTGAAGTGTCCCCACCGTTCACACCAAGTACAGAAAAACAAATAGACGAGCTTGTAGAAACGCTTACTACAGCTTACAAAAACTCATTCGATAGGGCCTGCCCCCCTAGGAAGACAAAGTCCACCTTTAAACCACCTTGGTGGTCTGCAGAGCTCGAAAAGCTCAGAAAAGAATGCAGGCACACTTTTAACGTAGCCAAACACAACGACCAAACAACCGATTGGGAGTTGTACAAACAAAAACTAAGTACATACAAAAAAGCTATCAGACGGGCCAAACGTACATCTTGGGCCCTTTTCTGCAGCAACATAGAATCAACCTCTGACGCATCTCGTCTCAGGAAAATCTTGGCAAGTTCACCAGTATCACCAGGTTTACTCCAAAAAGCAGACGGAACCTGGACTGACTCCAGCGAGGAATCTCTAGACCTTCTATTGTGCACTCACTTTCCTGAATGCTCCATAAACCCAACACAGACCGATGAGTCAGCTTACCTACCCGGAACTTACAATAAGAATATAGTAACAGCCGCCAGAATTAAATGGGCCATCGACTCGTTCGAGCCTTTTAAGTCACCGGGGCCTGATAACGTATTTCCTGCACAATTACAAAACACAATTGAGCACACAACAAACTGGCTATACACTATTTTTGTCAGCTGCCTTAAATTTAATTATATCCCCATTAGTTGGAGAGAAACTAAAGTAGTCTTTATACCAAAGGCTGGCAAACCATCACATGTAAAACCGAATGACTATAGGCCAATCAGCCTATCTTCATTCCTTCTCAAAACCTTAGAGAGACTTATTGACACCTATCTAAGGCAGACAATAAACCCCTCTCTTTTAACACAAACACAGCATGCGTACAGCAAGGGAAGGTCAACAGAAACCGCCCTTCACTCTCTAGTCTCAAAGATCGAGAAATCTCTTGATATAGGAGAGTACTCTCTAGTCGCATTCCTCGACATAGAGGGTGCTTTCAATAACGTCCAACCTAGAGCCATCACCTCTGCCTTGGCAAATGTGGGAGCGGATACGCCTCTGATAGGGTTCATCGATAAACTGCTAACCAGCAGGTCGGTGTACTCGAATCTCGGAGGTATTACCGCTCGCAAATTTGTAAGTAGAGGTACTCCGCAAGGAGGTGTTCTCTCTCCTCTACTATGGATCGTGACAGTTAACCAACTGCTTCGTTTGATGGAAGAGGAGGGACACATGGTGGTGGCCTACGCTGACGACATTGCAATTTTTAAATGTGGACTTTTTCCACAGACGCTGTGTGACCTCATGCAGACCGGACTGACAACACTAGCTCAGTGGACGACAACTTGCGGTCTGGGAGTAAATCCAGACAAAACGGAACTAGTACTCTTCACCAGGAGATACAAAACTCCCAATCTCATCCCTCCTAAAATCAACGGAGTGAGCCTACATTTTGGGGACAATGCCAAATACTTGGGAGTCGTTCTAGATAAGAAGCTACTCTGGAATGACAACATAACTGACCGCATAAAAAAGGCAACAACTGCTCTTTTCTCATGCAAAAGGGCTATAGGCCGGAAGTGGGGTTTTTCTCCATATATAGTACACTGGCTCTACACAGCCGTGGTACGCCCCATACTCCTATATGGGTCACTAGTATGGTGGCCAGCACTCGGGAAACAATACGTCCTGAACAACCTAAACAAAGTACAGAGAAGTGCTGAAATATGTATGAGCGGCGCGCTCCGAACCACACCAACGGAAGCGCTTAACATCATTTTTCATCTAGTACCACTAGACCTCATAGCAAAACAGATGGCTACCATTACAGCCCTTAGACTACGAGAATCCGATGCCTGGAACGGGGGTAATTCCGGACACTCTACAATACTTAGCCACCAAGCGGGTATACCGTCAAATACGGACTATTGTATACCACGAACGACGTTCGACAAATCCTACGACGTCTACATCCCAAGCCGAAGCGATTGGGAAAACCTTCCCCATAGCAGAGCTAGCGCCATAAACATCTACACAGATGGCTCTAAGCTCGATGAAAAAGTAGGAGGGGGTGTTTTCTCCCCCAACCTAGACCTAAACCTATCGTTCCGCCTTCCTGACCACTGTAGTGTGTACCAAGCGGAGGTGGTGGCCATCCAGGAAGCTGCCATCTATCTCAGCACACTTATAGTCAAGAAAGGAAACGTATTTATCTACTCGGATAGTCAAGCGGCCCTTAAGGCGCTTGACTCACACACAAATAACTCTAAAACACTAACTGAATGTCGCTTATCCCTTAACGAGATTGGCCGACACTTCAGTATTCACCTGATATGGGTGCCTGGACACCAAAACATAGATGGAAATGAGTCTGCGGACAAACTGGCCAGACTAGGCACTACCATCGAGCTCCTTTCAGAGAAGAGCACGATAGGGATGCCTATAGCCACCTACAAGCTTTATATAAAAAACGAAACACTACGTCTTGCAAATGACAGGTGGAAAAACCTTTCCTCGTGCTCAGTGGCAAGACTTACGTGGCCAACATTCAACCTAAAACGCACTAACACACTTTTGCGGTATAGCAGGGAACACATAGCACTTCTTGTGGGAGCCCTAACGGGCCACTGTCTCATTGGCAGACACGCAGTACGCCTAGGCGTAGTATACCATGACTTCTGTAGAAGTTGTAAATATGAAGAAGAGGAGGAAACGGTACAGCACCTCCTGTGCCACTGCCCCGCTCTGAGTAGGAGGAGACTTAGAACCCTAGGTCAACCTTTCTTTACCAATCTCTCGGAGATGTCCGAGATAGAGATCCCAGCTCTAATACACTTTATTCTGTCCACACAATGGTTCAGTATTGACCCCCCTCGGGATTAAAGGGTTAACGGGAAATATATGGCATCGCAATGGGCCCATGAGGCCTAAGTGGGAGAGCGACTTGTCGCTCTCAGCCATCGCAACCTAACCTAACCTAACCTAAGGGAGGAAGTCCTTGACCTCACCTTCTCCAGCAAGTCAATTAAACCTTTTATAAAGGATTGGCAGGTTTCACTAGAGGAATCTATGTCGGACCATAGAATTATCCAATTTAGATTGGAAGCTAGCACACAGCAGAGTATCCCTAGCAGGAATCCCCGTAAGACAGATTGGGGAGGCTTCTATTCCACGCTAGGAAATAATATGCCTAGTATTCGGTCACCGAAACATCCCCGAGAACTAGAAATCTTAGTCGACGAACTAAATAAAAGTATAATCGATGCTTACGAAGAGAATTGCCCTCTTAGCGCATCGAGAAAAGAAAATGATGCCCCTTGGTGGAATCCTACCTTGGAGAAACTCAGGAAGAAGACCCAAATTCTTTTTAATGAAGCCAAAAAGAATGGGGACTGGCATAAGTACAAGCAAGCCCTGGCACTATACAATAGTGAGATTAGGAAAGCCAAAAGAAAGAATTACAGGAAATTCTGCGAGTCTATAGAAGACACGAAAGAAGGAGCGAGATTGCATAGAGTCCTGGCCAAAAAAAGCCAGGATGGCAACATCTCGCTCAAAAAGGCTAATGATGCCTATACAGTGAGCAGCGAGGAGAGAGTACGTCTCTTGTTGGACACCCACTTCCCGGGAAACATCCCCGCGGAAGAATGTGTCGACCAAGAGCACTGCTACCAGCCTCGCAGCTCCGACTGGGCAGAAGCCAAGAAAGTGGTGTCTGCAGGCAGACTTGAGTGGGCAATTGGAACATTCCAGCCCTTCAAATCCCCCGGACCGGATAACATTTATCCAGCATTCCTGCAGGAAGGAAAGGACATACTCCTACCCGTCCTCAGGAAGATCATCACCAGCAGTCTGGCAACTGGGTATATCCCACGTGCCTGGCGCAGAACAAGGGTAGTCTTCATCCCCAAGGCAGGGAAGAAGGATATAACTAACCCAAAGTCCTTCAGACCCATTAGTTTGACATCGTTTTTGCTGAAAACGATTGAAAAGCTAGTGGACAACAGCATACGAAGCACGCTGTTAAAGGAGGCACCCCTCCAACCAACACAGCACGCGTACAGAGCAGGCCGTTCGACCGACACGGCATTGTATCAACTCGGGAAGATACTCGAGAAAACAATAGAAGACAAGGAATTGGCTCTATGCGCCTTTCTAGACATTGAGGGAGCATTCGACAACACATCCCATTGTGCTGTCAAGAATGCCCTGATCAGAAGAGGAATGAATGTCACGTCTAATTGGTGCAAGGAGGTTGGGCTCAATCTAAACCCTGCGAAAACCATTATAGTACCATTCACTAGGAAATACAAGCTAAGCAGAATGAGGCCAATACGCCTATCCGGCTGCCTCATTACACCAGAAAAAGAAGTCAAATACCTCGGCGTTGTCTTTGACAACAGGCTGAGGTTTGACAAGCACTTAGAGTATACACTCTGTAAATGCACTAGAGAACTATTCACATGCAGGAGCATAGCCAGAAAATCGTGGGGCATGGCACCACACATACTCTGATGGCTATACCTCATGGTTGTGAGACCAATGCTCACTTATGGAGCTGTCGTGTGGGGAGATAGAGCAAACCTCCTCACAGTAAGGACGCAGTTGCAAAAACTGCAAAGGCTGGCATGTATATGCATGACTGGAGCCATGCGTACCTGTCCGACAGCGGCAATCGAGGTTTTGATGGAGCTAACACCACTCCACCATACCATCTGCCTGAAGAAAAAAGCAACACTGCTCAGGTTAACAGCAGAAGGAGTGGGTAGAAACCACATAGTAAGCCTCAGAGACTCTGAAAAGCTGGAAAAAGAAATCTCTTTTATCTTCCAACCCAGAGACGAAATGGTGGCCGAGTATCACTTTGACCGGAATTTCACTGTTTACCAAAGTAATAAGAGAGAATGGATCTCACTAGAAGAGACACATAAAATGAAACCACACACAATTATGTGGTATACAGACGGGTCCCTAACGCCCCAAGGAACCGGACTTGGGGTAGCAGGACCAGGAACGAAAATATCTGAACCAATGGGAGAATTCACAAGCATATTTCAAGCTAAAGTATGTGCCATCTCCCGTTGTGCAGACCGTAATATGGGTAAGAACTACCATAATAGAGAAATAGTTATCCTCTCCGATAGCCAAGCAGCGCTAAAAGCGCTCAGTAGCAATAAGTTCACCTCTAAGCTAGTCTTAAAGACAAAGAAAAAATTGGACCAACTAGGCAGCAGGAACAACCTGACCCTACGATGGATACCGGGACACAACAACATCCCAGGAAACGAATTGGCCGACGAACTGGCACGCAAGGGTGCAGCCACCGCAATGGTAGGGCATAGGCCAACACACAATAAAAGGACTTTTAAGAAAGGAAGAGAATACGCTTAGAACAGCCGCCTGGGTAAACACCAGGGGAATGAGACAAGCTAAAGCACTAATAGTGAACCACGATTTCAGAAGGTTCCAAAGGTTAATCCAGCAAGGAAAGAATGCCCTCAGGATTCTGACAGGGCTCTACACGGGTCACTGCAGACTCCGGAGCCACATGTAGAAGTTGGGAATAACAAACACCCAGCTGTGTAGATACTGTGAAGAGAAGGAGGAGTCCTCTGAGCATATACTAGCACACTGCGATGCCCTAGCGAGGCGCAGACTCAGCCGATTAGGGAAACACATTTTACACCCAAGCAATATCAGTAACTTAGAACCCACAAAAATCCTGGCTTTTGTACAGGAATTAGGGCTGCTAGGGGAGTTGTAAATTCAGTAGGAGGGCACAATAGACCAAAATTGGTCGCGGTGCACCACTTCCCCAACAACAATAATATAAACCCTACTTTAGTCACAACATCAGAACGATTCGATCTCTCGCGACGAGCGGGGAATCCGAGTGTAAGAGTGTGTGGCTATTGGGATTGTAGATCTGCAAATATGTACATTTTGAAACCAAATTTTGTGAATAAAATAAAACACTACCACTACTACTACAACTCGCTTGCGCTCACAATAATTACAGAAAATAAAGTTCGTATTATTAAATCTTGGTAAATTCTGACAGTAAATTAAAATTGATCATTGCGACTCGCTTTGCTCAAAGCTTTCACTATGTCATCTTCTCGCTTTGCTCATAGCAAGAAATATTATCGCTTCTCGCATAGAATCGCTTCTAGCGCACATTCTGACATTAGCCTTAGGAGCCACAGCAATTTCATTTGGTTGGTTTCAAACTTCCCGTGTTTTGTTAGGAGATTTTGTTAAGGAAATTTTTTTGGTGAGAGATTCAGCCCTAATTTTAGAAATGGAACTTTAACTGGAACATCTGCTGTTCTAACTAGATTTTCTAATAGGAGAATGAAATCTCTCGAAGTTCTGTGGCACTGAAGATTTTTTCGAGAGATTTACAAACCAACCGTCGGCAAAATCTCTAGAGATTTCTGTGCCACCCCCGATTGATCTTTGAAAATGAGTTTGAACTTGATCGTATGAAAAACAAACAAGATTCATTTAACAAATCCGATCCAAAATCCGATCTCACTTTCAGCATTACATAAAATTACTGTGAAAAGCTCAGTTTCTTATCTTTTATGCTTTAGACTGTGCAGCATTCAAGAGTCAGTGAGTCAGTCAGGTTAAACTTTTTTATATTTTTAGATTCAAAAACTGCTAATAGCACAAATTTTAAAAAATGTCAACGTGTAGAAAACTTTGAATCTGTAACGTAATTTTTTTGACAGGCGGCCCTTTGCACTACCTTCAATTTTTTGTATCATGTTCTAAAATAATTAAAAATCAAAACCAGGGTTCGAAATCGCTCTTTGCTCGCAGCTCTCAAGAGCCAGCTCTATCTCACAGCTCTACCTCACAGCGAAGAGCAATTCAAGCGCAGTCAAAACTTACCTACGGACATTAACCAAACACTAACTAGACACACACATATGTTTCATATGAAAATATTAGGCATCCTTATTAAACACAAACACAACATACTTAGGAGACAAAACGAAGAACTGAACAAAACAACAACAACGATAGAACAGCTGCTCAGTCCAGATGACTCAAACGCATTTTTAGAGAGCGAGAAAAACTAGCAACAACATTTAAGGAACGGCAAGAATTGAAACAAAAGAAACTGCGCAAGGAAAGGAACGAAATCTTTGCGTACAACAATAAGAATAACGAATGGTTCGTAAACAAAACCAAGACAGAGTTCCCGCCGAACATACAAACATTACTTGGCAAAGGCCCGAAGTTTGCGGTACCAGTGGATAGGAAGAGATACAAAGACAAGAGAGACAAATACATTGCAGATGGAGAGGAACTCATTCAAACATTAGTAGAGAAGGAACAACAAGAATCAGCGCGGACTAGATTCTCTTTAATGCTAAAAGATGCGAAAACGAAGAATAGAGAGACAGCACGGGAACGGAGACGGAAATCCCTTAAGACAAATGACAATATTTTATTATGGATTATGGGAACAAAATGATGGACATTTGCACATATAGGAAATTAAGACAGGATCCAACAAGATTACAAAATAAAAACAACAGTCTGGTAGACCAACTGTTTAAATTAGAAGTTGTTTCCAAGACAGAAAGAAAAAAGCTCACAACAAGTACGGAGCTCCCACCTAGAATATATGGGCTCCCAAAAATCCACAAAGAAGGAACCGCACTTAGACCAATTTGCTCGTCATTGGATGCACCCTCCAGGGGGCTATGTACATAGGTGCATAGTAAATATATTGAGAAACATTACAGCTGACTTCATTAACAATGTGAAGGACTCAATGAACTTTAAACAACGGACCAATGACATCCACATTTCAGACGAGGAGATATTAGTGTCATTCGATGAAGTTTCACTATTCCCTAGCATTCCCACAGACTTAGCGTTAGATATCATAAGGAAGAAATGGACAGCAATACAGAAATTCACAACAATACCAAAACAACATTTCATGGAGATTATTAATTTCTGCATTGTTGAAAACAGATATTTTAAGTTCGAGGATCAGATATACACCCAATTGAAAGGCATGCCAATGGAATCCCCAGCTTCTCCATTAATAGCTGACATTGTGATGGAAGAACTACTTGACAACACCATAAAGAAACTGACGCACCCTCCAAGACTACTCACTAAATATGTTGACGATCTGTTTGCAATAATTAAGGAAGCCGAAGTCCAAAATACACTTGACGCACTCAACTCCTTTCATCGGAATTTAAAATTGACCACAGAACTAGAAATAGATGGAACACTTCCCTATTTGGATACGACTATCAATAGACAAGGAAATAAATTAAAACTTAAATGGTACAAAAAACCCCCAGCATCTGGACGAATAATTAATTTTTACTCCAAACACACGAAGAATATGATTATAAATACAGCGATAAGCTGTATTAACAGGATGTTGAACATAAGCGACGAGATATTTCACATAAGTTCGGATATTAAAATTATACTGACGAATAGTGACTTTCCAAGGAGTATTATAGAAACATTAATAGAGAGAAGCAAAACGGCCAAACCAAAACAGACTAGACAACCTAAGTCGTATAGATCCTTGACTTATGTTCCTAACCTCTCGGAACGTTTTGCAAAATCCGACTGCTTTAACAAAAATACCATACAAATAGCTCACAAACCAACAAATACAATGGGACATGTATTCAGCAAAACGAAGTCGAAAATTGACAACGCAGACAAAAGTAACGTAATATATAAAATACCATGTAAAGGGGACCCAATAAACGCGTGCAATAAAATATACATAGGAACAACAAAGTCAAAACCTAAAACAAGGATATCGCAACATAAGCCCGATTACAAGCTCCGACACCAAACGACCATACAAGAAACTGCACTGGCGACACACTGTATGGAGAGCGGACACTCACCAAATTTCAAAGAGACCACAATCTTACAACAAGAGAGCAACTGTAGAAAGCGCTTCACTCTTGAAATGTTAAATATCATTGATACAACAACAGAGAAAAGAATTAACTTTAAAGCAGACACCGATAACTGCGCGCACGTATTCAGACATCTACTCAACAAACATAAGCTTAGTATTGAACTCCACGTTAACAAACACAAACTGAGTTTTTTCTTCTTGACCTCGAGCCAGCAAGCATCAAATTCTATAATATACCAATTTTATTTTTTTTCTCATTATTTGAGCTTTGATCTTTGCCTCGGTTACAATAGGGAACACGGTCTTCAAATATGCAAATGCATCACCGCCTTCACAAATTTTTTGAACAAACCCAGTTTTGTAAATTACTCCTTACCGATAAGTGGCTCGAAATTTAAATTTTCTTGGCCAACTATATAATTTGTTCGGATTGGCCATTCTTTTTAAAAGTAATGCTCGTGGCGTGCTCGAGCGTCTGATTTGCACACAATAGGAACATGTGCTTGGTATATCCTAGTTGCAATCCTGAAACTATTGCAAACACTTTGAGGTCTGCGTAAATTTTCCAATTATATTCCTTGTAGGCAATATGCCCATTAATTCATTGGATTCTATTATATTAACGGTGTTTCCCAAGGGAAAAATACCGCTTTAAGACTGAACTTGCGATAAACAAACGCAAACTCCTCTAATAAACCACAATCATCAATGCATTAACAAATATTTGGGGTGTTCACCAGCCCGCGTAAAAGCGTAAAGCAAAAAGCGTAAACTCCAAAAGTTTGTTTAAAAAATCAGCGTAAAAGTGTAAAAAGAGTAAATAGTTAAAGTGTTGTAAAATTATCCAAAGTATCGACCAAAATTACTCGGTATCGAGTCACTTCGAGATTTTTGTCTTCGAAATATGCGGTCACACCAAAAATAATTAAATTTTTTTGTCAGTTTAACTGCATCTGCATGGCCAGTAAATTAATTGACACATCTTCCTTAAAATAGCTTCAAACACCTAGATAGCCGTCATCACCTACTGTAAACATATTTGTAGCTTTCCTTATTGATGTAGCTTCTTCAAACTACCCTGAACAGAAAAGTGCTACCTGTAACTTAAGTTTCATTTGGGGTCGAAATGCAGTCGACATAAAGCATGGGGTCGCACGTACCCATTGGTCATTGAAAAATGGTAGCACATTGGTTCGCCAGTTGACTTATTTGGGGCGCACAGATCTTGGTTCCTCACTGCCAGCATGCAATTTCAGCAAGATCCTTTATAAGGTCAAAATCTTCATCGACAGCTTCATGGTCCATATCTCAAGATTTTTTATGTATTCATATTTATGATAATATTTAGCTTGATTTGTACACCTGCAATCAATGCTATAAGAAATACGTATTAAGCTTTGACACACAGAAGTGACAGGAAATCTCACAGCCTCTGAAAAACAGCTCTCTTACGCCAAAAATTACGAGGGTTAACCCTTTAGGTGTGCTCAATAGCTGTGTCGCGTAAGTTTACACAATTACGTTTTTACATGGGCTGGTGAGCACCCTAATTATATCATTTTCAATACTTCGCTTAGCGCTTTTGCCGTTATAGTACGTTATTTTGACATCATCCCTTAACAAATTTCGTTCTTGCAATCGTGATGCCAAAATTTCCAATATTTATCTTGGAAGATCTAGATCTCTTATAAGATCGTTGAGTGCACTTTGGCAGAAGGGATTTCGCTCTTTTGCGTGTTTTTGATAGTTTTCTAAGTCATCGGCTGATTCAGATGAGTCATGCTGTTCAGTTACCAAGGAATCGGACCTAAATCATTATACAACGGATCAACTATATCTGTGCTGAACTCTTAAAACTTTTCAACAAATTCAAAAACTGTGCACACCAACGGCGGAAAAAACGAACCATAGACAATTTCAATACCATTTGAACGGTAAAACTGAAATTGCTTAATTTTTAGATAAATGCTAAAACCTTCTACAATTTCCAACAGATTTCGATATATGAACACTAGACCGGACATTTCTCCATACGATTTTCAATATGTGACGATCTTTGCATAACATGGCGCAAAAAATTCTGTATATTTTATAGAAAATTGATCAAAAACCCAAAATCAGATATATTGAGGTTTGATGGCCTCGAGAAGGCTTTAAAAGTTTCAATTTCTCCTTAATTTATCTTGAATTGTCAACGTAGACATAGACCTTTTTCAAAAGTGTAGAACAAATAAATTAAATAATTCATGTTAAGCGGCCCATACATCTCACAAATTTTTGCGCAAAATTCACACGCACTTAGCCCACTCACCACACCAGTATTTGCGCAATATTCATTTTAAAGCAAGCGCTCGACGAGTAAAGTTGATGGCATCCGGGTAGCGCTCTTTGTATTTTTTTATTCAAAATTGCATTTTGGGAGTTTTTTACCTCTCTGTTGGCGTACTATTTTGCTTTTATGATCCACAGAGCAGTTAAGGAACGATAAACTTCTATGAATTTTAAAATAAATGCCTCATTTGCTTATGTTTTTGCACAATGTGACCACTAACCACACAAATTTTGCGCAAATAACACAAAAAATCAAAGCCTTTTTGATTTTTGTCTCAATTGGCACAAATGCGTGCGTGAGACGCATACACCCATATTTCACTAACACACATAAGCGATTTGCGCAAAAATTTGTGAGATGTATGGGGCGCTTTAAATTATATGTTCAATGGTGTTGTGATAAGCACTATGGACTTTGAAGCCGGCGAAACGAGTTCAATTCTCGGTAGAACCTTAACTTTTTTTTTTATAAATAACTAAAGTAAACACACTATTTGTATAATCTACAAATGCATAGTTGAATACGCCATTAATATTTTTCCTTTACAATACAATTTTGTGTAGTTTGAATGCAATGAGGATATGCCATAATCAGCAATAATCATCAATTTGGTGCCGTCCGATTGTGTTGCTGAATCAAATGTACGACATGTTGAAATAATATATTTTTACAATTTTAACAAAATTTTTGTCTGCCTACTATGACGTTTCTAGCAGCTCAAAAACCAAATTAAGGGGAAATTTGAACCTTTAAAGCCTTCTCGAGGCCACCAAACCTCAATATATCTGATTTTGAATTTTTGACATATTTTCTATAAAATATACAAAATTTTTTGAGCCATGTTGTGCTAAGAACTTAACAAAAAATTACTTTTCATATAAGGCATGTACGGTCGAATGAACACCTTATAAATTTGTTATATTATATATTAAGTTACATCATCCAAGACAGAAAGAAATTAAAAAAAGTTTTTTTTTAGTGACAATAACGGTGTAATTTACGGTTTCTTAAAATTTTCGATAAAAATGGAACAAAATTATCGATATCTCTGTAACTAGCATCTACACTACAAATTTGACAATAAAATGATGAATATTTGAATGAATGATAATATTATTAGCTTTAATTTGATGCATAAAACTTATTCATAAGTTCTTTTATAATTGAGATATTTTAAATTAAGTGAGAAGTCCTTTTTCAAAAATGCAATGTTCTACTGAGAAATTTTTAAGCTCCATATTCGGATTCAGCGCGTGATTTTACCCTTATGTGACAACATATTGTAGAGTATAAAAAATCGTGTTAACTTGTGTTATCCAAGAAGATTAATTCTGGTTTAATTCTTTTTCCTCTAGGGCTATTTTAAGTGGGTGATTTTTTTGACTTAAAATATACAAAATAATCATTATTTCCGGGTTCTGACAAAGAAAACAAAAAAAAGTAAACGAACTATGAATAAACGGAATTTTGGCTGCGCTAGCAGCTCATATCCACACTAGGTACACTACAAACTTTTCATGTTCTGCGGTTTTCTATGTTGGGTTTGTCCGGAAAGTAATGGGTTGGAGTTGATTTAAAAAAATTTATTGAGCCAATCGTTACAATTCTTTAAAAACTTTTAACTGCCAGCGCGTTTTCCAAGCAATGAAGGCGTCACGGAACGCATTCTCCGGAACAGCCTTGAGTGGCGCGGTGCATGCAGCTTGGATCCCCTCTGTCGTTTCAAAATGCTTGCCTTTCATACACCCAAAATAATTTTCATCAATATCAATTTGAAACGCGTGTCTCAAATTGAAACAGAAACTGGTGTAGTAGGTGGTAATTGTAATATAATACAACGTAGGATAATTGTGCAATAATAGTAATAAGAGTCACGGTATGAATAGTTTTAAGAGTCACTGTAATCGATAGCGTTAAGTACCATTGTAATCGATAGTTTTAAGCAGAGTAGGCCAAGCCGAGGCGAGGCATTCTGTGTAGACACACAAGCGAGCAATACCTACTGCGTAGTAATAAAAAAGCTGAAAATAAAGAAACTACAATAAAGTGTCATTTAAAACACCCCGAGTACACTCTATAATAATCAGAAGTGGTCTCGATCACGTCGAAAAAGGCAGGCCATTGACAATTAAAGAAAGTGTGACACATGTCAGCAGTTAACCTAAAAAAAATTGTTGGTGAAAGACTTAAAGTCCTTCTGTAAGGCAAATAACTTGCAAACAAGTGGCACCAAAAACGTCTTAATTTTGAGACTACAAAATCTGGGTGATCAACAGATTCACGAAAGTTACCAAGAAGTTAACAACAAGATGGAGCTTGGCGGCAACAACGAGGCGGAATTTTCGAGAAATGACGCCAGCGTGCCGGCGAACGAATTTCACAACGACGCAGAGAAAGATGGCGGCGCTGTTACATCAGACGAATTAAAGAAGGCAGAAGGCTATAACAACGACAATGAACAATTGCAGAAGGCAGAAGACGACAACAACGACAATAAACAATTGCAGAAGGCAGAAGGCTATAAGAACGACGACGGAAAATTTCAGCGTGCAGAAGGCTTCAACGACGACAACAACAACAACGAGCAGCCAGCAGACGGCAACAACAAAATGCAAGCAAAATGCGACAACGATGAGCAAAAAACGAGTGGCAACAACGCAAGCCAAGGAGAGGAGTATCTATGTTTGGACACGGTGTTACATAAGTTCGAAATGCTCAAGGAAGACATGAAAATTCGACAACTGGAGGCTTAAAAATACAGGCAAGCCAGGCAAGTGTGTCCAAAAATTATATATCCTTGGAGTTTATTAAGGATCTTCTACCTACTTTTGAGGGTGATAATAAATTCAATGGCTGGCTCAAAATAGTGCAGAATGTTCGAGAGCTCTACAAGGTGGCCGATAACTCGATGCGGGCGGTGATTTGTAGCAAAATCAAAGGCGGAGCAATGGAATGGCTATGCGCAAATCCGGAGTTGATGGTACAGCCAGTGGATGTTTTACTTGGACAAATGTCGGGAATGTTTAAGACCAAGGAGTCGAAGATGGTCGTACGCCAGAAACTTCAAAATTGTATGTGGCAAATGGGCGAAAATCTTGAGAAATATTTCCAGGAGAAGCTGGTGTTGGCAAATACAATTAAGCTGGAGGAAGACGAGTTTATCGAATACGTAATCGCTGGAATTCCGGATGTTAATTTACGAAATATGGCGAAGCTGCAGAATTTCCAGCTCAAGGCAGAGGTGTTGCAGGCATTTAAAGACGTGGAGCTGCGAGAGCCGACAACCGGTCAAATCCAAAAGAAACCAGATACAAAGAACAATCAAATTCCGAAACGAAATGTGAAGTGGGGGGCACATGGCGAATGTTTGTCGCAAACCAAAACGAGAAGAGGGTCCGTGCTTCGCGTGCGGCAAATTTGGACATTTGGCGAAGGAGTGCGGCCTTTACAAAAAGCAGTCGGAAAATAACCAGCAGAATGAATACGTAAGCTACTTACAAATAACGTTTAAGGGAAAAACTAATAATAAAATCATGTTTTTCGAAACGCTCCTAGATTCCGGCAGCCCCATCAGCTTAATAAAACGACCACAAGTTCCTATAGAAATTAAGTTAAAAGAAGTAACCAATCAATGTTATGTTGGCATGAACAAAAGCAAATTGATAATTCTTGGATTCATAAAATGTTTAATATTGTTTTCTAATAAAAATATAAGAGCAAAGCTGATGGTGGTGTGTGACGAATCTATGGGGTACCCTGTAATTTTGGGTAGAGATTTTTTAAGAAAAAGTAAAGTAATATTTTCAGTGGAGAAAGATGAAGTTAAAAATGTGAAAAATCTGAAAACCAAGAAAAATATTGTAAAAACGAAACATTTGTAAGCACAATAAGAGAGAGTTTAGAAATGGAAAGGTCTAAAGTTCAGGAAATCGAAGAGATGCAGGAAAATGAATGTGAAAAAATGAATATGGATCAAGATGAAGAAAATTTTTGCATGCAAATAATGGCAATAGAACACGGAATGGAAGGGGAAGAGCCACATTATGACATTGGAAATATGGAAATATGGTTAAGACCTGCAGAACCTGTAATAAAATGTGAAATGCACTTAGACGTAGAAGAGGGCAAAGCTTTTAGTTGCACACCAAGAAGGCTGTCATACGCGGAGAAGGCGACTATTCAGAAAATTGTTGATGAGGGATTGGCTAACAAAGTTATACGACCAAGCGAATCAGAATATTCATCGCGTGTGGTGTTGGTTAAAAAGAAAACGAAGGATTCAAGAATGTGTGTAGATTACAGGGAGTTGAATAAGAGGACAAGAAAGACAAAGTATCCAATTCCATTGATAGATGATTTATTGGATGGGTTGGTGAATAAAATTATTTTTACTAAGTTGGTAAGTACATGCATCCAGATTCCATAAAATATACAGCGTTTACGACACCGATAGGTCAGTTTGAATATTTAAGGATGCCGTTTGGGCTAACGAACGCACCATTTGTGTTTCAAAGATTTATTACCAAAGTTTTTGGAGACATGATAAAGGAAGGCAAGGTGATAGTATATCTTGATGATATCATGATCGCTACAAGAGGATTCGATGAACACATGTCGATTTTGCAGGAGTTTTTTAAACGGTTGGTGATGAACAAGTTTGACCTTAGAATGAATAAATGTAGTTTTTTTCAAAGTGAGGTGAAATATCTGGGATATGTGATTTCAGAAAAATGTATTCAAGCTAACGAAGAAGGGATTAAGGCGATAAATGATTTCCCAGCTCCTACAAAAGTACGTGATGTACAAAGTTTCCTGGGAATGAGCTCTTATTTTCGGAGGTTCATCCAGAATTTCTCTATGTTGGCTAAGCCACTTCATGACCTCACAAAGAAGGATAAAAAGTTCAGTTTCGGTCCTGAACAATTGGAAGCTTTTAATACACTAAAAGGCAAACTGTCGGAAACGCCGATATTAGCTATATACGATCCGAGCGACGAAACCGAACTTCATTGTGATGCGAGTGCCGTAAGTTTCGGAGCAATTCTTTCACAAAGGAAAAGTGATCCTATTTTTCATCAAGTTTCATCCTAGTTTTTATATGTCGAAAAGAACAACTGATACAGAGTCAAGATATCACAGTTTTGAGTTAGAGACGTTGGCGGTAATATACGCACTAAAGAGGCTAAGAATATATCTTCAAGGAATCTCTTTCAAAGTCGTAACTGACTGTAGTTCGTTAAAACTTACGTTGAACAAAAAAGAACTTAATCCGAGAATTGCTAGATGGGCACTTGAGTTGGAAAATTATGATTGCATATGGGAGCATAGATCAGGCAAGAGGATGCAGCATGTTGATGCTTTAAGTAGGTGCAATACGATAATGGTAATAGAGGATAATACGTTTGAAGACAACTTACTTATTTGCCAGAATAAGGACGAGAAGATTTGTGAGATAAAAGAAATGCTAAATGAAGGAGAACATGGTCTATACGAAATGAGAAACGGTGTAGTATATAGAAAAGGAAAAGAGAAATTGATGTTTTATGTTCCAGAATCAATGGAAGGCCATGTACTTTATAAGTACCATAATGAATTTTGTCACTTGGGAACAGAAAAGGTAACAGAGGTCATAGGCAAGAGTTATTGGTTTCCAAACATGAGAAGGAAAACGGAAGAGCACATACGAAACTGTCCGTAGTGCATTGCGTTTTCGGCAAAGAACAACAAGCAAGAGGGTTTTCTTCATACGATTCCAAAGGGTACCGTCCCTTTTCAAGTGGTGCACATTGACCATTATGGTCCCATAAATAACAAAGAACCAGTGAAAAAACATATTTTGGTAGTTGTGGATGCATGTACGAAGTTTGTCAGATTATACCCCACAAAAACAACGAAAACAAGGGAAGCAATAGATGATTACAAGATTACTTCAGGGCGTATAGTAGACCGGCAGTGATTATCTCGGATAGGGGATCGTGTTTTACGTCGGATGAATTTGCGAACTTTGTGATAGAAAATAATATTTGTCACGTGAAAATCGCCACAGGCTCCCCACAGGCAAACGGCCAAGTAGAGAGGATCAACAGAGACTTGGGCCCCATGATAAGTAAACTGATTGATGTTGAAAAGAATGAAAGATGGTACAATGTGCTTGCGGATGTGGAATTTGCCATGAATAATACGGTTCATAGGAGTATTAACGAACACCCCAGTGTCATGTTGTTTGGGATAAGACAAAAAGGGAGAACGATAGATAGTTTAAAAGAAAGTTTTAGGGAAAACCAACAAGGAGATACAAATATGACTAAGGAGGAAATTCGAAACAGAGCAGAAATGGCACAGAAGAAAGTGCAAGAAAACAACAACAAATATGTAGATACTAAACGACAAAGACCAATTATTTATCAGGAGGGAGATTATGTCGTGGTAAAAAATTTTGATTCTACGGCTGGGGTATCCAATAAACTGATACCGAAATTTAAGTGGTGCCGAAAGTTTTAGGCAATGATAGATACCTGATAAGAGATGTGGAAGGATTTTAGCGAACGCAAAAGCCATATGAAGGGATATGGGCGGTGCATAATTTAAAACCATGGCTAAAAACAAAAGATAAAAGGCAACAAGAAGATGGAATAAGTGATAACGAAAGTGAAAAAGATCTTGAAATAACAAATGAAGAAAGAAAGAATAATAAAGAAGAAGAAATAAAAGCAGTGCACAGTAGACCAAATGTTACAACTCGAAGTATGACAAGGAATATGAAAAGTAATGTTCAAGTCAACGACTAGGATCAGGAGATCCTAAAAGTCAGGAAGGCCGAATTGTAGTAGGTGGTAATTGTAATATAATACAACGTAGGATAATTGTGCAATAATAGTAATAAGAGTCACGGTATGAATAGTTTTAAGAGTCACTGTAATCGATAGCGTTAAGTACCATTGTAATCGATAGTTTTAAGCAGATTAGGCCAAGCCGAGGCGAGGCGTTCTGTGTAGACACACAAGCGAGCAATACCTACTGCGTAGTAATAAAAAAGCTGAAAATAAAGAAACTACAATGAAGTGTCATTTAAAACACCCCGAGTACACTCTATACTGGTATCATTTTTTTTTTGTATCAATGTAAGCCTTGAAAGTATTACCTTGACATTTAGAATATTAATTTAATGCGCAAAAGTATTAATTTGAAACCAATAAATTTTTTAGTTCGAAAATTCGATGAATGTATGAATTGGAAAACTTAGCATGCTGAACGTCGCAGCTGGCGATGTCACATTTTAAGATTTAATTTTTGTGCAAGCAGTTCTTTACTTAGCTGAAAGTAAAGGGTATGGATGGGTGGATGGGTCCTATACGACGGGATGAAGATAAATAAATGAATTTAAATCATATTTACAAGGATAGTATAAGCACCTGAGTATTATTGTTGTCGTAGTTTTTTGCAAACATATGTAATTAACAAATGTAACTCTTTAGGCAGGACACATAACAAGCCACAATGTAGCTGTGGCTGTTTCAGCGCTTTGCAATAAAACATGCAACGCGAGAGGCTGTAAACCTAGAAAACTGTGAATTGGGGAGTATGTTCGAATCCCAGGGACAATGGCTTGGGAACTCTGATCTATGGCTTCCAGCAAGAGGCGCACCAATATACTGACTTCTCATTAACCAACATTTGCTAGGGCACGAGGCATGCTGTGAGAGACCGTAGGTGAGTGTTTGAAATAAAAAAAAAATTATATAATGTTATGTTTTATTTTAATGGCAGTTTATAATGTACCGAATTTATACTCCAAACTTCACAAGAAATAAAATTAAATTAATAAATGCTAGTGTCAGAATGATACAAAAAGTTTGATAGTTGAATTATCGCATTAAAAAGACCTAGTGTCAAATTGAAACAAAAAAATAGAGGCAAGCTAACTTCGGCTCGACCAAAGTTTATATACACTTGGAACTTGATATATGCCTGACAGTTTGTATGGCAGCTATACTATATAGTGGTTCGATTTCGACAAGCCTTGGTGAAACTATGTGAAATCATTGAAAACTTATAAATACGAGCGTTGGGAGCGATAGTATTGAAAACTAAAAAGTTTTTCTCACTAAAACTAGTTTTTCAACCAATCGTTCCTATGGCAGCTATATGCTATAGTCATCCGATCCGGCCGGTTCCGACAAATGTGCAGCGTATTTGTACTAAAAGACTTCGTGCAAAGTTTGGTTACGATAGATTTAAAACTGACGGAGGAGATAGCATACACAGAAAAAAAATATCCTCGTAGAAAGGATATTCGAAATATCCCCTCTAAGATCCAGTTTTTTACATATCCTTTTCACATTTTTCAGCTCCTTTGGATGAAGAATAAAGATCAATAGACTATCCTTTTTTTACATATCCTTTTTAAGCTAAAACGATCCAAAGGAGCTTAATATAGGGTGAGCGGGATCTTATATTGGTTGAAGTATCGAATTTTGTTATCGACAGGCGATAGCCCGATAGCAAGCAAGTCGAGTATGCCCGTTGGTGCGAAAGAGAAAGACATATTGCTTTCGATGACGTGGTAGCTGCGTTATTCGAAGTGAAGAAATCGCAGAGAGCACACGCACCAATACACAGACTGTAGCATAGCCGGCAACTTTATTAAAAACGTGATGAGTGATATTAAAGTGAATGTAAAGTCGAAATAATAAACGTCAGGTAAGTGACATGTGCTTGCATTAAAACTTATGTATATATTCACTTTATTTGCAATGCATTTTCACATTCAAAGTTAAAGTGTGTATCTAGTGCGTGTGTGTGCTTGTGCGCGTACGGCTTGAATTAACAAAGCTTATATACACAAACATGAATGCATTAAAATATATATAAATTTTGATTCGTAAGTCTCAGGAGCATTACGTTTATGTGTACATACGTATTTGCTTTTCGTGCTTTCATATATGTATGTATAAGTATTGGTTTTCTTTGACTCCTCGCGCATGGCTTTTTTTGTGAATACATACATAAATACCCATGTACATGTAGTGCGTGTGGTCACATGCGTACTTAAATTTGCAATATTTTTCAGAAAAATCAAAGATTTCTCAATTGTATATTTTCTTCTTCTTTATCTTTTTTATCAATCAGGTGAAAAGTACTTAAGCTATTTGAAGACCAACATCCGCAAGGTGTGCAGCACAAAGAATTGGACATATGTATGTGTCAGAGCCAACACGCAAGGTTCTGTGATCAGCTCCATTTTCTGACTACACACGATTAACGATTTGGCACACAAGATGGAAATTAGGCTGCAAAAATGTCTTATGTAAAAAATCCCAATGCAACCTTTTGAAGTGATAATAGGTGAAGACGAAATTACCACTGAGGAGTTTTATGTAGGCTTAAATTTGATTCATTTATCAGCCCATTAGACTCCTGTTTTATGTTGTTTCATGTTTTTGACATTAAATATCTAGAGAAATCCCTTCTGGTGTGGATACATACTACTTCTAAGACTTTACATACTCACTAATTCTAAGGACACAGCATATTACTTTTAAGTGGATAATGTACTATTATTAATTTAAGTGAAAGAATTGACCTGCATAAAATTGTTCACATATTTGAAAGCATAAATTTTGCCAATCATTGTCAAGCTTACGAGATTAGATCTACGACTGGAACAAAAATATTAGTTGAAGTAGTTAAGTTTGAGGGTCCTCCCATACATTTATACTTAACATGTAACGGTAAACATATGAAAAGGAGGAACAAGTTTTAGCAACCGATATTTTTGTGTTTAAATATATTATATGTATATTATAAATAAATTGATACAAATTATTGTGCTGTCTTTCATTTGGAAATTATCTATTTAACAGATCCATGGGATATGTCTTAAAGATCCAATGAATATTAAAAGGATATTAATAATAAATCCATGGGATATGTCATTAAGATCCAATGGATATTAAAAGGATATTTAAAAAAGATCAAAAGGATATTTCAAAAAGATCCAATGGATATAGAAAAGGGGATATTTTCCAACAGTTTAAATGGATAGTTGTTAAATATCCTATGGATCTTTTAATATCCTTTTTTCGAAAATAAATCGATTCGAAAAGATCCAATGGATCTTAAAAAAGGATAGTTAACTATCCAGTCCAAATGGATAGTTAAAAATCATCCTGAGGATCATCAAAAACTATCCTTTTTTTCTCAGTGTAGTTCAGTCGATTTGACGATCAAAATATAGGTACTTAAGATCATGGGATTTATCACGCGACCAAAAATGGAAGTCGTTTTTGACTGCATCTAATAAAATTTAAAAGTCGAATAGTAAACAAAAATTTCAAAGCAGTTTACTTTTAAATCAAGAGGAACAATGTCGATTTTTATTGAGTGCAATGATATTCAATTTTTATACCTGTTACTCGTAATGTAAAAAGGGTATACTAAAGTCGTGCAAATGTATGTAACAAGCAGAAGGAATCATTTCCGACCATATAAAGTATATGGGTGATTCCATGAAAAATCGCCCACTGGGGTTTTTTTTTGGATCGAAATAATTTTTTTCGTATTCCTTGTGGTAAAATAGTATATACGTATTTTCAACATTTTGGCGAAATATACTTAATTCGCGAGTAAAGTCGATTTGAAAATTTACATATTTAAAAAATTATATTATTTTCAATTGCTTGATATCCAAAGCCGTTGGTAATAAAAATATTTAAAAAACATGAAAATTAACATCTGAATCCAAACTTTCAAATAACTCACACTTAAAAATTTAAAAATTTTTCTTTGGTCTTCAAATCGCGAAAATAAGTAAACAAAAATTAATTGCCGCGAAAGGGATTTTTTGTCTTCATTTCTCAAAATTTGCTCTGGTATCCAGTAATTTACTGTATTAAGCTGTAAGTGGGAAATCCAATAGTTCCAAAGTTATGGCCATTTTTCATTTATTCAAATTCTCTTTTTTTTAGGAAATAACAATATCAGATGTTTCGGAATGTGAAAATGTTAAAACCAAAAAAAGATAGCTCTTTTGTGGTTGAATAGAGTGTCCCTTGTATAGTTTTGCATTTCGAAAATCGTAATTTTAATAATTCTGTGGCCCTAGTTTAGTGATTTGTGTTTCTGTATCTTACTGTGGATGTTTGGTAAAAATTCGTGACCCATTCATAGAGTTCCAGGTCTGTTTATCGGTAATCATTTGAAGGCTTGCCCTTCTAGCCATTCTTTTTAGTTTTTATCCAGCTCCATCGCAAGGCCCTTTACCGTGGTCTGTTGCATGGAAATGCCACTCCGCCGATCTGTTAAAATAATTTTTATGATGATAGACTTCACTATATTCGACCACAAAAATATTGCCCTCTTAAAATTGAACATACTTAATCTGATATTGTTACAGAAAATTAATTTAAATAAATGAAAAATGGCCATAACTCTGGAACTATTGGATTTCCCATTTACAGCTTAATACAGTAAATTACTGGATACAAGAGCAAATTTTGAGAAAAAAATGAAGACAAAAAAAAATCCCTTTCGCGGCAATTAATTTTTGTTTACTTATTTTCGCGATTTGAAGACCAAAGAAAAATTTTTAAATTTTTAAGTGTGAGTAATCTGAAAGCTTAGATTCAGGTGTTAATTTTCAGATTTTTTAAATATTTTTATTACCAATGGCTTTGGATAGCAAGCAATTGAAAATAATTAAATTTTTTAAATATGTAATTTTTTAAATCGACTTTACCCGCGAATTAAGTATTTTTCGCCAAAATGCTGAAAATACGTATATACTATATTACCACAAGGAATACGAAAAAACTTATTTCGATCCAAAAAAATCCCAGTGGGCGATTTTTCATGGAATCACCCATATATATTCTTGATTAGATTCAACAGCCGAGTCGAAATACCCCTTAGTCTCTCCTTCAAATAAGTTTTGTTTTTATAAGCTTTAATATTATGAAGATAGCGACATTTAGCACGCGACATTTTAAAAAAAGCTAATAATGAAATAGACTTATCTTAATCAGGCCAATTTTATTTTAGTAAGGAATGAGAAAAGCTTTAAATGAATAATGTTATTTATTTCAATTTTTGCTTTTTATGTCAAGTTAAGAAAAATAATTTTATAAAAATATGTTTTGTCGATCGCGGTAGACCATTCTGTGGAAATGCCCATCGATCACATCGTCTTTATATTTTTTTTTTTTAGATAAAGGTCATTTCGATACCCAAAATAACCATTTGGTACAAAATATCGTAATCTGTATTTTTTGGTAGGTTCAGGCTCGGATGAAAAGCATTTTTTACACCGGTTCAGGCTTCGAAAAAATCCTATCTCCGAACCAGACCTGATTGAAATATAATAAACATTGCTTTTAATACTTACTGCAACTTCAACACTGGATGGTGGGTTTAACCGTGTCGACACTTTGGAACTTTTACAGTTGTCATAGCACCACTGCGCATATTGAAGTAGTTTCCCTTCCAACGAACTCAATTTATTTTTTAGAAAGGAAACGTAATACCTGCAAATACAATTGATTAATTTAATTTGTTGGTCCAAAAATAAGTAGGGTGTCCAAAGGTATACAGATAATATTTAGGTTGGGCAAATGTATTTTATGTAACAGACAGAAGTAATAATCTGCGACCCAATAAAGTAAATGTAATCTTCATCAGCATCAACAACCGAACTGATACAGCCTGTTCGTCTAACTGTCTGTCAGTAAGAACGCACATATTTCAGAGATAGTATAAGATAGAGGTTCGACATAAATAGGACATATACTGTTAAAAGTTGCTTTTTATTTTTTCTCTTTACAACTTTTTCTAAAATAAATTGACCAACTGATCACGAAAATCCCCATGGACAAAATTCTATCAGCAAGTTATAGAGATATAGTCTGTAATCGATTTTTTTAGACATTTCAAAAGCTTACAACACTTAAACTCTTATAACTAGACAGCGGATTTTGCACATTTTTAAACAGATTTTAATCCTAGTAGGTCAAGATAAAGTACCCAAAATGACAAAACATTTGTTTAAAATTTTTCTCCCCTATAGTAATTTGCTGCCTACTAGGATTCAAATCTAATTTAAAATATGCAAAATCCGGTGTCTACTAATAACTTATTAGTTTCAAACATGATACAACTATACCAGGTATGGCATTCAGAGATAGAATAAAACAAAAAGCAAAGCACCCTCAGATTTACAAACACATAGTATATACAAATGAAAAAAAAATTATTAAAATTTGGTCGTTATTAAAATAAATAAAAAACGAATGCAAAAAAAAATAATACAAACCACAAAAAAAAGGAATTAAAATTGAATTGGGGATAATTTTTTGTGTAATGTTGGGTGTTTAGATTTATTATAAAAAACAAAAAAAACCATGACTAAACTTTTATTGGTATTCGCTTGGCCCTTTTCAAAAGAAGTCTGCGATTACTTTTATAGCCTTCTGTTGAACTGTTGAACACTGTGTTTAAAATGCCTTTTGCAATTTTAACTATATTTTGTAAGTGATCACACTTTTCTCATTTCTTCATCTTTTGAAGCACGTCTCAATATAATGTTTAATACTTTACATTAGGGTTCGCCAGTCATAGCCCATTGGGCACGAACATACTTGCCAATTCACACCGAATTCTTGCCGAAGTCATGCTGTGAGAGAGTGCATATGGATGGAAGAGAAGGGAAAATGCCAAAGTCTAGAGCCAGAAGACCGTCTGCCTCCTATGTTTAAGCAGCTGATAAGGCCAATTCGCTGTTAAGGAGCGTTGCCGGTAGGAACCCTCTAGCCGTTTAATGGCGCTGTTTGTTCGTGAGAAATTTGTTTTAATATTAATTGTTTGATTTGAATTTGTAGTGATTGATCGCGCTGCGGTCTGGGGTTATGATTCCGCCATGAAATGACTTGCTAGCCGGTGTCAGCCCAAAATGCAGTACCGTAACAATATCGCAAGAGAAAGACACAGTCACATATTCGCGCTCTCTTCTTGGGGGACCCTGTTTTACTTCAGTGACGGGTAAATGGAGAGGACAAGAGTATTATATTCAAGTTTTGGAGAATTCATGTTCGTATGCAGCCACAGCGGCATATATAATATAATATAGTATAAAATAAATATTTTTTAGATATTATAGCGAAAATCCGAAACCAGCGCGTCCACTAAATGTTGTCCAATCAGGACCAATCTCTTTCTTATATCTATGTGGACAAAAACGAAACTTTTTCCACCCGGAAACTATTTTTAAGGGCTAGTCTAATATCCATTTCCCGTACCAAAGTCCATTTATAAATTGTGATAAATCGTTTTTCGAATCCCACACAATTATTCTCCTGAGGCGATACGCGAAGAACTTTGACCATGCAACTTTTAGTCGCCAAAATAGGTTTCTATAAATGTTTTATAAAACTTAAAAACAGCGTGATCGATTAAAAGTTTAAAGAAAGGAGTGTTTATGCGCTTATGTGCTAATCCAGCTTTGCCACATGACAATATTTTTAAATCTACAATATTATGCTATTCTGCTGGGTATTTATACAACTGACGGCCTTATTACTAAAAATATGAATTTTCATTGGAACTTTGGAAAGTTCCTGCATTGAGTGCTCCTTTTGCTTTCATCGTGTAACGTCTACCATGATTGGTATCGACATTCCAATCGCTCCCGTCAAGGACTTTAAGAAGACCATTCAATTTTTCAATTTTTTGCTGTTTAGCTTACTGTTGAGGTCCTTAATTATATAAATTCGTGTCCCCTTTAAAAAGCTCGTTTGCTTTACCACCGCAAATACAGTAGCCGTTGACCCGAATTCAGCAAGTACCGTAATTTTGCCGGCAATCTCCTAGCTTTTTAGAGTCATGGCTTCGTTTTCATACTGCAGTCTTAGGTCCTGAGCTTCCACCTTAAGTGAAAAATTTTCTGCTGTAAGCTACTCATCCTTTGATGAGTACGTCCAAAAATGTCTTCCTTGGTAGCAACGTATCAATAAGTCCAGCAGGGATGAAAAAACGACCATTAAATCGGTCAGCAGCATGCTGCCAACGGTACCGTGTGAAACATACTTCCGGATATGACTCTTTAAGAAGACGCTTTGACAACTGCATCATTTTGCATCAGTATAAACTTGGGCCGTTCTAGCTGATTTGGCTGGAGATTGTTCTAAGCATTTTCTTAATTTTTAAAGCAATTGCGTTCAGGAGTTTTTTTTTTAAACTGCCTTAAAGTATTCTAAAGGTCCATCGCTCCAACAGTTCAGGCCAAATTTTTGTTGGCTTTAGGGCCATTTTCTCAAAAGTTGCGGTTAGGTACCGGCCGGTCAAATTTACCGGGCGGAATAGCCTGCCGGTAAGTCATTTGGTTTTCTCAACATGACTTACCGGCAGGTTCGCCCGATATCGATAGATTGCTATCGCTGCCATAGTGTGACCAAAAACTGTTAACGAATCAGCTGTGTTTGTTTTGGTTTCCTAATTCTATTAATCTTGCTGGTTATCATTAAACGAATAAAAATTATATGACATGCTGAATTTGTCAACCTGAATCGTTGAAAAAATTTGACTTCATCGAGAGCATTTAATAATTAGCCCCCTCCCTGTACTCTCTTGCTTTATTAACTCGTTGCACCGTCTAGGACTATGTCGCCATGTTGGCCATTAATACCGATCCTGGTTCTGGCAATGCGTGTGGACAGTATTTTCGTTATGGTGCACACTTATCTGCAGTTGGATCTCAATCAGTATGCCACATCACAAGGCCGTTGGCCTAGTTGATCCTTCGATTTCGCAGACGGCGGGCAGTGAGTTTGCCTGCCTTACGATTGGTGCAATTTAAAATTTTTCGGCGCGGCGGTCAAGACATTTGCCATTGCGGCGGCTGCCATTCTGCTGGACTTTCTGTTCCGGATCGCCGCATGTCTCTTCCTGTCTCACTACCTGCCTCCCAATTTCATTTCGTGGATGCAACAAATTCGTTAATTTATAAACATTTTGGTTTGGAAATTAGCAAAGTAAATAATTCAATTGTTTGACACAGCTGTGTCTATCGAGTGAAAGTATCGATAGTTTCATCGGAACTTGCGGGCTGGTTAAAATTTGACCCCCTCGTGAGGCTGCGGTTAAAGTTGCCGGCTGGTTTTCGCCAAAGACAGCATGAGACACTCAAATTCAGCTAACCTGCCGGTAAGTTTGACTAACCGGACATTGAAAAAATGGGCCTTAGTAATAAATAATTTAATTTAAATAGTTCGCCTCACTAACAGAAACCAGAACAATATTGTGATTGATAAGTGGCATGTATGATGGACATGTCACTTTTATGGCTATTGGCGTCGACGAAGCCTCGATGCCGCCCATTGTCTCGTTGGATAAACAACTAAACTTCAGGTTCGGGAAGATCTCCGGCCAATTTACTTTAGAAAAAGTTGGAAACTAGAAACTTTAGAACAGGGATCGTAACGATTACAATTTTAAAAATAAAAATTACGATTTAAGGATTATTTATTAATTTTTTTCACTAAAATCAGAAATAACTCTTATTTTTTTATTTAAAAATAAAAATTGAAAAATAACGATTAATTTTTATTTTATAAAAACTCTTAATTTAAATTTTTATAAGAAAAATTGCATTTAAAAATAGAGGCAAGCTAACTTCGGCTCGACCGAAGTTTATATACCCTTGGAGCTTGATATATGCCTGCCAGTTTGTTCTATGGCAGCTATACAAAATATTCATCAATAAATTCATAAGGCTGGAATAACACTTTCAATTTTTAAAAACAATTATTGTCGCAATTTTTTGTTATAAAGCACTCTGCGGAGAATTCAAGCATACTCTGACTCGCTTACACCAATGACTTTTGCCCTTTCACCTATGGGTTGTTGTGGCTAAAATTGTTCCTAAAAATTGAAAGTGTCATTCCAGCCTAACCGAAAAATGTAAAGTTTAAACAAAAAATTGTTTTTCTCGCAAGAACTACTTTTTCCGCGTTTCGTTACTATGGCAGCTACATGCTATAGTCATCCGATTTGAATCAAACTTGACAGAATTGTGTGGTAGCATATATTACTGATCAGTAACAATTTTGGGAGCATTAAAAACAACAATGTTTTTCTTACTAAGTCTTTTTTTCAAACCTATCTTTTGTATGGGAGCTATACTATATAGTAGTCCGATTTCGACAAACCTTGGTGAAAATATGTGAAATCATTAAAAACTTATAAATGCGAGCTTTGGGAGCGATAGCACTGAAAACAAAAAAGTTTTTCTCACTAAAACTAGTTTTTCAACCGATCGTTCCTATGGCAGCTATATGCTACGGTCATCCGATCCGGACGAATCACACGCACAAATGTGCAGCGTATTTATACCAAAAGACTTCGTGCAAAGTTTGATTACGATAGCTTTAAAACTGACGGAGGAGATATCATAGAAACAGACGGACGGACAGACGGACAGCTCGTCATGCTGATCAAGAATATATATACTTTATGTGGTCGGAGATGCTTCCTTCTAAACTCTGGAGCAATACTATAGCCGCACCTTGTTCTTTCAGAGTACGCATAGAAAGAGTAGAGGTAGAAAAACTTTGCGATTACCGTTTGAAAGAGCGTTAAAAATAAGAGAAAAAAAATGACAAACATCAACACTCTCAGTGCAAAAATTAACCGTTATGTTTCATTTTTGTTTTTTGAGTGGTGCACTATTATAGCCGCACTTCACTAAATTAAATAATTTATAGAAAAATGTTAGCAAATTAATATATTTTTATTCACTTTAATAATGAGTGTAACCTCCTTTAGCACTAATTATCTCATAGATCCTCTTCGGTTTACTGTTTACGAGGGTTTTAAATCACTAAGGGAGAGTTCTTTCCATGCCTAAATAATTGACAATTTGAACCCCTTAGTACTATGGTACTCGGGGTTTTGAGCATAAATACTTCGGACTAGCAACGCCCACAGGTTTTCCATCGGATTCATGTCCGGGAAGCACGCGGGCCACTTCAAAATCCGAACATTATTGCCTTGTGTTGCTTGCATTGATGCGTTGTCCTGTTGGAAAATGAACTTTTACCCCCTTCAACCGCTAAGAAATGCAAATAAATTCAATGGAAGAATGTCCATGTACTTTCTGGAGTTCATACATGTGCTTGGAAATGCCAGCTACAAGCATCCACACTCGCAGAACGCAGCCCAAATCATTAATGATCCTCCTCCAAAATTTGTCTTAGAAAAGTACCGGGTATCCTGCCTCAAATCCCTCCAATAGTGCGAAAACACATCAGGACCGTCCAAATTAAACTTTTCCTCATTCGAGAAAATGATCTAGAAAGATAAATTAATATTTGCATTGCTCTATAGAGTTTTATTATTTCTTTCCAGTCAGTTCCCATGTTAATTCTGGCGAATTTCATCCGGGATTCTTTTTGGCGGCCTGGCAACCTTTCTGTCACCTTCAATTTTTGTCGCACTTTGTTTTCAGATTCCTTTAAAGTCCGTGCAAAAATTCATTAGTGTTCTTAAATGAATTACTTGCAGCGCTCACTAATCGGTGCTGGTCACGCTGATTTATCTTCGGCGTACGTCCTCCGTCTCTTATTTTCCATATTCATTTCGGTTTTTATAAAAAATTTAGCTTTCACTTTGTCGGAGCTTCCAATTTTTCCGACAATTTCACAAAATGAGCAATTTTCACTTTTGAGCGCTAGAATTTGGCCCTTTTCAACATCTGACAGCACTGGCCCACTTGGCATATTTACAAATTTATTACAAAAAGTAACTCAACCAAGTGCAAACACCATCAACACCAACCAGCAAACACAGACTAAGAAATTAAATGGTGCGGCTATTAAAGTTACTGTAGTATACAGTAACTTATTAAAACAACAAAATATGTGAAAAAATATTTGTAGTACTCAGCGTACAGTTGTAAAATGCAACAACAAAACTCGTGCTAAATAATTCGTAAACCTTATAAATCTCTTCTGTACATTTTACTGTTAGTACAGTTACCAAACAACAACAAAAACGCATGCATTAAGAATTTTGAAAAAAGTTACTGTCGGCGTAGTTAATTTTACCCACCAGATTTTTTTGTGTGCATGGTTCTTTACTCTTATAAAAAGGCCATTGGCCACTAGTATGGTAGCCAGCACTCGCCTAGACCTTGCATCAAAGTTAATAGCTATCACAACAGCCCTACGACTACGAGAATCCTATGAACACTAGAATCGACAGGGGTAATTCGTAGGGTTGTCGAAAATATATCAAAATATCAATATTTCGATAGTATTCTTTAAAACTGATATATTTAAATCATGATAATTTTTTTTTCAAATATCAAATATGGGCATTTCCACAGTCGCGAACGCGACATGCGTACGTCTTTAAAGTGTCTTTAAAGTAATAAAATTCAAAAATCAGCGAATAGTAAACAAAAATTTTAAAGCAGTTAACTTTTAAATAAAGAGGAATAATGAAGCTTTTTATTGAGTGCAATGATATTTAATTATTTACATTAGTTTTGTTTTTATAAGCTTTAATATTATGAAGAACGCTACATTTAGCACGCGACATGTTAGGAAAAACCATTTTAAAAAAAAATATTTTCTCGATCTCGGTGGACCATTCTGTGGAAATTCCCATATGCGATATTTTTTGCGCCATATTTTATGATATTTGTGCGTTGGTCACTCTATGATCTGGGTAGATCGCTTTGTGCATACAATCTACTTAATGCACCATTTGTGAAAAGCCCAGGCCAATGAAGGAATTCCGAAAAGTTATATTAAGACCCTGCAGCAAAACATTGTCACGCGATTGAATGCGCGGCTTGATATGCTGACTTCCTTTTTAGGTCTTCCAAATAAAGTGGCAATCATTCTTATAAAAAGAGCGAAATATGTTAAAAAATTACCAGAAATGCTATCGGATAAAGCATTAAACATTTTCCGCCATATTGTTATGTTTGCTTAATATAGACAAGAAACAACAAGCAATTGAAAATGTTTTCAGAAATTGGGTGGATCGAATGGGCTACTGCCAAATCAGCCGCGGTGGTCATTTGACCAAAAATAAATAAATGACATGAACCAACCTTTCCATTAAATGTTTAGCCTTTGAAAAATATCGAGCCGTTTTATCTTATAGCAATACAAGAGACAACTCTCATATCAGTTTCTTTTTCCAGGTGTACGCCCTTAATAGCGGACCATCAAAATCAAATCCTATTGAAGTGTAGATAGATAGATAGATAGATGATGTTTATTTTTTCATATTCATATACATTGTTCGAAGCTGCAGATTATTTTACGTATTTAAGAAATAAACATTTATAAAGCTTGGTTTGTAACCGTCAGCCTTTCCTCTGTTGTTTAAACAACGTTTACTAGTATTATAAAATCTATTATTATATAATAGTAATATTTTTTCTATATAATATAGCCCCCTCAGTAAATCTAGCCAGATTCTTCCATCCCATTTCTCCATTTAACGCCATGACTACCTCTTCTGTTGTGAGTGTGCCTTTCTCAAACCAACGCAGACGGAATTCTCTCAGAACCGGACATCGCCCCACAAAATGCTGAATGTCTTCCAACTCCTTGCTGTTACATAGTGAGCATATGCCACTGTTAACAGTACTTCTGTTAACCATTCAACCATAGCAGATCACCTCTCGCCTTCATTATCCAGGTTATGTCCGTTGGTCGGAACAGCTCGTTGCAGTATGACGGTCCTACTTCATGGCTTAAATCTTTATATATTCTCAATGCGCTTCCTGAGGCTTTGAGTAAATGTTGGCTTCGGCTCTCTTCTTTTACCGCAGTGAGAAGCTGTAAGTTGCTTTCGATCCACCCGGCGTGCGATGCGTTGCTCTCCATAGTAACTCCATTTTGTCGACACAAGTTTTGAAGTTTAGAGAACCATCCCAAGTTACTGCGCTTCATTTTCTTAGCCAGGACATGCGGAAGTCGAGATTCTTCATATTCAAATAGTGCTCGTGCCAAGTATTTAAGATGAAGCGTTAAGCTGTAAATGTGCCCATCTTCTAGTCCATATTAAAGTGTAAACCACCTGCAGACAACGCATCGCTTGAGTATGTTCTTAATAAGTATTTTGGTCAATGTTGCATTTATGCCGCACTGCTTTAATTGCTGATTTGCGTCCCTCCCAACGAGTTCGGAAAAATACGAATGGATGACATAGTTTTCCAAATTCGCTATGCAGAAAATGACCTTGTAAATGTAAATGTTGGCTATACAGCTCCTACAACGGGGCCAAGCCAAGCTTCTCAAGATCTCTTGGCGTGTGTGCTTTAAATTTTTTCGCACAAGAGAAAGGGACTTACAGTTTAACGCCGGATCCGAACAAAGTTTGAGAATTTGCTTTTTCATGGCTAGTTACTTCACAGCTGGCGCCAATAGCTGGTGAAGGTGACCGTATGTGTAAAAGCTATTTTCTAAAGAAAGAAAAAAACTTTTATTATAAGATGTTCAGAGGCGGGATCGAACCCACGACCTCCCGCCCAGCAGTCCAGCACACTAACCACTGGGCCACACACGGCCACAGAAAAATGAACTTAAGATCCAATAATTCCATCTGTTAATTTGGGACTTAGACGAATTATTTTCGATCCATTGGGCACTCCTTGTTTCTTCTGCGGGGTGTTCAGCTCTGCTCCAAGATCGGTTACCAGATACTTAGCCAATCTTAAAGCCACCAGCGCTGCTGTTAGCTCTATTTTTTGAAATTATTTACACAAGATTGTGAGGAGTTATTCCTCACAAGTGGGCAAGGGAGGGTTAAGAGCGGCGAATTGGGGAAAGTCTCTCTCTGGCAATGAGCAATGAGAGTGAGCGAGAGGGGAGACGAGTGGAGAGTTGGAGAGAGAGCCGTGGCCAGAGAGCCAAAGGTCCCGCGTCAGCAGAGCGGCTAACTGGAGGACGGAGGCGAGCTGCGATTGGTGGCGTGGGCTCGGCGTAACGCGATCGAGGCCCCGCTACAATGAAAGCAGAAAGGCCTCGTTCCAGCGACAACAGCAGAAGGCCACGACGCAGCCAAACAACGGAACAAAGGAAGCGGCAGGCCCCGCTTGGAGACACACAGGCCCTGCTTGAAGCAGCGAAACGGGGCCTGCGCAACAACTATAAGAGGAGTGGCTGCCCAAAAGACGGGGAGATACGCGGACGGGATAAAGTCGAATTGTAAACACAAGTGCGAGCAAGAATGAACGTAAAAAGGAAGAGCGACCGTATATTGCGAGAAGTCGAAGCGAGTGCTCGACGATCATTGCAAGAGGGTTAGCGACAGCAAGTGGGAAGTGCGAGGTATCCGGCGAAAAGGTCGAAGCGAAGGCACGACGAAAGCAGAGAGGAGAGCACTGGGCAACTTAGCGAGTCCTTGGTGGTTCAGAAGCAAGCACAAGTGGGCCGGTAGCCTAAAAGACCTGAGGTGTAAACATGAATTGTAAAACTAAGTTTAAACCTACTGTTAAGTGATAAATACCCCAACCCAAATATAGACTAAAGTACGTTAAACCGCTGTCTTCTTATTTCTGGCAATTCTCCACAAATATAAATTTGTTGGAGCGATCCCCGAGCACCCTGAGCTAAGCCCAGCTGCAAAGGTTCGTTAAAAGATTTGCATGCTCCGCTCGATAATAAGTTATCTAAGATACGCAACTGGTTCATACGCTGCTGGGCTTGCATCTGCGAATACTTACAGCTCTAACATCACCTCACTATTAATGGTCAAACATCTTAATATGGTAAAATCCTGCAGTAATGCTATTTGTTTTTGCCAGTCTATAAAGTTGTGTGCCAGGCGTTCGGATCATATACACGTACCATTTCCCACATTTAAATTTTGAGTATATTTCACTGTCGTTTCCAGATGAACACTTAATAATTCGGTATTCGTATTCCTTTTAATCCCTAGCACTTTTTGCTCTAAGGGCGGTGCCCCCTTCTTCTATGTAAAAATTTTCACGTGAATGAAATTTTTTCCTGAGCCTTATAATTCTTTCCGACGCTTGTGTCTACATCGTATACATAAAGTGATCTTTGTAAGATCGCAACATCGGAAATGCTGTTGAATAGCATCAAAGACAATACGCATCTGGTTTGTGTCTTTGTCCTCCCTATACACTGGACTAAGAACCCACTGACACTTGCGCCTTTGGGTTTCAACTCAGCGGCACCTTTTTATTAATGAACAGCTTTCCGAAGACTTTAACGCTATCTTCAAAGTGTCCATATGCTTAAGAAAGCATTCGCGTTTCTCCTCAGTTTTTACGAGAAGTAGAGTCGCGCACATTACCAAGGGAGCGGGAGGCGAGGTAGTGTGCATCGACAACATGCACAAACTATTTGAGCAAAGCGAAGAGTGCCAAGAAGAACAGTGCGATGCAATTCAAGACTCGGCTGGTAACAATATTTTTCGTTATTATATTAATCAATTATAAGCAACATTATGCTAGTTCTTTAAGCTAATTATATTTTGTGCAATACCATGTTTTTATACCCGTTACTCGTAGAGAACCGTTTTTGACCATATAAAGTATATATATTCTTGATCAACATCTACAGCCGAGCCGATAAAGACTTGTCCGTCTGTCTGAATGAACACCTAGATCTCAGAGATTTTAAGAGCTAGAGCTACCTAACTTAACATGTAGTCTTCTTTTGTCTGTTTTTGGCCACGCCTAAATGATCAATGTTGTTCTAAGGCCATTGCGAGTAGAAAATTGCCTATAAACCGCGAACCAAGTCTTCGTTGGCTAAATTGAAATCGCGAAACTGCTTATCTTTAGATCTGGTTTGTATGAATTGATTTATGGGGCAATGCTAGCTCCTCTGTCAGTTTTAAAGCTATCTTAACCAAACTTTGCACAAAGTCTTTTGGTATAAATACGCTGCACATTTGTCGGAACCGGCCGGATCGGATGACTATAGCATATAGCTGCCATAGGAACGATCGGATGAAAAACTAGTTTTAGTGAGAAAAACTTTTTTGCTTTTAGTGCTAGATTTCACATAATTTCACCAAGATTTGTCGAAATCGGACAACTATACACAAAAGACGACGTTTAGCCGATCACGCATGTGTTCCAAGATGCGTTCCTCGGCTGCCTGGATGCTAGAAGCGATTAGATCAGCCTGCTCCGAAAAATGGAGATTGAGCTGTTCAAGCCATTGAGGAGGCAGAGCATCAGACAGACGTCCAGTTGCTGCAGCTCCAGTGTTGTCCCGCTGGCGTTTTTCCGAAGGGGCATTTGCCTGAGTTTGGCTTTTTGGTGGAGCCATGAAGCGAGATTGAGTGCAATCAAAGTGAAGTCGGAGTGCAATGGAGTGAGTTATTTTTGGTTGTTTGTGTATGAGTGGTGTTTCTTGTGGAGTGCTTCCGTGTGTGTTTATTTTTATGTGTGTTTGTACTGGCGCCACAGCACAGAGGCTAATTTGCAAATAATTGGCTTTTTAATGTTGCTTAAAATAACAAGCGCAGACTGAGGGTTTATTGTGAAGATTGCAGCCTTGGCCAACAATAAATGACAGAAAAAAATAAAACAAATTTATGGATCCAGATTTAAGACGTCCGATTCGATCAACGATAACGAATGGTCTGAATACTTTTTGATGAAAAAAGTCAACAAACGTTCAACATCGTCGAATCTGAGAAATCCCCAAATTTCAGCGGCATAACACATGATGCTTCTTACAGTTGCCTGGAACATCTTATATTTGCAAGTTGGCTTCACGTTGTTTTTACTCAGCAATGTCCTCCATGTAGTGTTTATTGCAATTTTTGCTTCTCGAGAATTTTGGAGGATAGACCTAGGTTGCTCAGTTTGTAAGAGAGGCTTCGTCTGTTGACCGTATCAAAGGCAGCCTTAAAGTCAATAAAGCATATGAACACTTTTCTTTTATTTTGATTGTAAGACTTCGCAATTGTGGTCAGAAAAATATGCTATCGACCGTCGAGTAGCCTTTCCTGAATCCGCACTGGAATTCGCTAAAAATATCGCTGCGATTTACCCAAGATGTAATCCTCTCCAGTAGTATTCCTACTAAAGCTTTCATATCGCGTTTAGACACGAGATACCTCGATAGTTGCTGGCTTTCGTTTGAGTTCCTTTTTTGTAAATTGGAAATATTAAGTTCTTCTTAAATGAAGCTGGGTTGCACCGGTACTGAAAATATAGTAGTAGGCAAGTGACAGTTGTTCAATAAAGGTTGGGGAGGCATTTTTGAAAAACGCGACGGAGACCCTATCTTCCCTGGGGCTTTATTGTCCTTAAGGCCAAGGAGTGCACTCCGTACTTTCTGAAGTTTAAAAGGTTGGTCAAGATAGTGCGATATCGTAAGGGGCATAGCGTAGCTTATTTCCGATTATCGATCTTGTACATAAAGCAGTTTTTTGAAGTAGCTAGCTAGTGCCGATGAATCCACTTTTATACTATTTTGGCTTACATTTCCATTTATGTGTTTTATTTGTGACCAGAATGTGCGAATACTGTTTGTGCAGTCTAAAGAAATTTCTAAATATCGATAAAAGTTGATTTTCTTGAGCTTGCATAGTCTTTTAAAATTCGATACTGCGTCTCTGTATTGAGTTCTGGCTGACTTGCTATCATTTTTTCTTAGTGTACGTAGACAAGCGAAAGATCATTCTCTGGCCGCACTATACTGGAAGTCGAATCAAGGCTCGGTTTCCAACAGGTCAACTATTTTGTTGTCAAGCTCACGGGCATATTTACGTGCAAAGTGAGCCTTCCATCTGAGCTTAGGTAGGAGCTGTGGTTTCGGTACTTCATCCATGTGCAATGCCTTCATAGTTACCGATATGGGCATATGATCGGAGAAAATATGTTCGGCTATGCTCATGTCAGATACTAGGTCATGCCATCGTCCTTGAATCAAACAGTAGTCAATTGTTGATCTCGATTCGCCTCTGATAAACGAGTATTCTCCAAATTCATCACCCATAGTATTCCCATTCAGCAAGGACATCTGCAGCGTTTCACACATCTCGATTACTTTGAGGCCTGTTCGATCTATAATTGAGTCCTTTGCATTGCAATACGTGTTTGCCAAGATATTCCCAATGAATTGCGGCTGCGTGATCCCCTGGTCTTTGCCGATCCTCGCATTAAAGTCTCCAATAATCATGAGGTTGTTTAGTCCAGATACCATTCCCAATTCGTATACCGCTTCAAAATCTCTCTCCCATCGATTGCAGTTTATATAAACTGGAACAATATACAACGACTCCGATTTCTCAACCTCCTCGATCACCCGTGTATCTAAAATCCGATCAAACTTGCACTGGCCATTTGAAGAAGACATTTTTTTATTCCATAAAAACTTTCGCCACTAGCTCTTCCCCGAGTCGAATTTCTTGTCGCTGGTATCCATTGGAGTTGGTGGCTTAGGAAGTATGCGTCGAATAGATTTTCATTTTTGTCGACAAACGTTTCGAAAAGTTCGAAAATATCATAGGACGTGACAAATTCAAAAAAAGCTTTAAATAGTATCTTATTTGCTAAGCCAGCTATATTACACAGTGGAACAAAATTCAACTTTTTTTTTTTGCCTGGGACTGGGACCAATAAATTGTGAAACTAGAGGCATCAGGTAGCAACACCTCATACGCAGTTTTTCTGGAGCACGTCAAGTTCGCGTTTAATGGGCACATTTATACTAGCAACACAAATTTACAACTTTTGTTGCTGCATAAAAAAATATGAGAGCTAAAAATTTGGAAAATTCACCAAAGTTAGAGGGGGTCACCACCATTGTTATACCAAATTCCCGCCTCCAATGGACAAGCGGTTAGTACCCCGCCCATAGAGGTCTAACTTAGAAAGTGGAATTAATGGAAAACCACTCGATATAATTGTATAAGATTTTAACTATATTGAGATACGGACTAATATAATGTGCACTTAAGAGATGGTAACATGCATCGAAAAACCGCGATGGTGGGTACCACATTTGACAGCACCCATCATCAAGGCAATATAGGCCATAATCTAGAGATAAAAATAGACCGAACTGCGTTTTTAGATTCACCATCGGACCCTTAAGTCACGGGTTATGGCTATCTTTGTACAAGCAATTGCCTCAGAACAACATTGACCATATGGGAATCAAGAGCGTCTCCAAAATTATGCAATAAATCCTATGAATAAAATTCGGCATTTCCACTAAGAAAAACAAAAATTTAATTTAAAAATGTCTTTGGTGGACAAACCGCGATACGCTAAGATGCCTTGAACTGATGTATTTAAATGATCCGATCTGTTTTTCTGCTGGTATTGAAGCACTTTACTCATATGATTAATTCCATAATTTTGGTGAAACTAGTTTCACCTAAATGGTCAATGTTGTTCGAAGACAATTGCTAGTATATAAATGCCTAAGAACCGCGAACCAAGCCTTTATTGGTAAAACTGAAAACGCGATTCAGTCTATTTTGATCTCTAGTTTATGGCCTATATTGCCTCGATGATGGGTGCTGTCAAGTGTGGTACCCACCATCGCGGTTTTTCGATGCATGTTACCATCTCTTAAGTACACATTTTATTAGTCCGTATCTCAATATAGTTAAAATCTTATACAATTCTATCGAGTGGTTTTCCATTAATTCCACTTTCTAAGTTAGACCTCTATGGGCGGGGTACTAACCGCTTGTCCATTGGAGGCGGGAATTTGGTATAACAATGGTGGTGACCCCCTCTAACTTTAGTGAATTTTCCAAATTTTTAGCTCCCATATTTTTTTAACCAGCAACAGAGGTTGTAACTTTGTGTTGCTAGTATAAATGTGCCCATTAAACGCGAACTTGACGTGCTCCAGAAAAACTGAGTATGAGGTGTTGCTACCTGATGCCTCTAGTTTCACAATTTATTGGTCCCAGTCCCAGGCAATTTTGAGTGTTCCACAGTGTTATATGCTAATATTTTAAAACTACAAGAATTTTCCAAATTTTTAGCTCCCATATTTTTTTAACCAGCAACAGAGGTTGTAACTTTGTGTTGCTAGTATAAATGTGCCCATTAAACGCGAACTTGACGTGCTCCAGAAAAACTGAGTATGAGGTGTTGCTACCTGATGCCTCTAGTTTCACAATTTATTGGTCCCAGTCCCAGACAATTTTGAGTGTTCCACAGTGTTATATGCTAATATTTTAAAACTACAAGAATAATTTTTATTTTGTATGTGCTGAATTTTATGGGTTGTTAGTTTTTTGCTTGGGCACTTGCCCTGCGAGCTAAATTCTCGTATTTTGTGTTGAAGCTGTAGTCTTGGCCGCATAGTTCTATCAAAGTTTATTCTGCAGACTGCCCATTATGCATAAGCTCATAGTGGGTATTACCATTTTGCAACTGCCGTATGCTGTTAAGATCCTTCTCAACGTAGATTGTCGACCCCTTAAGCAGTTTGGATTGCTTAAGGACTATTTGTGCAGTGGTCATTGACTCGAACTGCGCCAAAACAGTCATTTTTGTACCTTTTTCGCTAATTTTACTAGCTGGCTCGATGACAAAATCCTACTTTAGCTTTAATTTCTGTGTCATTACCGACTTGATTGCTTTCATAGGGTATTTATGCGAATCCAGGCCTCTAAAAATCACTTTTCGTTTTTTAACCTCATCTTCAACTCTCAAAAGACGAATTGATTCATCCTGTTTCTGGCTACGCAGCTCCTGAATGTAGGCATTTAAAAAGTTGTTTTCCTCCGTAAGGTGCTCGACTTTTGCTGCCATTTCTGCCATATTCGCTTTGACGTCCAAAATATCCTCTTTGGATCCCACCTTTTTAAACTTTTCGTCCAAAAGCGAAGACATAACACCCATCAGGTCCGTCAATTTCATAGTCCCCACAGTGTCGCACGCTTCATCTACTCGTGCATCAGGAGACGTTTCCTTGAAGAGCCCTTTTGCGCCTGTAACTGAGGGTATAGAGACACATGGTGTGCCTTGGCCAATGTCGGCAGATGCATTTGGTGGCGAAGATTTCGAAGCCGATGCTTTCACCCAGAGCTTTGCAGTGACGCTTTATTCTGCCAATGAACTTGTTGCGTGCTTTCTACCTTTCCCTCGTTCTTTTGTCGTGCGCGCTTGAATATCAGCTGGAGTCCATAGTCCAAGCTTGCAATTTTTGTGTTGAATGCTCAGTAGGTTTGGCGGTTGTTGTTGTCTTGAGACTTACTGCTTTTGTTGGTATTGGACTTGGGTGCTCCGCTGCCAGAAGATGAATTTGTGTTGCGTGAGAACTTCATCTATGGTTATAAAGTAACGTTAAACAACTTAGGAAACTTGACACACCTTTGAATAATGTAATTTTTGAAATTTCCCGGGAGCACAAACTATACACAGCCTAGTGATGGAACTTTTGCTCGATACCACTAAGAAAGTAAGAATATCATGGTTATTGACCATGTTATAAATTAAAATCGAAATCAATACGGAAAACCCCATTTTTTTTTGGGGGGGGGGGGGGTAATCCATTTGTGCGACCTCTAAACGTCTTTCGAAAAATGTGAAAAAAATCTAAAAAATACTTAAATAAACTTAAATTCTACAGAAATGCGATACAGCAACAAGTCTTTGTAATTTCCACTTTCTTCAAAAGTAGACGGCCAAGCAAGACAAGGCAACCAAAAACACAAAAAAGTTGCAAAAATTTGTTTAAAAACTTTAAGGATTTTCATACTCATTTGGCCAATTCTCTTAACTTGCGATCAGCTATTTAATGTAAGAGCTATTCTATACTTACCTGAACAACAGTTTACTGGGTTGAAAAGCAACAATTAGAAGACACATTAAGAGCCATAAGCGGTCTGTCCATTCCATATTTGGATTCTTTGTAAGTTGCCGCATGCACTGAACAAAAATTTCATCACGCAATTCTTCTCTTTCAATACCCATTCCAATAATGTATTGAATACTTTGTAGCTCGCGTTCTGAGTTGAGTTCTCCACGCATATACTTCCAAATTTCCTGAAAAGAGAATTTTTTTTAAGAACTAAAGCTGCAGCTTGCTTATGGGATATATTATGTTTGGTAGTTGAGCCGCAAATAACATTGGGTCTCACTACAGATCTTCTTGACTAGATGACTAAATACAAAAGGATCGTTAGAGTCACTGATGCATTTGAGAAATTTCAGTTGTTCAAGAGCTACGTCGAGTGACAAACGGACCAGAAAATTGAACTGCTAAAAAGTGACAATAAATAATAAGGAGTACTTGAAGGACTTTCTAGGCAAGTGCTTCATAAAACGAGACTTGACTTCCATAAACGGCAGATAAAAACGGAGCAGCAGAACGTGCCAATCGAATCTTGATGAGAAGTCTCCTTATTCACGCCAATTTTTACAAATTCTTATGGGCTCTTCAAACCGCAGCGAACTTGCAGGACAGGTGTCCAATAGCAGCTCTGGATGGTTGCACCCCGTTTGAGGCATGGTATGGTCGGTAGCCGTCTATGAAGCACCTCCGTAACTTTGACTTTTGCGTTTTTGTACTGGTTAAAGGCAAGAGAAGTATGTTTTTGACAAGGGGAAAACAGTTCAACTTTTTTGGGAATTAATTTAAGGTAAAGGCGTACCGACTATACGATCCCGAGCACCGAAGTTTTCACAAACACTTGCTTTGATCCACCCACCGAAATGTCGCTGCCAAAACAAGCTAGCCAATATGACCGGAGAGCAGTGAATCTGGCAAAGAAAGGGATAAATTTGTGTTTGCTAGCGCCGACGAGAAAGATGACAGCGATAAGGAGCATTTCAATTATGAGTCATCTCTGAAGCAGGCTGAAGATTAATAGCGCCGTGGGCCCGGAAGGCCCAAAATTATTCAAACTGGTCTATCTGGCAGTCCTAGAGAGCAGTGCCAGGTTCTGAGTTACCTGAACAGTTTTGAAGATATCGCGATTGCAGATGTGTAAAGCAGTCAAAACGCATCAAAAGCAGCGATTTAAATCCGGACCACTCGCCAAAGGCGATTGCGATTAATTACAGGGAATTATTTCACACGTCATCCATTACGAAACCATTCGAATGATGATTGCAGCAGAAAAACAAGTCGATATCTCAAACGCATACTTAGACAACTGCAACCTCTACAAAGTAAAATAAAATTTGCTATACAGCCCCAAGGGGCCAAGCTAAGCTTCTCTCAATCTCTTGGAGTGTGTGCTTATAATTTTTTTGCACAAGAGAAAGGGGCCCACGACCTCCCGGACAGCAGGAGCAGCATACCAGCCAGAACACGGCCACAATCTCGATGAAGTAGTCTTCATTAAAGAAGCGAAGAATTTTCTGGGCAGGAATCATTAAACTAATGTTTGAAAATTGGAAAAGCATTTTATGGGCTCAAAAAATCTGGACGTGCTTGGAATAACTCAATGTATTTATAACAATACCAATCGCTATTAGGTTCTCTAATGTACTTAGCAGTTTTAAGCCAATATGTTTGCTTAAAATCAGCCCAGAAGTAGCAAAAGCTTCACAGAAAATAAAATGTCTGTATGGACCAAAATCATGCGTGCCTAAATTCTGTATTAAGTTTTATGGTAGATCACATTTCAAAAGCGATACTTCTACGGTTGTTGGACATCTATGTCAGTTATTCAGTGCAAAATCAGAATTTTATAAAAAACAAGAAGCTGCAAAACTTGCCAATAAAGCAGCTGATACTAATCTTTTCGTTCGTGCAGCAGCTACATCGGCTCGTAAATAATGTGATGCAGCCCAAAAAGGATTATGTTCCGCGGTTAGTGTGCTGGACTGCTGGGCGGGATATCGTGGGTTCGATCCCGCCTCTGAACATTTAATAATAAAACTTTTTTCTTTCTTTAGCAAATGGCTTTTACACATACGGTCATCTTCACCAGCTATTGGCGCCAGCTGTGAAGTAACTAGCCATGATAAAGCAAATACTCAAACTTTGCCGTTCGGGTTCGGCGTTAAACTGTAGGACCCTTTCTCATGTGCGAAATCATTTAAACCACACACGCCAAGAGATTGAGAGAAGCTTGGCTTGGCCCCTTTGGAAGAAAACGACATAATTCCGCGCTAGATATGTCGTTTGAAACGCAGCGAAGATATGTCGCTTGTAACACGGCGGAGATATGACGTTTTAAACGGGAACGAAATACAAAATTTTCACTTCAATCGTACAATTGTCTGAGGTACTTCCAGAAGGAGTTAAATCTTAATTTTAGAATATCTTTAAAAACGCACGGTAGATTTTCGTTAAAATTTTTTTTCATGATATATCGGGCTTTTGCATATTCCCAAGAGATGGTACTCGACAGCCAAAAAAACCACGAAATGGAGTACCAATTTTATATTCAGACAAACAAACAAACATTCAGACAAAACAAAAATAGACCAAACTGTGATTTCAGATTAACCAAGAAAGCTTTGGATCGCGTATAATGGGCAGTTTTTTTTACTAGCTATTGCCTTTGAACAACATTAACTATTTGGGTATCACTGGCTTCCTCAAAATTATGGAATTAATCTTATTAATAAGAATCGTCATTGCTCCAAACAAAAAGCCAAATTTTAATTAAAACAGCCTTCTTTGAAGCAACCGCGATACGCTAAGATGCCTTGAATTAAAGTATTGAAATTACACGATAAGTTTTCCTGCTGGTAATGAAGCACTTTACTCATAAAATTTATTATATATTTTGGGGAAGCTCATGATACCCAAATCTTATTTAAAGGCAATTGCTGGTACAAGTCTTCATTGACAAAACTGAAAACATAGATCTTTCTATTTTTAGATTTGGTTTATAGCCTATATAAACTGAATTTTGGGTGAGTGTAATAATGGTACTCCATATCGCGGTATTTGAGCTGTCGAGTACCATTTCTTAGGGAGATGCAATAGCACATTATACCATCATAAAAAGATTTTACTGAAAATCTACCGTGCTTTTAAAGATATGGAAGAATGAGGTTTAACTAAAACTGAGGAAAGAGGTTTAACTAATTGCGGAGGTACATTAACCGATTGCACGATTGAAGTGAATTTATTATTTTGCGTTCCCAATGACCCTGTCCACATTTGCTGAGTTTTGCAGAATTTTATCTTAAGCCACTAAAAACCAAGTTAAAGTTGTTGTCGTTGTGTGTTGCTAGTACAAAAGTACCCATAAAATGCGAACAGAGGCTTCATTTGAGAATCTGAGCATCTGGTGATGCCCGGATGCTTATGCCGGGTTTTTAAAAAAAGTTGAATACCCGGTAACCCTTTACTCATTTACAAAGAAAATATTTTTAAAAAACCATCCCTCTTAACCACTGTGCTATACTAGCTAAAACTGTCACGCGCCAAAAAGGAATTTTTCAGTTTTTTTTTTTCTAAACGGGACGCTTTTTTTCTGGCGGAGATATGTCGTTTTAAAATGTCATATCTCCGCGCGGAGATAAGTCGTTTTTAACGCGGCAGAGATATGTCCTTTCAAAACGAAAAAAAGCGACATATCTCCGCCGCCTTAATGTTCTGGGCCGAGATATGTCGTCGGAGATATGACGCTATGCCAATTGAGCCATCCTGCGTTGCAGCGATATCTGCACCTGAATGATGTCAAAGGGAAATAAAACAATTATGATTGGACTTATCCGGACCCTTGCAGACAACAGGCCATCCAATCCAATTCTGAAGTGTTGCTCACGTTTTTCATTTTAACAGCTGCCACTGCAACTGCAATTGTAACTTTCTCCATGTTGTGCATTGTGCCTCATTTTATTTAAATATTATAGTTCGATCAAAACACAAATCATCTGTCTAATTTATTTATTTTCCGTTTTAGGCATTTTTTAAGGTTATCTGATCACACTGCCCTTTATATTCCACAAAAAGGAATATAAGGCTAATTTCATGAAAATACGAACGCCATTCGTACTAGGCTTATCAGGTACAAAATTGATTGGGCAGATCATAGTAGCCCTTAAATAGAATAGCTTCAATAGTAGTAGTAGAAACTAATGGCGTATTTCCACTGAACAAATGCAGCTTCATTTCATGAAATGACAAGAAATGAAGAAAATGATATCATTTTTTCCATACGAATTGTCGCTTCATTTTTCCCTTCATTTCTATCATTTCTCGAAAATCATGACAATTGCCCCGAAAAAAAGTATAAAGTAGCCGCAATTTTTCTTAAAATATGTGACGCAGCGTACTACGCCACATTTTTGAAGTACCTTTTTTAATTCATTTTTAGTCTTATAGCCTATTTCCACTGAACAAATGAAGCTTCATTTCATGAAATGACAAGAAATTAAGAAAATTATATCATTTCTTCCATACGAATTGTCACTTCATTTTGCCTTTCATTTCTGAAAAATGATGACATTCCCCACGAAGGCATCTGGTATTTTTTTTTTTTAAATACTAGCTACTCTCTGGCATTACTCGCTACTCTCTGGAAACGGAAAGTGTCATCACCAATAATTTGTTAATTTGAATTTAAATAGTGGGCGCAATTTTGTGTAAAATATGAATTAGTCAATAAAAGTTATGTATTTAGCTTTCTGATGATAATTCAGGACGATAACAATGCGTTTGCCCCTGAAAATTGCTGTCATGACGGGAATGTTATTTTTTGCTAAATATTCCACGTGAGTTTTGAAAGTGGCGCCTATTATTTAAATCAAACTTTTCAGTTGTTTTTCACAACGTATCGTTGTGAATGTTAAACAAATAACAATTTGTCAATGGAAACGGCAAAATTTTTAGAAATGAAAATGACAAGAAATGAAGCCAGTGGAAATAGGCTATTAGTTCTTTTCCTTAGGTTTAGTTTTGTTCTTTTCCTTAGGTTTAGTTTAGAGTTCACGCGCGAAATTGGCATATCGATATCACAGCGTAGCCACCCGACCTCAACGTGTCACGAGATAGTCCCCCGATAGGCAAGTGATGAGGTATTATTTCGAAGGTGTGAAATATATGTAAAATATATATTTCGTATGGAGGTAGACACTCATATACATACAAGTGTTGTTGAGTAGGACAACTATACAAAAACATTAAAAAGGCTGAACATCTTTTAATTGGAGTAAAAGGTGATAGCGGCTTGACAAAAATGATCTGTAAATGTATAGATATTTATTGAGTTTAATTATGCTATTCACAATTGATTGTTTTTGCTAGGAGATCATTGCAACGCGGCTTGGGCTTCGTTAAAGGACAGCGCCACCGTTCGCTGGCGGCGTCCTAAGCACGCCAAGAGTTAAAGCGGTGGTGGAGTATCCATCGCAACGATGTGAAGTGGCAGTTAGCTCCACTTGTGTCGTTTTGAGCCGGATGAGCCGCAGAACTTTTCAATGGTCAGACTTAGGACTTCTTTGTCGCCGCAAGTCGTGGACAACATCTTCTAATCTATGATATTGCATTATAAGTACATAACGTCGAGATGAAATGGCCACAACAGTCGATTCTGTCAGGGAAAAGTCGTGTCCAAAGAGCACCAATTGCCAATTGGAGCAAATGATTGAAAAGTTACAAATAAAGGTAACGAAAAACCTACAAAAGATTTATTTTTTTGCGATTTATTTAAGTTTTACAACTGCCTCCAAATGGATCTTCACAGAAAGTAAGGATTAAACAAACACTGCCGAACCCTAGGTGCCTTCACTAAAGCTTCTCACAAATCACATAAAGCTATTGCTGCAACTATTGCATCATCAAAGGCCACCATAAATATTCGCTGCTAATTAGTTTAAATTGTCCCGCCAAATTAAATCTGAAAACAAAGCAACTAGAGATGAGCGACTTATTTCGCACTTGCTATCGATGAAATAATGTACAGAGATTTCGAACACTTTTCGCAAGTATCTCCATACCAAGCTTAAGTGTATTAAAGTCCTCATGAAGAGGTAATGAAAACAAACCAATGTGTTTAAAACGATAGTCCACCACTGAGCAGCAAGTTTTGAAAATAACCGCCAAGCCACACACACACACACCAATGAGAACCGCCACGCCACGCACACACCGACAAGGCCTGCCACGCCACCCATACATCAGCGAAGCCCGCATACGCACTCACACACACAGGCACCGCCGGGTGACAGCGAGCAGAGGCAGAGGCAGACGCCGGCGCTTGGCAAACTTACGCATACGCACTCACACACACAGGCACAGGGACTGAACGCTGTGGCAATCGTGGTGAACGGACGCGCTTTCTATAAGCTCCGCAAAGAACTGGCCTAAATCGCCTCTGAATACGCAGAAACCGACGTTTAATTGTGCAAAGTGATATATAAGTGATCCCTTGGCCCGACGGGCAGACAATCAAGGTCACCCACAGTGCATAGTGTCAGTGGCAGCAGTTTTGTGTTCTGCCAGTCCTCAATTCTATATTCTCGGCATAATAGTCGACGGTAGTTGCTGGTGACAACAGTACACTTTTTGACTCTATAACACCCGCAGCCTGGAAATTCACCAATTCAGCAATTCTCTCTTGCTGATCAGAATATTCGACGCGCGTGTGTGAGTGTCGTTAAAGCAGTCCCCTAATAAACTCCCCACCGAAGACTTTAAAGCAGTGCAATTGGTCCATTAAGCAGTGTCAACCCTCCATACATATACGCCCACGGAACAGCACTTTGCATCTGCCGCTGTGGCGTAGTGGAGCACTGCTAAACTCCAAGACAAGCAAACGCAGGTTCGATCCCGGACAAGGTCAGTCAAAAATATTTTTTTTTTTTTTTTAAATTTTTTTTTGGCTCTTGAGTTTATTTCACTGTTGCTTGTTGCACACCTGTTTTGATTACCGAGTCAATCTCACATTTATCGCCACCGAGAAATCAATACGTCATGGACCTGCCAAGGGGCGAAATTGACCCGGGCGGATCAAACCATTTAGAGGTATTGATGACTGGCGATACTGGAGGCAACAGCACACCACTCACCAGCTCCATAAATTGAGACGTAGATAATCCCTTCAAGAAGAGCACAAGGCTTCAGCGCTCACCTGAGGATTTTTCGGCAGTGGAGACTGAACGCCCTGAGAAGCCAAGTTCGCCATCGTCCGCGGTACGTACAACCGAAAACCAAAAGCCGGAAGAACAAAACGGCCTCACGAAGGTAAACAATATCGGTGCAAAAGCTAGAGAGCTTAGAAAGCTGATGGCCCTACCTAAGCGCTCGATCACTAACGCAATGAGGGAGTTAGTGGACGAGATCGATCTACTGCAGAGGGAAACTCATTCCTATCTGCAAGGATTACTGGCAAAACAGACTGAGCAATTGACAGTTATCCAACCCAGGGAAGCAAGTGCTGGCACTAAGCGACCAAGAAATCCTATGCAGGACATCATATCGCCTGCAGCCAAGCCGACCCCGAAAAAAGCAATGCACAAGGCGCCGGTAGAGAAGACAGGGATCAGGGACCAAAACCCTCGCAAAGGCATCCCGGAAAGTGCCAAAACCCCACATCAAAATGAGCAGCAGTCGAATCCTGGTACAAAAGGTATCAGAAGTAACGAATGGACCATAGTAAAGTCAAAAACCCGGAAGCCAAGACCGCCGAGAAACGACGCCATCGTTATTAAAAGCAAAGGAGAACCATCTTCGTACGCAGAGATCCTCAAAAGGGTCAAAACTGAACCGCAGCTTAAGGAATGGGGGCAATGCGTACAAGGCATCAGGCGTACTGCAAAGGGAGAGCTTTTATTAAAACTAGATAAGGCCTCTGACCCCAAAACAATCGAGATGCAAAATGCCGTGCAAGAAATGCTTGGAGATTCCGCTGAAGTACATACACTTACGGAGACAACATTAGTGGACATCAGAGACATCGATGAAGTCTCAGAGGCTGCAGAAATTGTGGAGGCTATTAATAAAGAGGTGGGACTTAATCTTACTGGATCGGTTGTGGTTGGCTTACGCGCAGCATACAGGCATACGCAAATACTAACACTGCGTTTGATACCAGAAACGGCAAGCAAACTGATTGAGAAAGGAAGAATCCGTGTAGGATGGGCCTGGTGCAGAATCAGACCAAAACTGGTACCAAGGAGATGCTAAAAATGCCTTGAATTCGGACAAATATCGGTGAACTGTGGTAGCAAACATAATTGTGCAAAGGCCTGCTACAATTGCGGAGGTGATGGGCACAAGGCCAGCGTCTGCAAAGAAACCGCTTCATGCATCGTCTGCACACGCTTACAACTCAAAGAGAGAAACCACGCCACATCAAGCACCAAATGCCCGGCATATCAAAAAGCACTGAAAGATATGGGCCGTAAGCAAAAATGAGAGTCTTTCAGCTCAATCTTAACCATTGTGCGGTGGCTCAGCACCTGCTAGAGCAGACCAAGAGAAGAACATAGACGTGGCCATTCTTAGCGAGCAATACCGAAACCGGGAGGTTGGCGAATGGGTAGCGGACATTGCGGGAAAGGCTGCTATCTGGTCATGCGGGGAACCTAAAGCGCAGATGCGAAACACCGCGCCTTCTGCAGGATACGTCAGGGCAATGATCGGGGGCGTCTACTTTTATAGTTGTTATCTCCCGCCAAGTCTGAACCTAATGGAAGCATCGAACGTACTGGATGATCTCACAGCGGATGCCCAAGGGAAACATCCTGTAGTTATAGCGGGTGACTGCAATGCGTGGGCGACCGAATGGGGCTGCCCGTCTACAAACGCGAGGGGTCAGGCTCTTCTGGAGTCATTTGCATCATTAGATGTTATCCTTCTAAATAGAGGCGATAAACAAACCTACTGTAAGGCTGGAAGAGGGTCAATTATAGACCTCACCTTTGTGAGCAGTAGCCTGCTAGCTCGGAGTAGCTGGGAGGTAACGGACCTCTACACAGGAAGCGATCACATGGCCATTATATTCATGCTACGCCAACCCACCACATTGGGGGTCAGACTCGCTCCCAAAATTCGTTATAAGGTGGACTCGCTAGAAGCTGAAATGATCCCTGTGCAAATGAATGGCTTTGCAACTAATGGTACAGCTAACGAGAGGGCATATCAGATGGCAGAGCAATTAAAACTGACATGCGACAGCGCAATGCTACCTAAAGGAAGCGGACAACGTAAACGGAGCCCAAAATATTGGTGGACGCAGGAAATATCAGACTGCCGAAAAGAGTGTCTACGTGCAAGAAGACTATGCCAGCGAGCACGACGCACAGCCAACTGGCCCGTCCTTCAGGAGCTTTACAGAGGGAAAAGGCACATTCTTAAAAAACAAATTGAAGAAGCTAAGCGACGTTGCTTTAGCAGAATATGCAGTGACCTAGACGAAAACCCATGGGGATTTGCCTACAAGTTGGTCGTAAAAAAGCTAAAGGCGAATAGCCGGCCACATCCAACAAGCCACATACAGATGGCGCATATTGTGGAAACGCTTTTCCCATATCAAACCTCATGTGAGCAAAGAACGCCCTACAGGCTGCAGGCCTATGAATGGCGAGGAGTGACATCGGATGAGGTCATAACGGCATCAAGTGCATTTAAGGACGAAAAAGCTCCAGGACCGGACGGCATTCCCAATAAGGTCCTTAAGCTTGCAATTATGGCCAACCCCAAAGCATTCGTGGACCTATACAATGCATGCCTATCAGAGGGAACCTTCCCAGAAAGATGGAAGCGGCAAAGATTGGTGCTACTACCAAAGGCAGGAAGCACGGTGGATGACCCGTCATCATATAGACCGCTATGTATGCTGGACACAACGGGGAAAATATTAGAGCGCATTATCCAAGCACGACTGGAGAACGCTGTGGAAGCATGGATGTCTCCTTTCCAATTCGGGTTTCGTAAGAGACGCTCCACTATTCACGCAGTCCGTGAGCTGCACAATATTGCTAGTCAAGCCATTGAAGGACAACGCTGGATGTTTGGTAGCAAAGAGTATTGCTTGGTGATCACACTCGACATCAAAAATGCTTTTAATTCGGCAGGGTGGCATCATATCCTTCGGTCTCTAAGTGCGATAGATGTGCCTCCGTATCTCACTGCGATCGTGGAAGATTACCTGAGCGACAGGGTACTTACGTACGAGTCTGATCATGGAGAGCAGCATTATAATATCACCAGAGGAGTTCCACAAGGCTCAGTCCTAGGGCCACTGCTCTGGAATATAATGTACGATGGTATACTGCGACTCCTACTGCCACCAGGTGCCACAACAATTGGGTTCGCCGACGACATTGCTATCGTGGTAGTAGCAAAGCACCTAAGGGATGTGGAACGAACCAGCAACGTCGCTATTGAGGAAGTCAAACGATGGCTCGAGCGAATGGACCTTACCTTGGCCATCCACAAAACCGAGACGGTGCTTATAAGTAGTAGGAAGACTGTAGAGCAGGCTACTATTAAAATTGGTAATGCGACAATAACATCGAAGCCTTACATAAAGTACCTGGGGGTCATGATAGACCACAGGCTAAACTTTAGAGAGCACCTAAACTACGCAAGCCAGAAAGCAGGCAACACGGCAGCGGCTCTAGCCAGAATCATGGCGAACACCGGGGGTCCAAAGCAGTCAAGAAGAAAACTTCTGGTAAGCGTTGTGAGCTCAACAATGCTCTACGCACCCCCAATCTGGGCACCAGCTACGGCATACAGCTCTTATGTGCGTGGAGCAAACGCGGCGCAGCGCATATGTGCACTCAGAGTTATAAGTGCATTCAGAACGGTGTCTAATGATGCTGCCTTGGTGATAGCGGGACTCATCCCATTCGACCTTAAAGCGCAAGAGGCTGCGGATTTGCACAAAAGAGCTCCAGAAGACGTCACGACGACAACCTACAAGAATGACGTTCACATGAGAGCACTGCAGAAATGGCAAGATCGGTGGCAAAGTTCGACCAAAGGACGATGGACGCATAAGCTTATCCCTAATATGGGGCCCTGGCTAAACAGAGGACATGGACAGGTGACGTACTACTTGACACAACTTTTGACGGGACATGGTTGCTTGAAATCCTATCTTCATAGGTTCAAGCACGCCGACGACCCGTACTGCCCAGACTGTTATGGGCAGTCGGTCATTCAAGACGCAGAACATGTCTTCTTTAAGTGTCCGGCGTTCGCTTACGAACGAACCGATTTGAGTATAAGGGTGGGGAGGACACCAGCCGTTGGCAACCTGGTGAATATTATGCTCGAATCAGAACAAAATTGGTCAGCTGTTTGTGACATGGCCACAACCATTTTCAAAAAACTGCGATCCGCAGAACGACTGCGAAGTTTAAATTCATAGGAGAGAATCATAGGTGAGCCTTGGGCATTCCCCCCGGCGAAGTAATACCAAACGGTAGTCCCGCCGGGAATCGGGATGGGGGTGGATTGTTTAGTGGGTGCGGTAACTCTAGTCCCACACTTTGTTGCTACTCTCTAGCCTCAAACCGGCTTTAAAGCTTTCAACCACCCCTACAAAAAAAAAAAAAAAAAAAAAAAAAAAAAAACACAGGCACAGCGATTGGGCGTCCGACGTGACAGGAAAGTCGGCAATCTGGTCATGCGGGCCTCAAAAAGCGCAAATTCGGAAAAAGATGCAGGCACCATGCTTTGTGCGAGGGTTCATAGAGGATGTCTTCATATACAGCTGCTACCTGCCCCCAAGCCTCAATATTGAGGAAGCAAGCCGCGTACTTGAGGAGTTAGCAGACGACATACGGGGCAAATACCCAGTAGTAGTAGCTGGCGATTTTAACGCTTGGGCGACCGAATGGGCCTGTCCGACAACAAACGCGAGAGGTCAGGCATTACTTGAGGCCTTTTCAACACTAGATGTAATACTTCTCAATACAGGAGAGAAGCTCACATACAGCAAGGCAGGCAGAGGATCAATAATTGACCTCACCTTCGTAAGCAGTACCCTCATGTCACGAAGCAGGTGGGAGGTCAGTGATATGTATACGGGGAGCGACCACATGGCCATTCTGTTTAGTTTGCATCATAACCAAGAGAAACGCCCGCGAAAGTACCTAACCCAGAGTAGCCACAAATTGGAAACTCTAGATCCAGCGATGATCCCAATCATAATGGAGGGTCTTCAACTGCATGGCACAGCAACAGAGAAAGCGGATCAAATGGCAGCACATCTGATAGCCGTGTGCAACGGATCAATGCTTCCCAAGGGTGCTGGGCCACATAGGAGAAGCCCAAACTACTGGTGGACGCACGACATATCCAAGGCTCGATCAGAGTGCTTGCGGGCAAGAAGGAGATACCAGCGCGCGCGAAGTCCGGAGAGCAGACAAGAGCGTCAGGAAGTTTTCAGGGAGAAAAGGCAAATCCTCCAAAGACTCATAAAGGAAAGCAAACGGGCTTGCTATGTGGAAATCTGCAATGACCTGGAACATAATCCGTGGGGTTTTCATATAAGCTGGCAATGAAGAAGCTAAAGGCCTACAGCCAGTCACCTCCAACATGCCCCATCCAAATGGCTCATATCGTGGAGACCCTTTTTCCACCAGGAATTACCACCACCCAAAGCGCACCAAATATTGTTGCAACAGGCTGGCGGCACATAACCGAGGAGGAGATCCTTTCGGCTATAGGCAAAGTCAGCGATGATAAGGCACCAGGACCGGACAGAGTCCCCAATAAGGTGCTGAAACTGGCAATTAAGGCCAAGCCTGAAGTCTTCAGGGACTTGTACAATTCCTGCCTCACGGATGGAATATTTCCAGCAAGGTGGAAATTACAACGTTTGGTGTTGCTTCCAAAAGAGGGAAAGCCAGCGGAAGATCCATCAGCCTATAGGCCACTGAGAGCTCAGACTGCCCCTCGGCGCAACAGTAATTGGTTTCGCTGATGATATTGCTGTGGTGGTAGTTGCTAAACACCTCAGCGATGTGGAACAGATTAGTAACAGAGCGATACAGAAGGTCAGCAATTGGCTAGAGGACAAAGGCCTGACGCTGGCCACTAAAAAGACGGAGGCAGTGCTGATCAGTAGCCGCAAGATAGTAGAAACGGCTCACATCACTGTAGGCGATACAACAGTTATTTCCCGCCCCTACCTCAAGTACTTGGGAGTGATGATCGATCATAGGCTGAATTTCAGGGATCATTTAGCGTACGCCAGCAAGAAAGCCAGCGGAACGGCAGCAGCACTGTCCAGAATCATGGCCAATACTGGAGGACCAGGGCAGTCCCGGCGTAAACTGCTTGTTGGGGTAGTTAGCTCCACCCTCCTCTATGCAGCATCGGTTTGGGCACCAGCGTCGAGATACCCATCCTACCTGCGTGCAGCCAATGCAGTCCAACGGGTCTGTGCGCTGAGGGTGTGCAGCGGATTCCGCACCATCTCCAGCGATGCTGCACTGGTGGTGGCTGGACTGATCCCGCTAGATCTGAAGGCACAGGAAACAGCTGAGCTATCTTCGGTAGACTTAGAAAGCATTAATCCTGAAATGCGAAGAGCGGAAATTCGCGAGACCACACGGAGGAAATGGCAAGAGCGGTGGCAGAGATCGACCAAAGGACGATGGACGTTCAAGCTGATTCCAAACATAGGATTATGGCTGGACAGAAGACACGGACAGGTGACCTACTACTTGACGCAACTTCTTACGGGACACGGATGTTTGAAATCCTACCTACATAGGTTCAAACACGAAGACGACCCGTACTGCCCAGACTGTACAGGGCAGTCGGTCATTCAAGACGCAGAGCATGTATTTTTTGTCTGTCCGAAGTTCGATGAAGAACGACAAGATTTAAGCATGCGGGTGGGGAGGACACCAGCCGCTAGCAACCTGGTGAGTGCTAGAATCTACGGAAAATTGGTCGGCAGTCTGCAATATGGCCACAGTAGTGTTCCAAAGCCTGCGTAGCGCAGAAAGGCAGCGCAACTATTCACATAGGAGAGAAACCTAGATGAGCCCCTTGGGCAATTCCCCCCCGGTGAAGTAATACCTCACGGCAGTGCCACCGGGAATCGGGGAGAAGAAGGCGGTAGTTTAGTGGGTTGGAGTCCCACACTTCAGTCGCAACCCAGCGATTGAGACGGCTTTCGATGCTTCTACCGCCTACAAAAAAAAAAAAAAAAAAAAAAAAAAAAACACACAGGCACAGCGAGCAGCAGCCACAATGCAACAGAGAGGGAGAGAGAGAGACGATCGCAAGCAAGTGGGAAGCCGGCAGACACACATACACATAGCCTGAAATTTGCAGCCGGGATCAGTGACAAGTTTGGCACGCGCCCAAAATTTTGGCAAGCGGGAGTGCAGTTTAGCTCGTGGAAGGCAACAGTCGTACTGGGCATGGTCCCTCGCGTGTGCAAAGCTAGGAGCCACCCCGTACAGCAGCCCCAAGGAGATACTAGCATCCAAACCAGATCCGCGCCCGAATCAAAGGAAGAATCCACGCCAGAGCACGAGCCAGAGTCAGAGATTTGTGTAAAACGCCAAGTGAGAGACAAATTAAAAAGACAAAAAGACAAAAAGACCAACGTGTGTGTGTGTGTGTGTGTGTGCATACGCATACCGTCTTCCCCAAGACACGTGGAGTACAGGGTAAGCTGGCCAGTGGCTATTTTTGTATAGGGTGAGCCTGCAGGGTGCGGTATAGGCCATTTGTACAAGTCGATTTTCCTCGTAATAAAATTTATAACTTTTGCTACTAAATATTTGAGTCAATCTCTACTAACCGGACAAGTTATTAACCAGCATATATTCCACTAATCATTGCACGCCACCCCTGCTATCGGTGTCCAACCTCAGAGTTGGCCGTGTAATGATAAGTGACCAAATCTCCTCTCGACTCACGCATTCGCCATAGGTGGTAACCTCGTATGCGGGCGACCAGGAGCAGGGATCAGTCACGCCTTCAACCTTTCCCCCCTCTCTTTCTTACCTTCGATCTCGTGCGTCTGCCCCAGGTGTTTAAACTCAGGCGCGGGCGGTCATAGACGAGCCACGTGTCACGGCCACTATTCTCTAGTGCAGGAGGGGAAACCTCGGATATAGTAAACGACCATTTCTGCTCTAGGTGTTAACCTCGGATTTAGCTGGACACTATTTTCTGCCACAGGTGATAAACCTCAGATATAGCGTACCCCAAATCTGCTCTAGGTGGTAACCTCAGACTTGGTCTGCTATTGTTTCTGCTTTAGGTGAACCTCAGTTAAAGCTTGCGCCTACCCTGCTCTAGGTGATAACCTCGGATATAGTCGGCGCCCATTTCTGCTAGGTGTTAACCTCGGATATAGCTGGACACTGTTTTCTGCAAAGGTGATAAACCTCGGATACAGTGTTCTTCTATCTCTGCTCCAGGTGTTAACCTCAGACATGGACTACTTCTATTTCTGCTCTAGGTGTTAACCTCAGGTGTGGTCGGAACTATTTCTGCTCTAGGTGATAAACCTCAGATATAGTTTGCCGATAATTCCGCACTAGGTGATAACCTCGGATATCTTTCGACGTTGGTTCTGCCACAGTTGATAAACTGTTTTCTGCTCTAGGTGATAAACCTCAGATACAGTGTCCTCATTTCCGCCATAGGTGATAACCTCGGATATCTTTCGACACTGGTTCTGACACAGGTGATAAACCTCAGATACAGTGTCCTCCTTTCCGCCATAGGTGATAACCTCGGATATATTTTGTTCCTAGTGAAAAAGAACCTCAGATATAGTTTGCCAACAGTGACACGTGCCCTCCAACCCGCATTTTTGCTATGTCGAACACTCGTACCCGCCCATTGGACCAACCTCCGATACGATTGGTCATATATGTATTCCGATCCCAGGTGTCCTACTTCCCTATAGCCAGAGTTTCTTTTCTACATACAGATTATCGACGCGACTCAAACTCCCACCTAAACTGAGCGCGACAACCCTTTAACCTCTGTTAGTCCCAGCACTTATAAATTTTGCTGTAAGTGGCCTTGGCCAGACTGAGTTATACCACAGCCTTAGACACTACCTTACAGATGACGCCCGAGCAGGGACTCTGGGTCATAAATCATTAGCAAATTTAGGGTAAAATCTTTCGTGGCTTGAAACCCACCAGGTCGAAACAACACCGTCAGAAAAGAAACCAGGTAGTAGGCACACCACAGAGTACAGGGAAATTTCTAGATAGCGAATCGACGTTCGCGTCACACAAGTCTCACGTGGTACTTTTACTCTCATTCGACTTCAAACGACACCGTTATTTTCATAAACGCATGGGTATGACTTATCACCTAAGCCTCAGCTGCGTACTTTACGGTTATTGACCGGTTCCGTTATTTTTCTAGGCATATACATTAGGGGGGGTCGATTTGTATGGGCCGAAAAAAACGTACAAAGCGTATAGCAAAAACGAAATCTACGGTCAGCTCTAAGAAAATTTCACCAAGAAACCATGAGACTAAAATGAATTCCTAGTCCGCGCAAATCGACTTCAAATATTTATGTTACATTTTCCCAAAAATCAAGTTAGAAAGTAGGTGAAGTCCGACAATAACATGTTCTGTATACCCCAGAGCTTGCATTTATCTGATAAATTTTATATAGAAGCCATACAAATTGATAAAGGTGTCAAAAAGTGAGCCCAGTGCTGCCCATCAACGTTGAAGCGGTGCTACCCATCAAAATATTTTGTTTTCCGTATAACTCCGCTATCGCTCATCCGATCTTCATAATTCCTTTGGCGAATCGATAAATAATCATGATTACAAAATATCTCTAAATGGTACAAACCACCTATCTGCAAAACTGTGGGAGATATGAGTTTTTTTTCTGTATTGCGGGGGCGGAAGGGGGCGTGGCAACCTGTGACATACAAATTTATCTGCCGGCAAATACAAGAAGTATTTCTCCCATACAAGTCAAACCTCTATCTCTTACCATGTCAGAGATCTGTAGTTTTACAGGTTTATGGACATACATACTACGTTTATCTATGCTCATTTTGCAAAATCATTTCATGAAATGTCTCCGAAAGTGCGTGCATAAACTCCATTTCATGAATTCGATTACACACGAAAGTAAACTATAAATTCGATGTCAATTCATGAAATGCCGTGGCGCAGGCAACTTAACGTTGAGTTGGTGTTGATCTTTTGTTTTCTCATGTGTGCTAGCCATTTTGTGAATTTACAAACGCTGCATAAATAGGAACAAAGTTGATTTTGCAAATTGAAGTATTATAAATAATTATTTTCTTTTTTAGATTATGACTTTTCGTCAAAGCTCATTAACAAAAAGGTTCGTTTTATTCGAAATTTGTTTGCCGGAAAATGTGCCTGACAATACCGGCCGAGATAGCGGCTAACTTTTTTGATCAAAAGTTGTCCCTGACAACAACAAATCAAATTTTTTAGTGAATTTTATTTAGCATGCACTATTTTAGTTTTTAGTGATAACAACGATCCAATTTGTCACTGAAGAAGATGATATAATTGATGAGTCATTGTGGTTGTCAACGAGCAACGATGGAGAATCAAATTGATTCAGTTAGTCGTTGAAAGATGGTACAAAGAAAAGCAAATCAAGTTCTGAGGTCGAACCGTGCCGGGTTATCCTTTCTACACATTGCTTCTCTAGTATTGCAGATGCTTTGGTAGCTAGTAGGAAAATATTTCTGCTTGAGATGTCTTTTGCCAGGACTGTCAAGTAGCTGCTTAGAATTCCGTTAATCGGTTATTCGGGGGATCAATGTTTTCACGTTTATTGAATGGCTTAATCAACGTCGGCTATTTCCTCAGTAAGACTAACCAAGTCTCCCATTGATTCCATATTTTTGAGCAATTGTTATTATATTTAGTTGCCAAACAGAAGGCTGCTGATTCCTGCAGGTATTTTAGTGCAAACGATTTATTTTGCTTGTATCTACCCGCAAACCACCTTTTTGTTAGGTCGAAAAGTCACAATCTACAAAATTGTAATACCAGAGATAGTAATGTCCGTCTGTCTGTCCAAATACCTGCAAAAGTACAGATCTCTGACATGGTAAGAGATAGAGGATTGACTTGTATGGGACAAATACTCCTTGTAGTTGCCGGCAGATAAATTTTTATGTCACAGGTTGCCACGCCCCCTTCCGCCCCCGCCATTCAGAACAAACCTCATATCTCCCACAGTTTTGCAGATAGATGGTTTGTTCCTTTAAGAGATATTTTGTAATCATGATTATTTATCGATTCGCTAAAGGAATTATGAAGATCGGATGAGCGATAGCGGAGTTATACGGAAAACAAAATATTTTGATGGGTAGCACCGCTTCAACGTTGATGGGCAGCACTGGGCTCACTTTTTGACACCTTTATCAATTTGTATGGCTTCTATATAAAATTTATAAATGCAAGCTCTGGGGTATACAGAACATGTTATTGTCGGACTTCACCTACTTTCTAACTTGATTTTTGGGAAAATGTAACATAAATATTTGAAGTCGATTTGCGCGGACTAGGAATTCATTTTGGTCTCATGGTTTCTTGGTGAAATTTTCTTACTGCTTTGGTCGAAAAAAAATTGACCCCCCTAATATACATAGTCCCAGAGGAAAGAGAGGAAAGTACAGTCAAAGCAAAGTAGCCTACTCAGTCGAGTTCACTTTACCGCACACCGAGGGTTCTACTCTAATCATTTAATTTGCCGACGTCTGGTTAGCCACGCTCTCCCACGAAAAGAGAGAATAAGAGAAAGAGAGGAAGAGAAAAGCAGACACCCGTAGCCAAAGCGCCGAGAAAGTTTTATATCCTGATGATATCCTTCCGACGCAAGTCTGAACTCCAAGCTATCCTCAAGGAGTTCGAGGTACTCAGCACCGAGAAGGTTTTCCTTACAATATCCACACGCGCATCCAGACAAAGTCAAGCAAAGATCCTCGAACCAGAGTAAAACGAGCAGGACATAACACGGAACCACATCCTTCACCACAACCGAGTCAAAGCTATATCCTGTTGTTCGACATGGGAGTTCAATGGATATCCTTCCGACGCAAGTCTGAACTCCAAGCTATCCTCAAGGAGTTCGAGCAGGATACCAATGGTACAGTGGAAGAGCTAAGGAGCCGTTTAGCTGCTTTTGCAGGCCAACCAAACCTAACCCCTGCCATGGCATCCCGCCTGCGGGAACTGGAAGTGTTCTATGGTAACGCAGTTACCCCAAAAAGCAAGGTTCTCCCCCGTTCCCGAGGAGCTTCACTAAGTCCAGAAGAGTCCGCTGGAGCCAAGCTCGGGACTGCCGGAGGTTCCACTCTCAACGTAACGGTACCCCCTTATGACCAACCGCCTCCCACCCTAGGAGCAACCACTGGATCGCACTCATCTGTGCTTCCAAACCCTGTTTCTACTGCGACGGAACGTCGGTCACACCTTGGCCTAGCCGACCAGATTCGCAAATGAGGCGTCACTTTTAATGGAAAGTCAGACCCACTCCGCTTCATCGAGCATTTAGAAGAGGAGGCAGCCACGTACCAAATCGACATGCAACAAATCCCTCACGCTATTCCCTCACGCTATTCCCTCACGCTATCTTTGGTCACCTCACAGATCGTGCCGAAGACTGGTTCCGGGTCAGCCGCTTGCAAGGAGCCACTTGGGAAGTATTCAAAGAAGAATTCGTGGATTTCTTCCTCCCACCCCGGTACTTTCAGAGATTGGAGAATGACATCAGAGTACAATTCCAAAAATTCCATCGGGCTGGTTATAGCGAGGCACAGGAATTGCATCGATTGTACGAGAACTTGCTGCCGGGAAACCAAATGTTCGGCCGCCGCTATGAGTTTATAACGCTACCGCAGCTAACCCAGCTCTTAGTGAATTATGATACAGCCCGGGACCGTGACATCCAGCAGAGACAATCACTACACGCATTCGCAGTCATCCGGCGACCCGTCACGGGAATCCCACGGACGAGGTTCGTCATCTTGCCCCAAAGCTCGTACCCACGACACCAGAGACCACAGAAACCCGTCTCCAGAACCCGTGATCGACACGCGCCAAGCCTACCGTAACTGCGGCCAAACTGGTCACCAAGAGGTACTTACTGTGAACTGCTGCCGAACTCAAGCACCGGGAAACGAATCGCGTGCCTGTCCACCAGAGGAAAGGACAGGGAAGACGCAGACCAGTCCCCACCACTAGAATCACCACTACGATTCGAGAAGAGCCGCGTCGTGGCCCAAGTCACCTTGGAAGCAGAGCCTCTGACTGTCACACTCGACTCTGGATCCACACGCAGCTTTGTGAGCGAAAGAATCGCTCAGAAGATTGGCACCCCGCAAAACCGACGTACTGTACTAACCCGCATCAGCTTAGTCAACGGATCCCGACGAGAAGTCACCCACGCCTTGATGGTTCGCATCTGCCTCGGATCACGTGAAGTTACCGTGCCTGTCTTGGTCATGCCCACTGTCATCGACGACGTCATCTTAGGGATCGATTTCCTGTGTGGCATGGAAGCGACTTTACTTTGTGGGCAGGCAGCCCTTAAGCTCAAACAAATTTCGCCACCGAAACCTACAGCGAACAGTGCGGGTGTAGTATCCCCGGGTACCAGTGACAGAGCCGCGGTTATAAAACCTTCACAGAGTGCCAAGCCACAAGAGAACATGATTCCCAGGCCCACAGAGCCGACTTCGTCTCGGCATCCGGAGGCATCAGCACAGCCGGCTAAAGAGAATTAGACCAATCCAGTATCCAAGATGACCCCAGTGGTACCCACCTCGAGTGCCACGGCAGTACAAAACAACCCGTTTCGGAAACCACAGACCACCGCCACGGAAAAGTTTCGGCCAACCCCAAAACTAAAGACGGCTCAAAAGACACCTAGTCGACACGAGAACGCATTCCAACCACCGTCCGTTGCTTCCCTCGCCACGTTAGAGGAGGAATCCAAAAATCAAAAAATTGTGCGGAACACACAATCACCATGCGGGACGAACGACCAATTAAACAGAGGTACTATCCGAAGAATCCGGCCATGCAGCAGATTATCAACGAGCAAGTCGATGAGCTATTGCGAGAAGATCGTATCGAAGCATCTCGGAGCCCGCATAGTGCACCAATCGTCCTAGTGGGGAAGAAAACCAGCGATACGCGCATGTGTGTCGACTACGGGGACCTGAACGCTCGCTCCGTCCCTGACGCCTACCCGTTGGCACGCATACAACACATCCTGGAGAAACTACGCAACGCCAAATACATCTCGACACTGGACTTGAAAAGTGGGTATTGGCAAATTCCACTGGCAGCTGCGAGCTGAGAGTACACCGCCTTCACAGTCCCGGGCCGTAGGCTTTTCCATTGGAAAGTCATGCCATTTGGACTCCATTCGTCGCCAGCGACTTTCCAACGAGCTCTGGACAGTGTTATTGGACCATCCATGGAGCCACATGCGTTTGCCTATTTGGATGACATCATAGTCATAGGTAAGACGTTGGAGGAGCACGTACGAAACCTACGTGAAGTTTTCCGCAGGCTATGGGAAGCAAATCAACGTCTTAACAGGGACAAATGCAGCTTCTTCAAGAAAAGTCTCGTATACCTGGGCCATGTTATAAGCGAGGCCGGAAATTATACAGACCCAGGGAAGATCGATGCCATCAAGCAGCTGAAACCCCCTACCACGGTCAAAGAGTTACGACGTTGTTTGGGTATCGCCTCGTGGTACCGTCGCTTCGTACCAAACTACGCCGACATAGTGCAGCCGATGACAACCCTTCTTCAGACAAGTCCGGTTTTACGGCAATTTTTTCAAAATAAATCACCCCCTCTTATCTAACGTTTTTGTCGAATTTCTATTGGAAAAACCTAGGAGTATAGACAAACAAATGGGTCTGTCACAGAAATCTCTAGAGGTTTTCGTATAAACGTTAGCATTTCATGTTACAGCTGTTTAAATTTATCTGTTAAGCTTAGTACTCAGACAAACTAAATCGTCCGCTAGCTAAATTGACAACTTTTTCCGATGGGTTACCCAGCGGACGATGTAGTGTGACTGTACAACGCCAAAATACCACCCCTCATCAAAATACCACCCAATGTGAAACGGTCATACTGCGCTGATTTGCTAGCATTTAAATTTAGTTAATTGTTTTTACTAATATTTGGATATTGAATGATATATGGAATGTAGAAGTCATGGGCAATGCAAAATCTTACCGATGGTTTCAAAATATGCGCAATCAATGATTTTCGTCGAACTTTTGCTGCTGACATTCCGACGGGTAGGTGTCGGAAAAATTACAAGCTATTTTTTCGGAATTGTATCAGCTGTTTGTGTTTGTCAAGTTAGCGGCACTACGAGCTTTCCGACGCTGAGGCACGGAAATTTTAGTTTGTCTGAGTTCCACCGAGCGTAAGAGGCCTGTCGGAATTTTACGAAAGCGATTTAGTTTGTCTGAGTACTAAGCTTTAACCGGAAACTACACAGACTAGTTGACATAAGATGAGCGATTTTAAACTGCCTGCTCAAAGCCAAAGAGATTTGATGCATCCGGTTTTCCTTCTAGGACACCTCAGTATATAACCTTTTTTGGGTGAGCTATAGCCTGCTTAAACTAAAAATACATGAAATGAAATTTATGGGAGAAAATCTAGATTCTCACTCATATAGTACAGGACTGGTCGAGTAACAGATAACAAGTTAGGGTCAAACGACTTCGACCAGTGTCTTTTATTAATCCCGTTTATATTAACTACACGAATATAACAATAATCTTGACGAGAGCGCAAGTTAAAGTCGGCTCTAACCGACTTCGGTATACCCGTGACTTATGGAAAAACATGTTTAACAGTGTTCCTGCGTTCCTTAGGTTGAAAATCCGAAAAGTATGCAACATTTTTTAACTTGGCTATTTATTATCCGATCTTGCTGTAAATTTCAGGGATTATAGATATTGCTAATATAAGTTATAAGTTTGAACCTGATATCTTACAAAATGTGGGAGTTATTCAATATTTTCTATTGTGGGGGCGGGGGTGGGCGTAGCCAAAATTTGAAACCAACTTGATATGCGTGCAGATAAAAGAAGACTACATGTCAATTTTGGTAGCTCTAGCTCTTATAGTCTCTGAGATCTAGGTGTTAATACAGACAGAAGGATTGACGGACAAATCTATATCGAATTGGCTGTTGATGCTGATTAAGAGTATATATACTTTATATGATCGGAAATTATTCCTTCTGCCTGTTACACACATTTTCACGACTTTAGTGTACCCTTTATACACTACGAGTAACGGGAATAATAATCTTGATGATTTGAAGGTTCCTGCCGCATCATTGGTGTTTGATACTTGAAATTTGTTCTTTTCTTATTCGCCTATAATCTTAAAGAGTCCACACTTAGTCTACGATTGAATGTATATTTACCACAGATGTTACAAAAATAGTTGGGATCGTTTTTACAGATATTTCTCGACTTGAACATTTTTTGAAAAAAAAAAACAGCTCAGTTGATAAAAAGTTTAAATGTGACTACACAGAAAAAAAGAAATCCCCGTTGAATGGATATTCGAAATATCAACTTTACGAGCCAAACTTTCCTATCCCTCCCTTTTTCCAATATATCCTTTTTAACCGAAAATATATCGACTTCGAAAATTTCCAATGCATCTGAAAATATCCCGAGGATCATCAAAAACTATTCTTTTTTATCACAGTGTAGTACAAAAATATGTCTGACAGCTGTATCTCAAAAACTAGAGCTGCTACAGAAATAATGTCGAGGATTTGAAAAAAGCGACTATAAATTAGTAAATAGCCGCCATATAATTTCATTCAACAAAAAAATTCGATTTTATTCCCTTGTGTTATGAATAATGACATATTTTATTAAAAATAATAATACTTACGCGGAAAATATTGCAGGAGAGTAAAACGTTTTCTGGATCGTACATGTGAATATGGGATGTTGGAATTTTCTCGGACTTGGTAAAAGTAATCATTTCATGTTTTGGTAACACGTCAACAATCTTTTTTCCTTTTCCCGTTAATGTAGCTATTAAAGTGCCATCTAATGAACGTTCGTGCGAATTGTAATAGTTTTCAGCAAACTCCAAGATATTGTAACTAGAATCAAGATTACAAAAGTCTTTTTGAACTTCTCCATTATAATTATGCATTTCTAAAAGTTTCTTTTCAACTCTAGTTTTGCGTCTCTGTTCCCGTTCATCTTCGATGTCACATTTAAAAACAAGAGCAGATGAAGGTTCTACCAACTCTTTTGTGTGTATTCGGTTGTGCATACTCTTGAAGGGACTAATGTTTTTGCTATTAGTTTTTGAAAGGTCAGTTACTATTTTTGTAGCGGTTTGAGCAACATCCAAATGTGTGACTGCTTCGTATATGTGTTCGGGTTTGTTCTTCTGCTTGCAAAAACTGGATTCAGAAGTAACTGTTGGTGGTGGTGGTGGAGGCATAGTTGGCTCTGGAAGCGAAGGAATACCTTTAGTAGAACTAATATTTTCTAGTTCATGCGGAGCTAGCACCGACTCTTTTTGCATACATATTTCAATCTGAAATTAAGAAAAATAAAGTTGCATTAAAATAATTTCACGGAGAAAGGAGTAAGCCACAAATACGAAAAATGCACCCTTGCTAAAATCTCTGCAATGACAATACAATTAGGAAAGGAAAAGTTATTCGGAATAAGATACTGTTATGTGATGGACCATTTCCGAAAATGGATTTGTGTTGAGCACACGAAAATCATCAAGAAGCACCACCAACCCTTCCATATACTGGGACTTGTTGCCTAGTGTAACTTATATAATGACTAACGGAATCATCCAGTAAAGTTTTTTAGTTGTTTGTGGATGTCAATTTAGTTTGATTATATATTTCAAAAAAGATTGCAGAAACGTTGACAAACGTTTGACAATTTTGGTATTCATCCCATAATACCAGATTGTATTGTCAAAAATTAATAATAATATTAATATGCATGATTTACAAATAGAAGAAGCTAAGAACGCAACAAAAATTACGTGCGATCTGAGCTAGTTCAAGCGAGAAAGCAGGTTTCACACTGCTTTCTCGCATCCCTTTTGTTTTATCGCATGTACTCGCATATCGCTCCACATTCACTCTGACACCTTTTAAGCGATTGCAATAAAAAAATGTTGTAGTGGTTTATTGCTCGTTCTCGACCAATATTATCGCATCGCTTCTCGCGCTCACTTTGACATTAGCCCAAGCTCTAGTGCACGTGGAATTGCATGTGTATAAACTGGATAGACGAGCCTTCTAGAAGACATCATTCACCCCCAGAGGCAATCAAGATCCATCGGCAGACATCCTTTAAAGCGATCAGAATATTGTTGCGTAACTCACTTACTTCAATACCTTCAAAACCGCATAACTCAAAAAATACGATTTTTGACTTAATGATGCAGATATATACGCTGTATTGTATTTTATTGGGTGCAACATTTTCATATTGATATCTCTTATACTTTTCACGTGAGATCAAAATTGGACGAAATATAATTATACATGTTCATTTTCATATGAATGCAAGAGCGTCATATCTCAGTTGTCCTGCAGTCGATATGGCAATCATACTTCGGCTTTTAGTTGAAACATCATATTTTCAAGTTTTATTAATGAGCATTTTAAATTTATAATATTTTACAAGATTAACTTTAAACTAAAAGAACAATTTTTTCTGGGTTAAACCCATTGAGAACTTTAAACCTGTTTTTCTCAAAATGGATTATTTTGAGTTATGACAGTATTGAAGTAAGTGAGCGATATTTTTTAGTACTGCTGCCACTGTAAATAATTATTTAAGATCAATTACACAGTGTCGAGTATAGCATTTCCTCATACTTGGTTTTTTCGTAACACCCCCAAAATCTGAAGTTATGGCCCAAAAACCGCTTTTTGCTTTTTTACCTCACTTAAATAGATATAACTCGCGAATGGACCGTCTGATTGCTCATTACCTTTTCAATTCCGATAGCCACGAGCGGGATCTAAAACATTATAATCAATGGTTTGACTAATTTAACGCGATAGCTGAGAAATGCGGCTTACAGATCTGGCATTTTCAACTTTTTTTGAGAAATTTGTACTTTGACCATCACTGGTTTCTTCTTCTTCTTTATTGGCCCGATGCTTGCATCACAACCGTTTGACGGTCTCGGCCGCTGCAACTAATGTCCGCCAGTCGCTTCTGCTCCGTGCGAGCTGGCACCAGTTTTTTACGCCAAGCTTAGAAATGTCTTTCCGCACCTGGTCGTCCCACCTTAGAGGTGGTCGTCCCACCTTGCCTTGTCCCAGTTCTTTCGCATTCCTCTTGTAGACCATTTTTGCTGGAGCTTGATCATCCATACGGGTAACATGTCCCAGCCAGCGCAGCCGCTGTTGCTTTATGCGCTTGACCAGACTAGTATCCCCATAGAGCTCATATAGTTCGTCATTCCTTCGGATGCGAAAGTCCTCGCCAACTTTCAAAGGTCCATAAATCCTGCGAAGAATCTTTCGCTCGAAAACGCCAATCGCCGCCTCATCCGCTGATGATATTGCCCATGTTTCTGCGCCGTATTGCAGGACTGGGATGATAAGCGACTTATATAGCGCTATTTTTGTTCTTCGCTTGAGGTTTCTGCTCTTGAGCTCCCTACTTAGCCCGTAATAGCATCGGTTTGCGAGCGTGATTCTTCTTCGAATTTCCAGGCTGATGTTGTTGTCGCCGGTTATCATCGTTCCGAGGTAGACAAAGTCCTCTACAACTTTAAAGTTGTACTCTCCCATTGCAACAGATTGCCCAATTTGTGTGTACTTCTGTTTCGAGGACACTAGGTACTTCGTCTTGTCCTCGTTTACCGCTAAACCCATTAGCTCAGACTGCTTCTCAATCTCTGAAAACGCATTGCTTACTGCCTGTTCGGTTTTGCCGATAATGTCAATATCATCGGCATATGCGAGTAGCATTACATCTTTATTAAAGATGGTGCCCGATCTGTTGGCATTTGGGCACTGGCGCAGTATATACTCCATCAGCAGATTAAAGAAGTCACACGATAAGGTGTCACCCTGCCTAAAACCTCTTTTGGTATCAAAAGGCTCGGAGAGGTTCGTTCCTATTTTGACGGAGCTTTGAGTGCTTCTCAACGTCATCATGCAAAGTCGAACGTACTTTGCTGGAATACCTAAAGTAGACAGGGCTTCGAAAAACCTTGACCTTATCGGCGTGTCGAAAGCGGCTTTGTAATCGATAAAAAGATGGTGATTTTCGATGTTTCTCTCATAGGTCTTCTCCAGAATTTGGCGCAATGTGAATATCTGGTCTGTGGTGGACTTACCAGGTCTAAAGCCACACTGATAAGGTCCAATCAGTGTATCAACAAGCGGCTTTAGACGTTCACAAATAATGCGGGACAGAACCTTATATGCGATGGGGAGGAGACTGATCCCGCGGTAGTTGGCGCAAACTGCAGGGTCCCCTTTTTTAAAGATTGGACAGAGAACACTTAGATTCCAATCGTCAGGCATGCTTTCGTCAACCCATATACGGCACAGAAGTTGGTGCATGCACCTTACCAATTCTTCGCCTCCAGCCTTGAACAATTCAGCGGGCAGCTCATCAGCGCCTGGTGATTTGTTGTTCTTTAGCCTTCGTATGGCTAAACAGACTTCCTGTTGGGTCGGGGGTCTATCTCAATGTTGTCGATTGGTGGCATCGTTACTTCTCTAGAGGCGGCATCATGTTCGTCATCGCCTCCCAGTAGGTTGGAAAAGTAACTTCTCCATTTGTTAAGCGCCACTTGCGGATCTGTGACCAAATTCCCCTGTTCGTCTTTGCATTGTGCGACTCTGGGCTTGAAACCTTCTGTTAATTGCTTAATCTTTTGGTAAAATTTTCGAGTCTCACTCATGCCGAATAACATCTCGACTTCCTCGCGCATTCGCCTTTCCTGCTCCAACTTTTTTCTTCTAAAAGGCGTTTCTCCTCTTTCTTTTTCTCCAGGTATCGCTCTTTAGCAGCCCGCGTTACTCTCGACTGCAGAGTTCTCCAGGCAGCACTGTAGGCGGCATTTAATCTTTCGGGGGCCGGGTAACCAGGACGCACGGGTGGTCTACGCACACTCGATAGAATGGCGGTTTCCCTGAGCAGTTGGTTTTTTTTTTTTTTTTTTTTTTTTTTTTTTTTTTTTTTTTTTTTTTTGGGGGGGGGGGGTTCAAAGGGGGGTGTTTTTAAAAAGGTTATTATTTTTTTTTTTAAAGATTAAAAAATGATAATACTTCCGTCGATCACAACGTGATCAATCTGATTTCGTGTTCGTTGACCAGGGGACTTCCAGGTCGCCTTATGGATATCGAGGTGTTCAAATCTGGTACTACTTATGACCATGTTCCGGCCAGCAGCGAAGTCTATTAGCCTCTCTCCGTTACCGGAGGTTGTTTCATGAAGGCTGAATCGTCCGACTGTCGATCCAAAAACTCCTTCTCTCCCGACTTTCGCGTTAAAATCGCCTAGCACGATCTTTATGTCGTGGTCGGGGCAGCGCTCGTATAGTTGTTCCAGGCGCTCATAGAATTCATCTTTTATCGTGCCGTCCTTGTCTTCTGTTGGCGCGTGAGCACAGATAAGGCTAATATTAAAATATTTTGCCTTAAGTCTGAGCGCAGCTAGCCGTTCATCAACTGGTGTGAAGCTGATGACAGAGCGACGCAGTCTATCACTCACTGCAAAGCCGCACCCAAACTCGTGCTTGGAGACATGCCCGCTGTAGTGTATCTCCCAGGGGGTGGTGGTTTCTCTTCTGTCTTCTCTTTTGGTAGCGTTATTATCTTGCTCCCATGTCCAATCCATCGCATTTCCTGGAGTGCGGTAACGTCCGATGAATATTTTTTGAGGACTTTCACCAAGGCGATATCATCACCATCTCTGTTGAGGGTGCGGACATTCCAGGTGCATATTCTCAAATCGTGGTCCTTAAAACGTTTGCGTGGCTCGTCGTCAGGGGGGGTCCGTATCCGAGGCATTGTAGTCGCAGTTTTCATTGGTGGAGATTTTTACGATGGTGGGTACCAAACCCGACGCACTAACCCTATATATTATACCCTGTAGGGAAGGGGGGGGGACGACGCCGCTCACGTTAGTCAGCAGCGAATGCGGGTGCATTGCCACTGCTTCCGGTGGTCACCACGAGGAGGTGTGAGTCGACTTGAGACGTAGTAACCCAGGATCACTCTGGGTTCGCCAGGTTGAACCGATCAGAAGCTTTCCCTGACCACATACCCCATTAGGTCCAGAAGATCTATGACTAGAAGTTCTGAACCACCACCATCACTGGTTTAACTATTTTATTCTATGCGATTTTTCCTTAAAGTTTGTAATAAAAGCCGATTTAATTCTCCGTCGAACGATTGTTGTCCCAATGAATTTGGATACCGTTTTACGAAGTTATGCGCGATTTTCTGAGTACACATCGACAATCTAGTATTTTTTTTTAGTGTGCTAACATATTTATGTTTGCTTTCACATAATTGCCCCTAAAAGTAAACTCAGTTTTGATTTGGCGCCAGATTCAAATAATATTTTTAAATACTTAAAATGCAAATATATATAAACTTCCATGTATCAAAATTTTTTCGCAAATATTAACGGTCTCTGAATAATTAATAATTAATAATTATTTAAGTTGAAGATCATGATAATGAAGTTCTCAGCTGTTTTAAAGCTCGTTATTTATTTATTTATTTATTTTCTTTGTAAAGTAATATTTTTGCTGCTGATATTTAATCCCAACAACCGTTGGTTGGAAATTTGTTAGAAGTTTTGTTAATATTTAAGTCTGAGCATACACTGCTAAAATGTATAAGCTTTGCACCTAATGTGATATCAAGTCGGAATATATCAGGGATGCAAACCGGTTCTGATCCAAACCGATCCGTTATTTTCGCTCATGAACCGAACCAGTGTGGTTTTTGAAACTGCTGAACCGAACCAAAACTGAAAAATAAAATAGTTCGGTTCGGTTCACTTCAGCTAGATATTGTGTTACTGGTGAATAGTAAGCCAAATCAGCATTTAGCTTTAAAATATTGCGAAAATACTTGGAAAAGCAGAGTTGTTGTGTAATGGTCGGCGCAAATTTCGAAGCATTTCACAACGTGAATGCTTTTATTCAAAACCGTGATTTGCATGATCACGAATGAAAGCTTCGATCATGTATAGACCCCTAATGCTCATCAAGCAGCAAGCCAATCTTTCGATTAGCAACCGTGAGCTGTCAACGGTCTGGCAACTTTATCAATGATGGCTGCCAATTCCGCTCTCTTTCCTTTTTCATTCGTTGACGATCAGACGTAAAAGTCTTTAAGCCACAATTTTCATTGGCATCCTTCGACAAATTGCAAAGTTTGTTGATTAATCGTGTTAATACAACAACACAGAGTGCTCATTATTATTAATTTTGGTGGAGAAGCCCCTATTTTGTATGCATTTGGAATTTGATCAAATATAACTGGTTTAATATTGAATGTAACTTATAACGAACGTGGCCCTAATGTTATGGTAAATCTCCACTTACAACAGGCAATATCAGCATTCTTAAGAAACCTTCGACGGTCCTCTGGGACCAAATTTAAACATCCCACCCACTGCAGCAAGGTAATATAAGCCTGGGAGCAAACAGGAGTGTTTTATAAGTTTAGTGCAAGGAACTAATCTGACATAGGCCGACATAGCAGCGCTGTCATAAGATCGAGCTAGCAGGTCGTGAGGTGTCGCAGCAGCTCTCCCTCGCCCTCCAGATGTTTTCATAGAGAAGGAAACACGCCCTTGAAAATGCTGTTGAAGGAAGCTGTGTGGGCGGAAAAAATATCAGAGTTAGCAGGAGTGGACAAGTGGGAGCCAGTTATAATTTTGCTCTCTGGCTTTTACAAGTATATAAGCGGCTGACTTAACTGGGGTTAGCCAGAGGGAAAATCTAGAGCATGAAACCACGGAAGTCAACTCAACCCAACTAATTTTAATCGCACGCAAAATTTTGTCACGGTCAGCATTGGATCGAAGATTTAGTTGCCCGAGATCATGATTTATATAATATTGTAACCCTCCCCAGCAGCAGAATCGAGGAGAGCTCTCATCGTCATCTGTATGGGTAAGTGCGCCTTCAGCGACAGCCACTACTAATGCTTTGTGTTCAAATTTCGGGTAATTAAAAATTTTATCGGATCGCGGAATCTTACAATGTACTCGTAAGCAATTAACGACTCAATTACATGAAATCGAGAATTATCAGTCTATTGGGTTGAATGGATTTCGTTTAAAAACAATTTCAATTAAAAAGAAAAATAAGTTCAGTAAGCCTTTCGCTTATCTATTCATGAAGACAAGTAAATTTTAATGTTTTCTCATTTCTTGAAGTGTTTTGTTAGTCTATAATTTAGTGTATAATATATAGCGTATAATTGTGCTCCATAAATAACCACATACGGAGCTTCCAAAAATGGGTAGAAGTTTGAAATCCCAGTTTAATTTAAAATCTTTAAAATAAATTTTGTAACGTTTTGAAAATGAAATACTAAAGTTCGGCATTCCTTTGGTGATGGGGTGAAAAGTCATCAAAGGCGGGCATGAATCATGGTTGGGAGGGTTAAGACGCCAGTCTCGCATCTACATCTACGCATGTGCATAGGAATGAACAATGCTTCTCTTTACTTTTTCGTTTGTTTTGCTTTATTATATAGTATCAATAGTTTTATTTTAGGTAGCAACCATTTTCATACGGTAATTGCTGGAACCAGGGACTCTTTTATTAATTAATATGTTTGATGGTACTAGAGTTGTGACTGCCAAGAATCACCCCAGCCGACTGCTTTGCTAGCCCTATTAACGGGTCCCGTCTGTCATTTCAGATGTGGGTATTTACAACAAGCTGTTTGAAGTAGCTTGATGTCTGATATGACTTCTTCGAAAGGAAACTGAGAGCGGACACCAATATGCCTCCTGTTCGTTACATATTTTGGCGCCCAACGTGGGGCACGTATAGTTATTTGTAGATTCGTGTAAACACTCATGAACTCTCCAAGTACAGCGGCTCCATTTCAAGGAGTTAACAAAATCATTGGAGAAATTACAGCTTACTCTAAAATTTGATGGATATGCAAACAGGATTGAAGCTTAGGCAGTAGCTTTTGAGAATTACGATTTAATCTGGCTTATAGTCCATTTTTTCGACTCAGAGCACCTACTGATTCACCTGTTCGTTGACCCAACATCGAATTGCCAATTACCTTAGTTTGAGACATTTTGTTGTTACCACAACACAACTTTAATTTAAAATTTCCATTAATTTTTAGGTGCCGCTTGACACTATGTTGATAATATGACTGCATAATTGTGTAGATTTCGGTTGGAATCGCTTGTACTATGAGCGCGATGTTGCATGGCAAGACCACCGGTTTTCTATTCGATTTTGCAGGCTCAGTAATATTGTCTTCATTTGTAGAAGAGTGACCATCTCAGTAAACATCACATAACTGACGTCTTTACAACTTGCGCTGCTAATTAAATTAGTTCGTTAGGAATGCTCTTCTTGCAGGTATTATTGGCCAAAGAAGTAATGGCGAATACATTTAGTAGTAAAATGGACTGTAATATAGTTCAGCACATGCAATGTTTAACAGAAATAGACCATTTTTTTTGGAGCATTGTTCAATCCATTTTTTTTTTGTCTTTAAACAAGTTATCTCATCACCAAACAAGGAGTTATATGAATATTTATAAAGTTTGAAAAATCCGCGTAGTCAGCGACTGAAGTGGTCGCTCAGATTTCCTTATGGGATATGCAACAAAGTGTTACATAGTTGTGATTGAATTGTATTTACTTTGACTCAAAGCATGTGCACGCTATCACCACCTTTTAAGAAGAATAACGTATATTTATGAAGTTATTCTAAAATAGTGTAGTGGTGTATATAAAAATTGTATGCTTAATATTTATTGATGTATAATGATTATGGAAATTGTAATCAAAAGAAAAGTATTAATAATTTTTTTTTTTTTGTTTCATATTTTGTATAGATAAAAAAAATTGGTAATTAATAAAGTTTTGTTGTTTTTTTTTTTTTTTTTAATTTCTTTGTTTATTTTTATTTATTTTTTTTTTCATTCATTCATTCATTCATTCTTATTGTAATGATAATATTCTTTATATATGTATATTTTTTTTTTTTTTTTTTTTTTTTTATGCGTTATATATTTTTAGTCTATCTTTATGTACTATTTGCTGTTTCTTTCCTATTCTAATTGTAATATTATCTCTATCATCTATTTTTTCAACTTTATAAGGGCCAACTTAGTTGTTATCTAATTTATGCCCAGTTTCGTTTCTTAATAATACAAAATCTCCTACTTCTAAGAGAAAATCGTTTGATTTCTTATCATAAAGCGTTTTTCGCTTTTGCTTTTCCTTATCTAACATAATTCTAGCTCTTTTATAGGCTACTTCTAATCTAAATTTTACTTCTTTAGCATAATCATCTATATTATATAGAGGATCTATCATATCTTTGTTTTTAAAGTTAATGAATTGTCTCGGTGGCCTTCCGAAAACAAGTTCATATGGACAGTAGTCGTGTGCTACTGACGGGGTTGTATTGAAACAGTAGGTGAAATAATTCAACCATATGTCCCAGTCATTTTTGTCGATCGAAATATATGAACGTATATATTCGTTAAATGTTCGATGACTGCGCTCGATTGTTCCAAGAGTTTGGTGATGGTGAGCTGTTGAATGTATGTTGTTTATTTTCATGTATTTACATAAGTCTGTGATTAATGAATTTTTATATTCAGTACCCATGTCCGTAATGAATGATTTCATTGGACCATACTTGAGTATGAAAGATTCAAAAATTGCTTTAGCAACTGTTTTAGCACTTTTGTTTGGTACTGGTATAGTGACTAAATATTTTGTTAAGTCACATATAATGGTAACTGCGTACTCAATGCCATCCTCAGTTTTTGGAAGTGGACCAATGGTATCAATTAGTACAGTATCAAATGCTGTTGCTGGAGTTGGGGTTAAAGTCATAGGTGTCTTTGTATGGGTAGTTGTTTTTGCTTTTTGGCATTTCAAACAAGATTTTACATACTGTCTTATTGTCTTAGTCATGAAGGGCCAATAAAAATATTTTCGTATTTTTGACAGGGTTCGCGACGTCCCTGAGTGGCCTCCTTCAATTGGTTCGTCATGGTATTTTGACAGAATTGCGTTTATTTGAGCTGTGTCGTTTTTGTCTATAATGGTCACCTTTGGGAGTATGCATACTCGTACTTTCTTTAAAATACTATTGCCCATTTTTTTAAATATACTTAGTGATACAGATTCGAAAATTTGATCACTTGGTGACATTTTCAATTGGTTTATTTTAAGTATTCCGGCTTCTGTTTCAAGCCTTTGGAAAAGCTGACCTAAATCGAGTTTTCCATTGGAGTACAAATCATTTATTGTAAAGCGTGAAATCACTTGTTTTCCCATTTTGAACAAACACTTGTGCTTGTCGAGTTTTAGTTTCACACATTTTTTGACATCGTTGTTGATGATTACTTCATAGACATTGGGCTTTTCATTTTCATTTTGCTCGTGCAATTTTTTAGCAGTGCTACTAATAGCTGAACTGCTTTCTTGGCCTGCGCAGGCATTTTTCTGTCTTGTTGAAGACCTCGTAGAGACCTTCAATATTTGTCTATTCATTTCTTTGAGCTCTCCAATTGTTATTCTGGATAAAGCATCTGCAATATGGTTATCTTTCCCCTTGAGATATTCCACAGTGAAATCATATTCTTCCAAATCAAGTCTCATTCTTGTTAGTTTGGAACTTGGGTTTTTCATTGAAAACAGATATGTTAACGGTCTGTGATCAGTTTTTACGAAGAAATGCCTTCCATAAACGTAAGGTCTGAAGTGTTTTATTGCCCAGTGTATAGCAGCTAATTCCTGCTCTGTAGTTGATTTGTTACTTTCACCTTGTGTAAATGATCTGGAGGCATATGCAACTGGAAGTTGCATTCCATTATGCTCCTGAGTTAATACTGCTCCGCAAGCGTGTTTGCTAGCGTCTGTGATTATGCAAAAATCTTTTCTGAAGTCTGGGTACTGCAGTAATGTTGGTTTCATTAATGCTTCTTTTAAGTACTCAAATGCATTATCGCATTCTGTAGTCCATTGAAATTTAACGTTCTTTTTACAAAGCCTCGTTAAGTGGCGTGAATGTTCTGCAAAATTTTGGATAAATCTCCGATAATAGTTACAGAAGGCTACGAATCTACGTGCACTATCTGCATCATTAGGTTTTGGATAGTTTTTGATGACGTCATATTTTTTGTCATCTGGGAGAATTCCTTTATCGGTACATTTGTGACCAAGATAAGTAACTTCGTGCATGAAGAATGAACATTTTTCTGGATGTAGTTTTAAATTAAATTTGCGACATAGTTCGAAGACGTTTGTCAAATTTTTGAACATATGTTGTTCGGAACATCCAATGACTACTAGGTCATCCATATAGAGAAATGCTTGCGATGGTTCTAGACCTGAAAATGCAAGTGTCATCATGCGCATAAAAGAATTTGGTGCGATTTTAAGTCCATATGGTAATCGCGTGTAGCGATAAGAGCCTGTGCTCGTTGAAAATGATGTCATATTCCTTGATTTCTCATCAAGTTCTATCTGGTGAAATCCGGACATTAGGTCGAGACATGAAAAGTATTTCGCTCGACCTAGTTGATCTAGAATATCTTCTATTCTTGGGAGTGGGAACTTGTCCGCTAGTAACTTTTTGTTAATTTGGCGATAATCAACTACTAAACGCCATCTTTTTCCGTTGAATTTGGAAGTGATTTCTTGGGTACCAAGAGAAGTGGGCTGTTATATTCAGAGATGGATGGTTCGACAATGCCATCTTTAATTAATTTTTTGTACCTGATCGTTTATTTCTTGCTTTTCCGACTCAGCATTTCTGTAGTTTTTAATGTATACAGGTGTTTTATCATTCAATCTAAGCTTTTGTTTATAGAAATTGTTGGCGGATATAGGTTCTGTTTCTAAACCAAATATATCACTGTATTCAGTGCAAAGTTCGGTTAGTTTAGATTTGAACTGTTTAGGAAATCTTAATTTCTTCAATATTTCCCTTGTTCTTGACTTTTCTTTGTTTAATTGGATTATATCATAGTCATTAAGTGACTCAAACTGTATGTTTTGACTGTCAATTTCTGTATTTTTCAAGTAGTATTTACTATGCGAATGTATGCATTATTACTTGTTACTATTGAACTTGCTATTATTATTCCCGGCTGTATCTCCTGATTGGGTACTAAAACCGTTTTTTCGCTAGTCTTTAATCTTACTTGTCGTATGACTTCAGATCTAGCAGGTAATAATAATGAGTCATTCTCGAGTGAGTGTTTTATTGGGATTTGGATGTGTGTATGGAAATTTTTTGGGCGCAAAATTAGTGTATTTTGCTCTTCTTGATAATCTAACAGACAATTAAATTTTTGATGAAATCATAGCCTAATATACCATCTGTTGGTATTGAAAAATTTTCTGGTACTACGTGGAAATCATGTGGTACGATGTATTTGTCTGTAAGTAGTTGCAGATGTACTAGACCATAAGAACGTGTTGTTCCTTGTCCAATACCTGTTATATTGCTTATAATGTTTGTATTTATGTTGTAATGTTCATTTTGTTGGTGTTTTATTACCGAAATGTCTGCTCCTGTATCAAGCAAAAATGTCAGATTTGTCTTTGTTTCTGCATTTTGAACTGTAATTATATTACTTAGATTGAGATTGAGTGAGTATACCTTTACTGATTGTCGTTGCTCAAGGGGGTTGAGCGTTTTCCGAATTTGTTGTTCGGATGTTGTGATTATTATTATTGTTATTTTGTCCTCGCCAATTATTTTGGTTTCCTTGGCCTCTGTTGTTGCCGTTGTATTGGCCTCTATAGTTGCCATTATTGGTACCTCGGGCACGATTATTGTAACCATTGTTATTATTTTGGCTGTATCCCTGATTACCTTGGTAACCTCTTCCTCTGTTTCCATTATTATAGTACTGACCCCGTCCATTGTTGTAGTTACCACGGTTGTTGTTTCCGCGATTGTTCGAATAATATAGGACAGAGTCAGTTTTTCCGGTTGCATCAGTGCAACTGTTGACAAATTTGGCGATAGCGTCATTCATGGTTGTGAAGCTACCTGCCTGCATGATAAGTTTTACCTTATCAATAGAGCAGTTGGATGTCATGGCTTTTACAGCGTTTTGTACGCTATATTTTGACGCTAATTCAGGAGTAAGTCCATCATTTATGTAAGCGCCTTCTAGACTTTTTGCTAGTTGTTCAATTTCTTTTGAGTACTGATTGGCAGTTTTATTTTTCTGCTGGAGATTCATTAATTTTGCAGAAATAACTTCAACCGATTCTCCTTTAACGGAAATTTTTAGTTTGGCAATTATTTGACTTATGGTGCTTTCTGTACCAATCAAATTTCTTGCATGTCCCTTTAATTTTGTTTTGATCAGGGAGACTGCAGTTGTCTCATGGGTATCCATAATAGATTCGACCAGAGATAATGCGTCTAAAAAACTTTGTATATTTTCGGCTTTGCCGTCAAAATCTGGGATCAGACTTGAGGCTGTCTTGAGGAATTGAATCTGTGTCTGTGCCATGATTACTGATTCTTTTGGTCTTTTGGAGTTTTAGGATTTTTATGAGTTTAGGGTATTTAGGCGTTTAGGGGTGTCCTAGAAGAGAGTAAAAATAAATTTTGGACACCCCTAATTAATAGGGAAAAAGTGTTTGTTTTTAGGTCATGTTTTTCATTTTTCTTTTTTCGGTCAAAATTTTCATTTCTGTAGTTGTCATGATTATTTTTAAATCATGAAGTGGTTTTCTTTCTTTATTTAATTTTTGCGTACAGCATGAATGAATGAATTATGTATTTCATTTGATTAATTTTTATTTTTTTGTGAGGTCGACTTCACTAACAACATTGGCTGTATTGTCAGCCGCCTTAGATTGGGTTTTGCCCATCTCTATTAAGTATCAATTTTCTTCCCTTTTTTATTTTTTTCAAAAATTATTAATATTTTTTTTTTTTTTTTTGAGAGAGAGATGATGGTTTTTATGATTGATTATTACATTATACAGTTTACAGCATAATTTTACACTGTATAATGTATGTTAGTGTGAATGGTATCATGACATGTAGAAGGGGATTTTGTGTTAATGAACTTATCTAACGTACCCAGCTCATACGCTACTTGAGGGTACTAACAAAAATTGCGAACTAAAAAAAAATATTTTCGGTGGGCGCACTCTGCGCACGGGCCAGCTTCTTTTTGGTCATCTATGGGTCGTCGTCTATTGGTCGTCTATTGTATTCCCTCGGTGGTGCAGACGGCGGCTTCATGCCTCCCGCACTAATTTGTTCTTTTTGTTGCATTTAATGTGAGCTTCTTGTTGCCAGGCCGGTCAACCGGTGACATTGCTTTGTCACCGTCTCTTCCTTCTCGCTGCCCAAAGCCTTGCAGCGGCTTTGGTGACATAAAGTAGTTTGCATTTGTATTTGTATTTGTATTTGTATTTGTTTTTGTATTTGTATTTGTATTTGGTTTGTATATGCGGTTTCCTTTTTTTTTTTGAAGTATTCGTTTTTTAATTTTTCATTTTTTTTGTTCACATCACTTGTCACGGTCGCCATGTAATTACGCGAGGGGGTCGAAGTTTACGTCGCACCCAAAAACTCAAGACGGCAACAATTTAGTTGGTAAACGTTTTAATTTTTATTGTAAATCATTTGTATATATGACAGACCGTACGTGTAACGTACGTCTCGCCGTATCGGCTGTATTTCTCGGACTGTTTGGCTACATTTTATTTGCCATTTAATTCTTTTGAGTTAGCAGCGCGCGCATGCATTGGTATGTGTGCGTGTGTAGCTTATCGCTTATCCACAGCGTGGGATTTGCTGACACAGCGCCTAGTACAGCGACTGAAGTGGTCGCTCAGATTTCCTTATGGGATATGCAACAAAGTGTTAAAATTTTTTTAACCAAAAAAAGGGGCCCGCTCCGGGGGTCACTCACAGTCCGAACGACCCAGTTAACAATGATATTCGTGAAGAAGGGGACATATGTGTAATATGTGAAAGGCAGATGAATCCAAGCGAAGCTTGTGTTACTACAGCGTGCCAACACACATTTCATCAAGACTGTATAACTAATTGGTTAGCAGAGAAACCTGAATGTCCTAAATGCCAATTACTATGTCAACCACAAGAGTTACAATATTCCCAGGTAGGAACAAATTTGGAAAGGGAGCTTCAGTCAGCACAAAATCAGGGAGCAGTCCCAAAAAGACCGCATACACGAGGTTTCACCCACCAACAAGAATTAGTACCTGGTTTAAAAGTTGCAAACCCTCGTAATAATAACCAGAAACGTAATGAAAGACGACGTCAAGCACCTCCACAGAGCAATCCAAGCGAAGTTGATTACAACCGTATTTCAGAGATGATTTCGAACACAATGGCGACCATGCTATCGAATTTGAATCTTAATAACTACCCTGCAAACCAGGGGCAACTCAGTTCCCGTAAAAGTGAGTCAGAGTTTTCTATGGTAGACTCCCAGATTTCTCTCACCTCACACTCAAGCCGATATCCTCAATGTACTGTACGACCAGAAAAGGTTGCTACTATCATTAAAAACTGGCATATTACTTTTGATGCATCTCCCACTGGCTTGCAAGTTGACGAGTTTTTGTATCGTATTCGTTCGCTGACCGAGGAAACCTTGCAGGGCGACTTTGCGATGGTTTGTTGTAATCTACCGGTTCTTCTCAGTGGCAAAGCGCTAGACTGGTACTGGCGGTATCATAAACGAGTAGATAAAATAGTTTGGAAGACCTTTCGTAAAGCTCTGCGACACGAGTACCAAGAGCACCGAACAAAAAGCGATCGACTAGAAGAGATACGTCGTCGGCGTCAACAACCAAGAGAGTCATTCGAATCGTTTTATGAAGCTATTATGCGAATGGTAGATAGGCTTCCCACTCCAATCGATAATATAGAGTTATTAGAAATTTTGAAGGGTAACATGCTTAAGGAAATTAAAAAAGAGTTGCTTTACGTAACCATCCACTCTGTTTCGCACTTACGTGCAACGATTGCTAAAAGAGAACGTTTTCTCCGAATTGAGCAGTCAAAGTTTGATGTTAATTTCCAGTCAAAAGGAAAGACGGTAGTAGCAGAAGTCGAAGACGAGTCTAACAGTGACATCTCGGACTGTTGTTCGGTAGCAGCGGTTAAGATAGGCAATTGTTGGAACTGCCAACAAGAAGGTCACCATTGGCAAAACTGTCTAAGTGATAAGACCGTTTTTTGCTACGGCTGTGGCGAGCCCAATAGGTACAAGCCCAATTGCCAAACCTGTGCTCAGAAAAGGTTGGAAAACTCGAAGAGGGTTGCATTCAACAACCACTGAATGCAACCGTCGAAGAAGAGCAACTAAGCGCTATAACAGATAATAAACAGACCCATCCAGAAAGGTTTAAGATACTAGAAAATAAGCAACTGAACTTAGAAACTAAACTAAACATGAATAGTGAAGACTGTAACATGGAAAAACCAAAATTTGGAATTATAGTACCCTATCACGTAAGATTAGAAAAGTATAATAAGCTAAGAGAAACATTATTTGGTTGTTGTTAGATGACAGAACACCCAAGAAACGTAAAGCGAAGTACCAAACGACTGAGAAAATTCTGGGCCAAAGTCAAACTCACTAGAAGACTGCTAGTTTCGTCAGTAATATGTAATCGGTACGATATGCGAGCATATGCTGCGGTTAAATTTCTACAATTTGATGAGCAAGGTTTGCTGGACACAGGTGCCAACATCAGCTGTGTAGGCTCCGAATTGGCCAAATGGGACTTTGAAAAATTTCCCAATTTTCGTAAAATCAAAAGTTCTGTAAAAACAGCTGATGGCAACCCTCGCAGCGTAGTAGGAACAATAACTGTAGATATGCACTATAATAACGAGACTAAGCAAATCAAATTGTACATCATACCCGCTCTCTCGCAGAGATTAATTTTGGGTATCGATTTTTGGAAACAATTTAACTTAGCACCTGGAATTATTTCCGAAATTAACTCTGAAATGAAGGTTCCATCACCAGACGATGAAAAACTTTACCCTCTAACCAAAATGCAACAGAATCAATTGGAGGCTATTAAGTCAATGTTTCCGAATGAGGCAATTCAAGGATTAGGGAAAACTACACTGATTCAGCATGACATTGAAGTCGGTAATGTCAAGCCGGTGAAGCAAAGACATTACCCTGTTTCGCCTGCTGTCGAAGCTGTAATGTACAAGGAAATTGACCGAATGCTTGCATTAGGTGTAATTGAGCCATCCAACAGTGCTTGGAGTTCTCCTATGAGACTCGTTTTAAAGCCTGAAAAGGTCAGATTATGTCTGGATGCTCGCCGAATAAATGAAATGACCATCAAGGATGCGTACCCAATGCCTAGCATTGAGGGTATTCTTGCTCGACTACCAAGAGCAGTCATGATCACGAAACTGGACCTAAAAGATGCTTTCTGGCAAATCAACCTGACTGATCGAGCAAAAGCCCTCACAGCATTCACCGTCCCTGGCAGGCCACTCTATCAATTCAGAGTAATGCCTTTTGGGCTTTGTAATGCTCCACAAACAATGAGCAGGCTAATAGATCGTTTAATCCCACCCGATCTTCGCTTTTGCGTATTTGGCTACCTGGACGATCTTTGTATAGTGTCGGATAGTTTTGAAAATCATGCGGAAGTACTGATTCGTATCGCCAACCAATTCAAGAAGGCAAATTTGACCCTAAATATTGCAAAAAGCAAGTTTTGTGTCACGCAAGTGGCCTATTTGGGCTTTATTATTGGGAATAATGGCATTTCGGCAGATCCTCAAAAGATTAAATCTATTACAGACTGGCCTATACCTAAAACAGCAGGATGGTACCGAAGGTTCATCAAAGACTTCTCGGAACTATCTTTTGCTATAACTGAGACACTAAAATGTAAAAAGAAATTTATATGGACTGAGGAGGCACAAAACGCTTTCGAGACCTTGAAACATACTTTAACATCCGCTCCAGTACTCGTCAATCCTGACTTTACCAAAAAGTTCTTCGTTCACTGCGATGGAAGTGATTATGGGATTGGCGCCGTACTTATGCAGTTGTCGAGCGAAGGACATGAGCAGCCCATCGCGTTCATCTCCAAAAAACTGTCGACTGCCCAGAGAAATTACAGCGTAACAGAAAGAGAGTGTTTGGCTGTGATTATCGCTTTGGATAAATTCCGCTGTTATATTGAAATGCAGGATTTTGAGGTAGTAACAGATCACTCTAGCCTCGTGTGGCTCATGCGTCAGCCCAATCTTACAGGTCGTTTAGCAAGATGGGCGATGAAGTTGCAATCGTTTAAGTTCTCAATTAGCCACCGAAAAGGAAAGGACCATGTTGTTCCTGATGCCTTATCCCGCATTAATTTCGATGAAGTTTCGTCAATCACTGAGTTTGGTCCTGAAGTAGATTTATCCTCAAAGCATTTTAAGGATCAAGACTACGAAAATTTGAAAACTCGTGTAAGCCAAGAAGCACACCGCTTGCCTGACATGAGCATAATGGATGGCTATCTATATATAAAGGTGGAGTCACATGGTTTACTTAGGGGAGTTAAGAACGGTGGAAAATTGGGCTGTGGAATGGGAAAACGGTGTTAATTTTTTTCTCCGATCAGTCAAATCTCAAAGATCTATATGAAGAAGGGTGGTGGGGGTGGTTGTGGTTAGGTAGCCCAATCACAAAATTAAATAAAAACAAGTGTAGCTATACGCGAAATAAGGTGTGGAAAATCCGCGGAAAATGCGGATCTTCAAAAGTTAAGAGGGTTAAGATAATAAGGGGGAAATTCACGAGGAACAGGAAAAAAGAAATAATGTTATCAATGGACCGAGAACGGAAAAAAAATATTCATACGATGCGCCAATGTGTTCAATATTTTTTGGTCTGGTGGGTTTGGTGGGTGGTGGGTGTGTGGGTGCGGGGGGGGGGTGTGTGGGGTGTTTGGTGGGTGGGTGGGTGGGGGGGGGGGGGGGGTGGGTGGTGGGGGGGGTTGTGGGGGGGGGGGGTGGGGGTTTGGGGGGTGGGGTGGGGGGGGGGTGGGGGGTGGGGGTGTGGGTGGGTGAGGAGTGGGGAGTGGTTCGTGGTGTGGGGTGGGTGGGTGTGTTGTGTTGTGGGTGTTGTGTGGTGGGTGTTGGTGTGGGGTGGGGTGGGGGGTGGGTGGGGTGGGGGGTGGGTTGTGGTGGCTGGTGGGTGGGGTGGTGCGTGGGGGGTGGGTGGGGGGGGGGGGTGGGTGGGTGGGGTGGGTGGGGGGGGGGGATGGGGTGGTGGGTGGGGGGGGGGGGGTGGGTGGTGTTGTGGGGGTGGGGGGGTGGGGGGGTGGCAAGGTAAGGAATGATGAAAAAACATGGAAATTATGGGTTCCGGAGCAACTGCGAAGAGATGTTATCTCCGCAGCTCATGATTCTCTCATGGCAGCTCACGGAGGAATAGCCAAGACATTAGATCTCATACGGAGAAATTTGTTTTGGCCTGGAATGGTTAAGGATGTGCGTGAGTATGTACGCGGGTGCGAGGTGTGCAAAACAACTAAAGCCCCAAATGTCACCTTACGACCGCCTATGGGAAAACAAATAGAGACTTCCCGACCATTTCAGCGCCTCTACATAGATCTGTTAGGCCCATACCCTAGGAGCAAAAGAGGTCATATAGGGATATTAATCGTGCTGGAATCACATGTCTAAGTTCCATTGGCTCTGCCCTATGCGAAAGTTCACATCAAACGCAATTCAAGAATTTCTGCTTGTCAGCGATAACGGTTCACAATTCAGAAGCAATGAATTCAATGCGTTTCTCACCGAGCTAGGTATTCATCATACCTACACTGCCTTATACTCGCCGCAAGCAAATGCAAGCGAAAGGTAAATCGCTCGTTATTAGCAGGAATCCGAGCTTTCTTGAAAACAGACCAAACATTGTGGGACGCTAATTTGAGTTCTATAAGTTGTGCTCTACGGAACAGTGTCCATCAGTCGTTGGGTTGTTCACCGTACCACGCTTTATACGGATTAGATATGGTTACGCATGCTTCATCGTATAAATTATTGCGCAATTTAAACAGTTTAGAAGAACCCAAAGTGCAGCTTCAAAGAGATGATCAACTAGCGCTCATACGATCAGATGTAAAATCACACTTGAAGCAGTCATATGAATCTAACGTTCGTCAATATAACTTGCGCTCGAAACCAGTAAGCTTTAAAATTACTCAAGAAGTGTACCGTCGAAACTTTGCACAAAGTAACTTTGGGAAAAATTTTAATGCCAAACTGGGTCAATTGTTCGTTAAGGCAAGAGTTCGAGAAAAATTAGGAACAGGATATTATGTCCTTGAAGATCTGCAAGGGAAACCTTTAGGAACATATGCTGCCAAAGACATTCGACAGTGATTCGCCCTTCTTCCATCTAACTTGCGCATTTGGAATGAGAAATGGCAAGTTATCTGGTGTGTAATGGTCGGCGCAAAGTTTCGAGGCATTTCACAATTTTATCAAAACCGTGATTTGCATGATCACGAATGAAAGCTTCGATCGTGTATAGACCCCTAATGCTCATCAAGCAGCAAGCCAATCTATCGATTAGCAACCGTGAGCTCTCAACGGTCCGGCAACTTTATCAATGATGGCTGCCAGTTCCGCTCTCTTTCCTTTTTCATTCGTTGACGATCAGACGTAAAAGTTTTTAATCCACAATTTTCATTGGCATCCTTCGACAAATTGCAAAGTTTGTTGATTAATCGTGTTAATACAACAACACAGAGTGCTTATTATTATTAATTTTGGTGGACAAGCCTCTATTTTGTATGCATTTGGAATTTGATCAAATATAACTGGGTAAATATTGAATGTAACTTATATCGAACGTGGCCCTAATGTTATGGTAAATCTCCACTTACAACAGGCAATATCAGCATTCTTAAGAAACCCTTGACGGTCCTCTGGGACCAAATTTAAACATCCCACCCACTGCAGCGCAAGGTAATATAAGCCTGGGAGCAAACAGGAGTGTTTTATGAGTTTAGTGCAAGGAACTAATCTGACTGTCCATCCAGGTTTAATTTTGGTTTTCCTTCGCAATTATTTGCACCGGGATCTTGGCCAGGAGCACACAAAAAGCGTTGCAGCGCTGTCGGGTTGCCAACCACTTGGGGTTGGCATCGCCACTGCCAGGCCGACATAGCAGCGCTGTCATAAGATCGAGCTAGCAGGTCGTGAGGTGTCGCAAGCAGCTCTCCCTCGCCCTCCAGATGTTTTCATAGAGAAGGAAACACGCCCTTGCAAATGCTGTTGAAGGAAGCTGTGTAGGCGAAAAAATATCGGAGTTAGCAGGAGTGGACAAGTGGAAGCCAGTTATAATTTTTCTCTCTGGCTTTTACAAGTATATAAGCGGCTGACTTAACTTGAGTCATCCAGAGGGAAAATCTAGAGCATGAAACCACGGAAGTCAACTCAACCCAACTAATTTTAATCGCACGCAAAATTTTGTCACGGTCAGAATTGGATCGAAGATTTAGTTGCCCGAGATCATGATTTATATAATATTGTAACCCTCCCCAGCAGCAGAATCGAGGAGAGCTCTCATCGTCATTTGTATGGGTAAGTGCGCCTTCAGCGACAGCTACTACTAATGCTTTGTGTTCAAATTTCGGGAAATTAAAAATTTTATCGGATCGCGGAATCTTACAATGTACTCGTAAGCAATTAACGACTCAATTACATATAATCGAGAATTATCAGTCTATTGGGTTGAATGGATTTCGTTTAAAAACAATTTCAATTAAAAGAAAAATAAGTTCAGTAAGTAAATTTTAATGTTTTCGCATTTCTTGAAGTGTTTTGTTAGTCTATAATTTAGTGTATAATATATAGCGTATAATTGTGCTCCATAAATAACCACATACGGAGCTTTACTTTTTCGTTTGTTTTGCTTTTTTATATAGTATCAATAGTTTTATTTTAGGTAGCAACAATTTTCATACGGTAATTGCTGGAACCAGGGACTCTTTTATTAATTAATATGTTTGATGGTACTAGAGTTGTGACTGCCAAGAATTGAATTCGATTTCTTAGATTCCAGGAATCTAATTTGCTATCAGAAGATGGAAAAAGGTAGCTAAATCTCTTTCAATGTTAATATACAACAAAATTCAAAACGTTTATGAAAACATAACGGATAATTCTTTGAACTCGATAAGTAAAGACGAGTTGGAAATGTTTGCCAAACAACTCAATAATAGGGATTCAACTCCATGAGAAAGTAAAATATCAACTGTTATCGTTTAACTAAAGATTATTAAATGTTGGAATATATATATCTATATATATAAAACTGTTCAACCTGACTGACTGATTGACTGACTGACTGACTGGTGACCGTCGCACAGCCTAAACCATAAAAGATAGGAAGATGGGATTTTCACAGTAGTTTTATCTTATGCTGAAAGTGAGTACTAAGAACGGATTTTTGAAAATTCTGTCGGGAAATGTGGAAAATTCGCGGAAAACTTTTGTATGAAACTTCTTTGTTTTTCATCCGATCAAGTTCAAACTTTTTTTTCAAAAATCAATAAAAATAGTTCAACATTAACTGCATACTAATCTTCCGGAAAATCAACCACCACTGGGTGGAAAGATGGTGTTCAAGGTTGCCAGCCATTTGCTCCCAGTTCATTTCGAAAGGCACACTTTTCTTTACAGTTGCGAGAGCAGAGAGCGCACGCAAAACCAAAGCCCAGAGAGCATAAATCGAAGAGAAACGATTTCAATGTGTGCGTGGGAGCAATTCAATTGAGTTACCGATCAGGAGCGTAAGAAAATGAAATGAAACGGCAACAACAACAAGACAGAGTACAAATTAAAAAACTACAGTTGCAAATAAAACAAAAACAAACGCAAATACAAAAACTCCAGCCACAATTAAAATAACAGCAACATGAAATAATGTGTGGGTGGGTGGAAAGTGGGAGCGATGTGAGTGGGAATTGGGCGACAAGTGGGTGGGATGTGGGTGGAAGATGGGTGGGAGCTGGAGGGGATGTGGGTGGGAGGTGGGTGGGATTTGGGCGGGGTGTGGGTGGGAGGTGGGTGGAAACTGGATGGGAAGTGGGAGGGATGTGGGTGGGAGGTGGGTGGGATTTGGGCGGGAAGTGAGGTGGGAGGTGGGCGGGAAGTGGGTGGGATGTGGGTGGAAAGTGGGCGGGAATTGGGTGATAAGTGGGTGGGATGTAGGCTGGAAGTGGGTGGAAAGTAGGTGGGAAACGGGTGGAAGTTGTGTAAGAAGTAGATTGGGAGTGGGTGGGGTGTAGGTGGGATGGGGGTGGTAAGAACGCAGCAGCAAAGTCGTAACGGTGAAAAAGCAAAGTAGTAAAACGTTGATTTCAAGCCTATGTATGTATGATTCGATTTCTGGGCTCTACAGAGGAAACAAATTTATAGAATGTTTTCAAATTTGATAAATATTTGACTCTCACGATTGACTTCAAACTGATTCTGATATGGGTTCTGTACTGTTCAAGGCGCAGCGAAGCGCGACGGGCTTTTTGCTAGTATATATATATATATATATATATATATTTATTAGGAAAAGCAACTTAAGCATAGCTTGAATATGTTTAGCAGTTCCACCCACACAAGTGTCAGTAGAATGAACATTTTCCACATTGGCGTTTGTTTTGTCAGACGCTCTTAAGTCTTTCAATATCGATGAAAATATACTTGGAGATATATTATTATAAAGTCTTAACTAAGACTCCATCATATTGATGGTAATTTAAGTTTTTTAAAATCTATATTATTCCCTGTTGTTTTGAAAATTTCATATACAAGTATAATAAAACTTTTTAAATGAAAATGTCTTCATGAAATGAACCAGTCTTTAAGAACTATAGAAGCAAATTCAAAATTGATTAAAAATTAAAGTTTCAAGCTAAATTAAGGCTTCAGCCCTCAGAGCCCAAATATCTTAATTCACCCAATATTAGCAAAGATAAAAATATTTCTAAAGTTGGAGTTTGGGTGGAAATATAACGACCGTTCGTTGAAAATCCGGTGAACTAATTTTGATTAACCGCTATTCTATACGTGGCAACAGTTTCCGCGACGATTCATTCTAAACATGAATGTGTGTACAGTGTACATCGAGAACTTCAGATATCATCAGGGTGTGCTCACGTCGACAATGTGATTAAACTGTTACTTGAAACTAGAAAAAATTAATCATCTTTCGATGTAATTTTTGAAAAAAGTCAAGAAAGTTGCAAACAAAATGTTACTTGAGTTGAAAATTTCTCGTTTATATGGTCGTTACAAAACGCAACTGCTCACGCACCGAGGACATGATGCTTTTTAAACCCCATGATAAATATTTATTATGTCTTACTATCTCTGTTAAATTGTGTTGATTGCATTAAATTGTTATCAACCATTGACCTTGAGCCAGCGCTGTAAAAAGCACAAAAACTTTGACTAAAATCAATGCAGGTCACCAAAACCCTTATATGTATAAATAATGGACGGCACGCCATTAATGTTTGTAATAAAAACCTAAACGGTTTCCCTATTAAAAACAAACAAACCGAAATACCTTGTGTATTCTGGCAACAGCCAAAGATATAAACGCAGTTTTAGCTAACAACAAAACATTGGCCACTCCTTCATAAAAAACATGGTATACTTTCAGGCTGGCTACTTCATATCAGAAAAGTCGGGGCATGGATTTACAAATGTCAACTTCTCAAGTCTTTATTCGGCGTTCGGTCGTGTAAATAGCAATGAATTCCATGGTTGGAGTGTGAATAAGCATAGAAGTCTGCTGATGAGGATTTGGGGACAAATCCGAAACAGTCTGTCCAGACATACTAATTGCTATTCCGATGTAATGTTGTGAGCTATCTCTGTTAAATTGTGTTGATTGCATTAAATTGTTATCAACCATTGACCTTGAGCCAGCGCTGTAAAAAGCACAAAAACTTTGACTAAAATCAATGCAGGTCAGCTAAACCCTTATATGTATTAACAAAATACTGTAATAAAAATGAAGCATCTCAAAAGAAATTAGTAAATATTTTGTACAGGACCGTTCTGAACAACAATTTTGAAAAATGTCATCAATGGGCCGCCAATTGTAAAGAATTATTATACGACAAAGTCGAGGCGGTCATCAACGGGTTCCTTTTTAATGAAGTTTTTAAATTTGCAGGTTTTGTACTAAAAATATGTGAATTCATTTCGTCAAATGTCACAAATCAAGAAAAAAAATTACAAATTAACTACTAAGCTTAAATGCAATAGCATTTCCAAATTCATAAAGCTAACCAAATTAATTTTACCTTCAAATAAGGGAATAAAAGGATATCTGGTCACACTGTCACCAATCACGACTACTTTTTTCGGCTCCGCAACTTAATAAATTTATTTTGTGTGTAATCCGCGAATATAAAGTGTTTTAATCAGTGCTAAATACACCAGTGCCATCCGATTGCTACAGCGCGTCATCATTTTGTTCTTTGCCACTTGGATCCGCAGTGGTTGTTCCCTGTGTCTTTGTTGTTGTTGCACACCAACCTGTTGGCCAGCAGACTAGTGTCCGCCCAGTGCAAGCTTGCCACAAATAAGGTGAAGTGGAGTGAATGAGGAGAGTGCTAAAGCATCAAACAAACAACAGCAACAATAACAGCCATACCCAACCCAGCTGGCATTTGCAATTTATATATTTATACATATATTTATTTACATACATATATACATTCCTCTTGTACGTAAGTAACATGCCTTACGTCATTACGTTGCGTACACAATATCGTAACACGTAATAGTGCTGTCAACCCGTGAGTGCTGTCTTTTTAGCTATTTTATAGCTAGTGTTTGTGGTGTTTGCAAATTGACCTTTTTTACTGACTCGCACATATACGGACCCGGTTTCTTATTGTTTGTCTCCCTTTTACTTTTGGAGGGGAGGCAAGGGATGGGGAGCTGGGTGGGTGCCTGGCAGATAAAATGGCCAATCCCATCACAACGGAACAAAAAATTTTTATTTTCTTTTACTTTTTATTTTATTATTCATTTTAATATAGAATGAATAGCAACAGCAACTCAGCAAACTTTTCGGCAACACAAGCCGGAATTAAACCCAAGAGTCTTGGGGGGTTCAACACGGCCCCTTCTGAGGACAATTTTCAACCCTCTGCTGCCTCTAGGGAGACTACACCCAGTCAGCCACCAGCGGCTGGGACTTCTTCCCAAAAGGCAGTAAAGGGGAAAATTGTCTGCAGCAGGGCAGTGGGGTACACCAGACAAACCCTACAACGGGTGCACCCGCGAATCGAAACAAGGCCTATAGAATCCTTAAGCGTCAGGCAACCAACCCAATCGGGAAGGACCAAACAACGGCGGAGGACTACGCGAAAATACAGGAGGACATTGCCTGGGCTAGAGAAGTCATTCCAGACTTCTCTTTAGAGATGACCCGACCCAAACCGGCATCTACCGGTGCCAAACCACAAAATGGCACCCATCCTGAGGCGACAACCACCTCGAAGAGGGATCGGTCTCTGGATGAACAACAACAGCTTTTATCCAAAAGACCGAAGACCCACGGAGCCCCTCTCCGAGTTTCCTTCGCTGAAATGGCGAAGGATAAAAAGATCGTGGGTGTCCTGGACGAGGCACATCCGTTTGGCGCGATCCCAATACACCACTGGAAGTGGATCGAGGCGGCCACAAGCCGCGTCACCTTAGACGTGCTTTTGGAAAACCCTGGAACACCTCCACGCTGCCGCAGCGTGGGGTGGTTTCAGGGCAATATCAGAATAGTGGCATGTGAGGACGACAGGTCAGTTGAGCTATACAGGGTTGCCATAAGCAAGATCGGCGAGGTCTACCCTGGAGCAAAACTGAAAGTTGTCGACGCCAAGGATATTCCATTATGTCCGAGGGCCCGTGCCTGGTTACCCGTACACCCAGCGGAACCAGAGAAGATTCTAAAGCTCATGAGAATGCTGAACCCTGAGGCTCCTACCAGCAATTGGAGGGTGGTCAGAGTGGAACGCTCTACCAGGGCTACCACTATGGTCACCTTCCAAATTGACCAAGAATCTGTGGAGTACCTAACCAGGTGCGAAGGAGCCCTAAACTATGGGTTCCAGCAGGTATACATGAAGGTCTGTAAGACCGACACCAAAGCGCTTGCTAACCTGACAGCAAGCGTAGTTGTCGATGCTCTGGAAGGAGCTCAAAGTGGAGAGGACATGGATGCAGAGCGTACCCCTCAGCAGGAGGAGCGCTGTGGAAACATGTCCTCTGAGGAGATGGATTCGGAGCGTACCCCTCAACAAGAGGAGCGCTGCGGATACATTTCTTCAGGGTCCGACTATGGACCAACCTTTGGGCGGCTCTATTCAGAGCAGGAGTTACTCCAAGACATCCAGGAGGACTCCGACGATGACACGATGACGGAGGAGAGCATATTGCGCAATGGTGAAGGTTCTGCAAATAAACCTTCACCATTGTAAAGCAGCAACCGCTGACCTTCTACTTCGCCTAACCCCAGGCGAAGTAGATATTGTGTTTGTCCAAGAGCCGTTAATTTCTGGAGACAGTATTAACGGCTTAAGGACACCAAAATATAACCTCTTATACACCAAGGGTAAGGGTAAAATACGAACTTGCATTTTAGCAAAAAAGCACCTAAATACACTTCTAATTCCTCAGTTTAGTGATGGCGACATCACCACGGTCAGTCTGGAACTGGGGAGTTCAACCATCAGACTGGCCTCCTTCTATCTGGCTCATGACTCCGAGAGCCCTCCACCATCAAAAACCTTCCGACACCTGATAGGAAGGAGCAAGCAAACACACACAAGCCTCATTCTGGGAGGCGATGCCAACGCGCACCATACACTATGGGGCAGCACAGACATCAACGAGCGAGGTGAGTCACTGTACAACTATATCATACAGACTGATTTACGAATAGCGAACATAGGGAACGACCCTACCTTCATCATTAAAAACAGAAAGGAAGTCTTAGATATAACCCTTATGTCTGACAAGCTTTTTGACCAATTGAAATCATGGAAGGTGCTACCAGATCACTCCTTCTCTGATCACCGATATATAGAGGTAGAACTGACCAATAAATGTCCCTCACCCAAAAAGATACAAAATCCTAGAAAGACCAATTGGAAAGTACACAACAAACTTCTCTCAAATACGGTCCAATACCTTGGACCGTCCCCACCTTATACACCAAGTACCGTAGAACAGATAGATGAACTTGTCGAAACGCTCACCATCGCGTATACAGAATCGTTCAATAGGGCCTGCCCCCCTAGAAAAACAAAATCTACCTTCAAACCACCTTGGTGGTCTGCAGAGCTGAATAAGCTCAGGAAAGATTGCCGTCACACCTTTAACTTAGCCAAATATAGCGACCAAACAACCGCATGGGCGCTATATAAACAAAAGCTAAGCACCTATAAGAAGACTATCAGGAGGGCTAAGCGGTCCTCCTGGACGCAGTACTGCACTAATATCGAATCCACTTCTGATGCATCACGGCTCAGGAAAATTCTGGCTAGCTCACCAACCTCGCCAGGACTCTTGCAAGAAACAGACGGAACCTGGACCGACTCTCCAGAAGAATCTCTTAATCTTCTGCTGAGCACTCATTTTCCTGAATGCTCAACCAACTTATTATCTCATGATAGGCCAAACGACCTCTCGATGCAATACGACAAAACCATTGTCACGGAGACCAAAATTAAATGGGCCATCGACTCGTTCGAACCATTTAAGTCACCAGGTCCAGATAACATTTTTCCTGCCCAACTACAGCAAACCATTGGGCTCACAATGACCTGGCTTTACACTATCTATGAAAGCTGTCTTAGGGTCAACTACATCCCCACCTAGTGGAGAGATACTAAAGTGGTATTCATACCGAAAGCAGGCAAAGCTTCACATGCGAAACCAAACGACTATAGGCCTATCAGCCTATCTTCCTTTCTTTTGAAAACCCTTGAGAGACTTATTGATGTACACCTGAGACACACTATAAGTCCCTCTAAACTAGCACAAACACAACATGCATACAACAAGGGCAAGTCTACTGACACAGCCCTGCATTCCCTGGTCTCAAGGATCGAAAGATCACTTGAAGTAAAAGACTACTCCTTAGTAGCATTCCTCGACATAGAGGGTGCCTTCAATAACATCCAACCTAGCGCTATCACCGCTGCCTTGACATATACGGGAGTCGACGCTCCACTGGTAAGGCTCATCGACCAAATGCTAACCAGCAGGTCGGTGTACTCCCAACTAGGTGGTGCGACGGCTCGCAGATATGTTAACAGAGGCACTCCGCAAGGAGGTGTTCTCTCTCCGCTGCTGTGGGTTGTAACAGTTAACCAGCTGCTGCGACTTATGGAAGCGGAGGGACATGTAGTGGTGGCGTATGCGGATGATATTGCCATCTTCAAATGTGGAATGTTTCCTCAAACACTGTGTGACCTTATGCAGACTGCACTGACAACACTCGCTCAGTGGACTAAATCGTGTGGCTTAGGCGTGAACCCAGCCAAGACGGAACTAGTTCTTTTCACCAGAAAGTACAAAATTCCCGAGCTGATTGCCCCTAAAATTAACGGAGTCAGCCTTGTATTTAGTGACAATGCCAAATACTTGGGCGTAATTCTGGATAAGAAACTACTCTGGAATGACAACACATATGAACGCATGAAAAAGGCAACCATCGCTTTATACTCGTGCAAGAAGGCAATAGGCCGAAAATGGGGTTTTTCCCCTTTAATTGTGCACTGGCTGTACACTGCCGTCGTTCGTCCTATATTACTATACGGATCACTAGTATGGTGGCCGGCACTCGGGAAACAATCAGTCCTGAACAACCTCCACAAAGCACAGAGAAGTGCGGAGATATGTATTAGTGGCGCTCTCCGAACGACACCAACGGAAGCGCTTAATACTATCCTACATCTTCTACCGCTAGACCTTGTAGCAAAGCAACTGGCTACCATAACGGCCTTAAGACTAGGAGAATCGGATGCCTGGAACAGGGGCAATTCGGGACACTCTACCATACTCGAAGACCAAACGAGTATACCATTATCTACAGACTACTGTATACCACAAACGACGTTCGACAAGCTTTACGACGTCTACATCCCAAGCCGCCATGTGTGGGAATCACTCCCCACAGAAGAGCCAACGCCATTAACATCTACACTGATGGCTCAAAGCTCAACGAAAAAGTAGGAGGGGGCGTTTTCTCCCCCGACCTAGGTTTAAACTTATCGTTCCGCCTTCCCGACCACTGCAGTGTGTACCAAGCGGAAGTGGTAGCCATCCAGGAAGCGGCCACCTATCTTAGCACACTAAAGGACAAGGAAGGAAACGTATTTATATACTCAGACAGTCAATCCGCCCTCAAAGCACTTGACTCACACACAAACAATGCAAAAACCCTTACTAATTGTCGCGTATCTCTTAACGAGATCGCACGACACTTTAGTATACACCTCATATGGGTGCCTGGACACCGCAACATAGAGGGAAACGAGTCAGCTGACGAACTGGCCAGAATAGGAACCACCATCGAGCTCCTTTCAGAGAAGAGCACGATTGGGATGCCTACGGCAACATATAAGCTGTACAAGAAAGCTGAAACACTAAGTCTCGCTACGGATCGGTGGGAAACCATTCCCTACTGCTCAGTATCAAAACTCACGTGGCCTACATTCAACCAAAAACGCACAAATACACTTTTACGACTCAGAAGAGAACACATATCGCTTCTGATTGGAGCCCTGACGGGACACTGTCTCATTGGCAGACATGCAGCACGCCTAGCCGTTGCCCACCATGACTTCTTTAGAAGCTGTAAACATGAAGAAGAGGAGGAAACAGTACAACACCTTCTCTGCCATTGCCCCGCTTTAAGTAGAAGAAGACTAAGGACACTTGGTCAACCTCTCCTACTCAGCCTCACGGAAACTTCCGATATAGAGATCCCAGCTCTATTAAAATGTATACTGTCCACTCAATGGTTCAGTACCGAGGACCCGCCTCAGTCATAAAAAGGGTTAACAGGGAACTAATATGGCATCGCAATGGGCCCATAGCGGCCTAAGTGGGAGAGCGACTTGTCGCTCTCAGCCATCGCAACCTAACCTAACCTAAGGGAATAAAAACGAAAAGAATTTGGGTTTCGCTCAAGGCAAATATATTGGCGGAGACCTTTTTATACTCTGTACCAAAGGTACACAAAGTACAAAGTAATTAAGTTTGTGTGTAACAGGGAGAACGAATCATTTCCTACCCTATAAAGTTTATATATTCTTGATCAGCATCAACAGCCGAGTTGATTAAAATACAAATCAAATACCAATACGATACAAATTAGCATTATGTAACGATATGATAGCGATCAGATGAGCGGTTCTCAAGTTATGAGCAAAAAAAGACCAGTCAACCAGTGAAAATGTGTACATGTATACAGTCTGCATTTGGGGTGTCGTAGTGGCGATTCGCCCTTCTTATTCCGACACAGCCTTACTATGGTATGTGTGTGGGAGTAAGTTTTTGAAATAAAATCGCAACTATTGTTAATTCTTGTTGATTTTTTCACCACAAAAACAGCTCAGTCTGCTATAGCATTTTAAACATTTTTAGGAGGTAAAAGGCATTTGTGCTCAATCTAAAATTTTAATATTTCGATTTTGCATTATGATAAAAATAAAGACTCAGGTAATTCACATATGGGTATTTCCATGATGTCGACCGCGACAGTCGTACGCATTAAAGTGGAATAAAAGTCAAATTAAAATATTTTGCATTTTTGAAGCACTTTTTTAAAGTGGAAGAGTAGAGAGCTCACATAAAGCTGGTTCCAAAATAAAGCCAACTTAAAAGTGATTCGTACGCGTCAAAAAATGGAAGTGGTGTTTTTGGCCATCAGTATATAACCAAAACTTAGCGAAATCTGCCAAAACTATTTAGTGTTATTAATTGTTTATTAATTTAATTGTTTTAATTTAATTTTAGTGTTGTTACTTGTTTTTGAAAACTTTTTTATTAGATTTTATTTGATAAAAAAATTTTCTTTCATTTTTTACTTCAAAATAAAATAGGATTCGCTACGCGACATTGCGAACGCGACACCTTTTTGCATCATTATACCCTGTTCCCATTAAAAATGGGAAATAGGGGATCATGAAGTTGTGCAAATGTATGTAACAGGGAGAAGGAAGTATTTCCGACCCTATAAAGTATATATATTCTTGATCAGCATCAACAGCCGAGTCGATTTAGCCATGTCCGTCTGTCCGCCAGAGACTGTAAGTGATGGAGCCATAAGATTGCGCATTTATGTAGGTGAATACTGTACCCACATCGAGTTTGTTTTAGATTTCGAAAATTCCTCCTCCTCCATCTTTAAACAGCGAAAATCTGTCTTTTTCTCTGTACAAACGCGTAGATATCACAGACTATAAGAGGTAGAGCCACAAATTTTTGCATGTATTTAGATGTATACTGTACCCACATCGAGTTTGTTTCAGATTTTGAAAATTCCTCCTCCTCCATCTTTAAACAGCGAAAATCTGTCGTTTTCTCTGTAAAAACGCGTAGATATCACAGACTATAAGAGGTAGAGCCACAAATTTTTGCATGTATGTAGGTGTACCCGTACCCAGATCAAGTTTGCTTCTGGTTTGGCAAACTCCTCCTCCATCTTCTTCAATTTTCAAGTTGAACCTAGTGACTTAACATATATCCAGTTAGGCCCAACATCGATCTATTCTGTGTACCACAATGAGATCCGAACAAAAACATCGAAGATATGCAAGTGCGCCTGCTCATTTATTGAAATAAGTTTTAAAATAAATGGAATTCAAAGCTATATGAACCACATTTCTTGGGACAGGGTATTTTGCTGTCGGGGCACCCGACCGCAACACTCTTACTTGTTATATTTATGTTGTTTTTGTTATAGTACGAAGCAAAAACTTAAAGTTATTTGCAATCACATAGTTTGTCATGGTTTCTTTTGCATTCTTTTTTAACCCTTTGATACCTCAGAAAGATTTTAGATTGCAAAATAAAAGGCAATCGAAAGGCATTTTTATCGAAAAAAACGTGCAATTTTAATGTCCAAATGATAAAACTTGCTGCAGCGAGGTCGTGAAACCGCATATTTCGAAATGAGTTATGAATAAATTTTAGATTACCTTACATTAGTTAAATTTTTATACCCGTTACTTGTAGAGTAAAAAGGGTATACTAAAGTCGTGCAAATGTATGTAACATGCAGAAGGAATCATTTCCGACCATATAAAGTATATATATTCTTGATCAGCATCAACAGCCAAGTCGATATAGACTTGTCCGTCTGTCCGTCCGTCCGTCTGTATGAACACCTAGATCTCGGAGATGGTAAGAGATAGAGGTTTGACATGTATGAGACATATGCTTCTTTTATCTGCACGCAGATCAAGTTTGTTTCAAATTTTGGTCACGCCTCCTCCCTCCCCCGCAATTTGGAAAAAACGTTATAGCTCCAACAGTTTTGAAGATAGACGATTCGTACCTTCTAGAGATAGTATAGCAAAATGTAGTAATTAGCAAAATGAATCGAACTGCCAAAGAAATGATAAAAATCGGATGAACAGTTCTCAAGTTATGAGCAAAAAAGTGAACCAAGCACCCCTCAACCACCCCTCCCACCCTACAAAAATGTTGCATACTTTTCGGATGGTCACCCTAAGGAACGCAGGAACACTGTTAAACATGTTTTTTCATGAGTAACGGGTATATCGAAGTCGGTTAGAGCCGACTTTAACTTACGCTCTCGTTATACACTTGAAAAGTGTATTATAATTTTGCCCAGAAGTTTGCAACGCTTAGAAGGAATCATCTCCGACCACATAAAGTATATATATTTTTGATCAGCATGACGCGCTGAGTCGATTTAGCTTTGTCCGTCCGTCTGTCCGTACGTCCGTCTGTCTGTTTCTATGCGAACTAGTCCCACACTTTTTAAGCTATCGAGCTGAAATTTCGCAAGGAGTCTTCTTTTGTCTGCACGCTGCTAATCTGTCGGAACCGACCGGATCGGATGACTACTTCTTGTAGCTGCCATACAAATGATCGGCCGAAAAATGGGTTTTAATGAGAAAAACTGTTTTTTTCTCAATATTAACGCTCTCCATCACGGTCATGGGCAATATTAAATGTTTTTAAGCTAATCTGCGAAGTTTGGTCGAAGTCGCTAACCGTTGAGACCAGCGATTTCAAGTGTATCAAAACTTCGGCACAGACGAAGTTAGCTTTGCCTTTCTCGTTTTGTCTCACCTAGAAAATATAATAAGCAGAGTGTTTTTTAGCACTTTCAAAGAAAATCTAACATAGAAGCAAACTCAGCTGCGTCGTCAACATTTCACTTAGAAATTAATCAGCTGTTTGCTGTCATTTTGGCTCTTTGAGTCATTTTTTGACACTTTGAGTTATCTTTGTGACTATGTGCGTCTCCCTTTAACAAACATGGTTTTCTATGTCGACAAACATTTTGAGAAAATTTTGAGTTGTTACAATAAATGTTTACTTTGTCAGGATTGAGTTAACATCACTCAAAAAAGAGAGGCGTTTCAAAGTGTGCTTCTATGTTAGATTTTCTTTGGCACTTTTAGTTTTTTTGTCTTGGTGGACTTTCCTGTGGAAATTCCCATATGTACTATGTATTGAAGTTTATTTTCAACAAAAAATTGTTGTTTATGCAGGAAATTAAGGGCAAAATTCAATATTTTGTGGCTGTAATTATGAAAAATCATTTCAAATCACTAAAAGTTATCAGTCATTTATACTTAAAGAATTTGTATTTTGCTATTAGTCAACTTTATGAACCTGGAAATTATAATGTAGTTGAACTCTAGAGAAAGCCAAAAATTAAAAATAAAAACAAAACCTAGACATAAAAAACAAGTTCTTTGTTGTTACCTTGAATAGCATATAAACTTGCATATCGATTTTTTTGTATCAGATGATCCGGTGACCCACTATGATTTTCACCGCACAAAATCTTTTTATATAATATCCTAGGCCTAAGATCTATCTATTCTGAAAAGCACAATGAGATTCGAACAATCATCAGTGATCTTGAGTGGATTTAGCCAATTCCTAGATCCGCCACTGCCAAGGTGAAAGGATCTCAGTGGATTTGATAACATCTTTTATTTCTCCTCTTTTACTTTGAGTTAGGCACAGTAAACGCGGACTTATTTAAATGTATTAGTGTGCCACAGTACAGTTCAGGCGTACACCGGTGCCTGATTAAGTATATTTCCTCCAATTGAGAGGAGACCAAAATCTTTCCTCGAAAGAGCCAAACATATTTTGGCGCCCAACATGAGGAGCCTGACAGGTTGTCATAGTATCAAACATTATTGAGAGTTAAAGTCATTCCTAGTTTTAACTATGGAGACCGATCGTTCTCTTTTAATATAGCAAACACTTGCCATAGCTTTTTCTTGATCATGTAAAAACCAATCCTATGTAGTTGTCCTACATGTAAAGGGGATTGTGCAGCAATGGCTTTGACTTTTTAAAATAATACTTTATTTTCGGAATTAAACTCAAAAGCTTCACGAGGAGCTAACAAAGTAAATGTATCATTGGACACCAACGAAACCAGATCAAGGTCATCAAGAAGATATCAGAAAACTCTTAAAAATCTAGGAGCAACTCCTAAACGTGGTATGTCTACCAGAGGGACGCAACGTACAAGCTTAGATGGAGTAGTAGATCAACCTGCAAGCAACGCAAATCTTTCGCTAAAAACTCAATCAGAAATGGCAAATTTTGTACAATCTATATTATATATTAATATTAACTCTTCTAGAGTTAGCGCGAATTAAATAAGATCGAACTCATATGTCGCACCAGTAAAAGTATCTAACATTATCCAAAACAGGCGTATTAAATTCGATGGTTCGAAAACTTGTATGAGAACTTATGAACTTCTTTTTAGAGCTTGTTTTCTCAAAAAGCCGAATTTAAATAATGATTTCCATCTTCTTTGCAATCACCTATGTCTCTGTTCGCAGGCAAAGCAAATGACTGGTGCTGGAAGTTCCACCGTGTTCACTCAAATTTCAGTCGGGAAACTTTCAGCGGAAATTTTGAAAAACGATTTGAAGACATTGAAACTGACATACGGGAAAGAGTTTGAAAGCGACGCGAAGGCGAAAATTAGCTTTTCGAAGTCTTTTAATATGCCATAGAAGCGCTAGTGGACAGGATACAAAATGGGATACCTTAAAGTCAGTTAATAGATTTACTGATTCGGAACAGGATACAAAATGGGATACCTTAAAGTCAGTTAATAGATTTACTGATTCGGAACGCCAAGCCTAGCTCGCCAATCTCGAAAGGAGATCCGCAAGCATAAACAATTTTATAACCGCAAAAAAATATTCAAACCCAGAACCTTACGGTCGCACGTTACCAAATTCTCAGGTCAAGACGTTAGCGAGTCGCTAACCGATGACAACATTAAGACAGACGAGGTAATGCAAATTCAGCACAGCTCCGTTCACTCAAGCCCAAAAACCGATTGCTACGGTTGTGGAGCTAAGGATGTCGTAAGTGTAACCCGTCAGAAACCTAAAGAAGGATGTGTCACCCAACAACTCTACACTCAGAAAACTATTTTTCTATACTTAAGAAAATCACCGTGGTGTGTGGTTATGTGGTCGGAGATGCTTCCTTCTATGCGTTACAACCATTTTGAAATTTTATTTAGGAAATAATGCAATTCTGAAAGTGGCTGAAGATATTCGAAGAGAGTTTGACAAATGCCATGTTACTAACTCTTCTGGATTGTAGCAAAGCATTTGATACTGAAGATCACGTAATTTTATGCACAAAAAACTTGAAATGCTTTATAATTTTTCCACCACAGCAAAGAAATTAATGCAAACATACCTAACCGGCCGCAGTCAGGCAGTGGTAACCTCTTCGCAGACTTCGACATTCTTAGAAACTAATCGTGGGGTTCCCCAAGGCTCAGTCCTTGGGCCATTACTATTTTCAATCTATGTAAATGACCTATCAAATGTACTGTCCAAATGTATGCTGACGATCTACAAATCTATGTAAGTTGTCCGGTTAGTGAAGTACCTGAATGTATAAATGTGTTTAATAGTGAACTAGAATTAGTAGGTGAATGGGCTAGGGAAAACGGACTTCACATCAGCCCGACCAAGTCCAAATGCATGGTCATTTTTAAAAATAAGTTCAACACTTGCAACTTGCCAAAACTTTAAATAAATAATTCTCTAATTGAATATGGGCATTTCCCAAAAAAATCTACCTGGGTCAAAAAAATAAAAGTGCTTAAAAACACTATATTTGATCGAATTTTCATAACGAAACAATCAAATTAAAATAATGTAAGCTAATCTTACATTTACAGATAACCCAATTGGACATATTCGGTTTCACGACCGTGCTAACGCGATTTTTTCTCATTTTGACATTAAATTTGCTTAATTTTTTGGAAAAGAGTGACCATAGATTACATGTACTTTCGCTATCTAAAATCTTTCTAATGGTAAAAAGGGCTATGCAAGAATGCATAAGAAACCATGAGAAACTATGCCAGTGCAATGAACTGTAAGTTTTTGCTTCGCATTATAGCAGAAACCACATAAATATGATGATGGAAAAAATGTCACGTATCGACAGAGATAAATAATTTATTACAAAAAATGTACTTTAGATTTTTAAATCAAATAATGTACATTTCAAAGAACTATCCATTCATAAGATATTAAATCTATTTGAGCTTAGTTATTGTGTTAGGTTTTGCTAAACGTTGTCTTTATATAGCTGCTCCCCAAAACCACTTCAGTTGTTTGTCACGTTCGAATAGCTTCCAATTTTGTCATTATTTTGGAAACCGAACTTCATTTGATATACACTTTAACCAAAGACCAATATAATCTCTAAGATGCCGAACGCCCATATATTGGTTTTGCAGTATGGAGCTATTTTTTTTGGTTGCGACGAAAATCGCGCTCTCTCCGCTCACACAAAGTTGAGAGCGTAAAAAATGTAAAAATAGAATGCACATGCTTGTGTGAGTAAACACAACGAAACAGAAAGTGCGTATGTGTGCGTACTTGTTCGAGAAGACGATTTGCGGACCTAAATCATTTCTAAGCTAAGAAACGAATTCATTTACAGCCGTAAAGACAGGGTAGTGGGAGGGGGGGTTAATTTTACAATACATACAAAAATAACATATTTTTATAAATCTATATAAATAAACTAAAATAAATATAAAAATATTCAACCTGTTCATAGCATATTTTTCACACGTCGCACGCTGAATACCCTAATGACAATTATTCTTTAATGTGAAGTCATGTTTGAAATATATTATGTATCTTTATATACGTACATTCGTACACGGTGATTACCATAAAATATACTAATTCGAATAATTATCATTTAAAGGCAATACAAAATAGTTTTTAATATGGGTGGGGGCAAGCGTCTTGCAAAATTAACTTACAACTTTTAAAATGAAGGGTATAATTCGACAGAGCGCTGTAGAACACGAATACATGCAGACAAATTAACAATGCTTGAGAATACGTGTGCACACATACAATCGTCGGCTGTCGCTGCATGCGTACATGAGAGCGGCTGGCTCTAGAGAGCTCTCTCTCTCTCTCTGGCTTTTGAAGATCGAAAAGCCACTTGAGAAGCCACGCCACGCCAATCGTGTGCAAAAAAATCGTATGGCGTTACGCATCTTATTATTCTAATATGTCTTTGCTTTAACACTAATTAAAGTGCTTGCTGTGAGCTATATTATACAGTAAAAAACGAATTAAAAATTCGATTTATTTTGACTTTTTTTAATTTTTAATGTGTACGACAGAATGGAAATGCCCATATGTAGATCGTGCTAAGAACTTAGGTATTCATTTTAATTACAAACTTTTATGGAACGATCTCATTATTTGCGCAATCGGCAAGACTTACAGTCAACTCCGATACATTCGTAGCTTCATGCCAATACAGACAAAGCTCACAATTGCACAAGCATACTTAACCCAAGCGTTGTTTTACTGAATTTAAGGTTTTTGAAAGTGTGATGCTGTCAGTAGGAAAAAACGCAAAGTTGCATTTAATAATATTGCCAGATTTGAATTTAACAAGAAGCCTACTGACCATATCTCGGCATACGCAGCACAAATCTTTGATTTAGACATGAACTCCTGGATTATATTAAAAACAGTACTATAACAACCAGAGAACCAACTTATCTCTACGAATTGTTAAGCTTTGAAGAACAAATAACACAGTGTTACAGCGAAAATATACTTTCGATATGACCTAGCACACGCTGTAGAGCAGATCGAGTATAGCATTTCCTCATACTTGGTTTTTTCCTAACACCCCCAAAATCTGAAGTTATGGCCCAAAAACCGCTTTTTGCTTTTTTATCTCACTTAAATAGATATAACTCGCGAATGGACCGTCTGATTGCTCATAGCCTTATCAATTCCGATAGCCACGAGAGGGATTTAAAACATTATAATCAATGGTTTGACCAATTTAACGCGATGGCTGAGAAATGCGGCTTACAGATCTGGCATTTTCAACTTTTTTTGAGAAATTCGTACTTTGACCATCACTGGTTTAACTATTTTATTCCATGCGATTTTTTCTTAAACATTGTAAAAAAAAGCCCATTTAATTCTCCGTCGAACGGTTGTTGTCCCAATGAATTTGGATAACAATAAACTCGGTTTTTTTTGGCGCCAGATTTAAATAATATTTTTAAATACTTAAAATGCAAATATATATAAACTTCCATGTATTAAATTTTTTTGCAAATATGAACGGTCTCTGAATACTGTTATCTAGCATAAAAATAAATTGAGCTATAGTGAGTAGATGTGGGCTGCAAGTGTGTTTGGTCACCCAACCAACACAGCAGCAGCAGCCGAAATCTTTAATTTAATTATTTTCCTTAATTATGTTGCTCTGTGTAGCAAGGCGCAAATAACGTAACTTCCTCTCACACAATGTTTGTTTTGATATTGCGCGCCCCTCTCTCTCTCTCTCCTGCTCTGTTATTCTCTTCTAATTTGCTTGCCCTTGGCCTTCAGCTCAAGTGCAATTTGTCTGCATAACCCAGTCTTGATTTCGTTCTGCTCGTCAACGCATTTCAATTCGCCTTTTGTTTGCAACGGCACGGATCAATTCGGGTTCGCCTGCCTAGCTAATTAAACAATTTGTTAATCGTTTAAGCACGGCCAGGTCGGTCCTGCTTAATACTTGTTTCATCCTATATCGGCCCTGTGCGGCAAATAAACGGAAATTTATATTCGAAAAAACACAAATCGGTGTTAATTCTTTGGACAAAATTTTCTCGCATTTAAATAGCTATTGAAAAAGCTCAATAGCTCAACAAAGTGGTTGTTATTATTTTTCATTGAGCTGAAATTGGCATATTAAAAAAAAGAGCCGTGCACAGCAAGAATCGTATACAGGTAGGCACGGTTAAGGCTTGTGAAAAGCAGATTGTTTTCATGGCGCAAGCCTTGGCCACGCCTGGACATGACTTGTCTAATGCAGAGAATTTAGCCGCGGGTTCTATTTAATGATAAACCCCTTTGGTACCTAAGAAATTACTTGTCAAGTCCACAAACAAGGCCCAATGATAACTGTCTAACCACAATTGTAGAGAACCGCGATAAAATACCATGGATGACCGATGATGAAGAATATAAAATCCACTATAACAGGATGGACGAACCATTAAATACCAAATAAAAACCAAAGTGGACCAAAGTGGAAAGAAAAGAAAGTGACATCAGCTTGCGCCTAAGTAGCAGTCTAGTCAAGCGCATAAGTCAACAGAGACTGCGCTGAATAGGACATGTTACCCGGATGGATAAAGAAGCTCCAGCAAATAGGGCGTACAAGACGAAGGCGGCTGGCATTGCCAACCTTGTTGTGAACAACTGTCGCCAGCTCGCACGGAACAGAAGCGACTTTCGGGCAGTAATAGTAGCAGTGGCCGAGATGTATGATTAATTGAATTTTGTTGTGAACTAGGCTGGCCAGAGCTTGCAAAGTAATTTATAACACTACTCATCCGATCCGCCTGATGTTAACTTGTTAACTAACTAAGCTTGATAAATATAACGCCCTTTTGCCAAGATTCAATCAAAAAGCTTTAAAACTGACGTCATGACAAAGCTCTTTACAAGGGCATCTTTTAATTTGTTTATAACTTCAAAAATTCATAACTTTTAAACTATAACAGTCTCCACATTTTTAAAAACACCAATATATAAGTTATGTTTAGAATATTTGATTGTTTATCCTTAGAAGCTATAACATGGTGGTTAACACTGAGAAAAAATTATATGTAATTTTTAGCAACATTTACTTAATATTATTAAATAATTTAAAAATCTATAAAATTATAATTTGAGTAGATACAGTAAAAATCTTTCCATCGATATCAACTTGAGACCTATCCGATAAATAAATGTGTGCATGTCGAGATCTAATTTCGGATTTTTTTTTATTAAAATGAAAAATAAAAAATTTTTTAGCTGTTCGGTTTATAAAAGAATGACCCATATGTGATATAATTTTCGAGTCAAAAAAGAATCCCAAAAATCCACGAAGCAGCTGGTGCTGCTAAAACTCCTGCTAAATTGCTGAAGACTGGCAAAATATTATTAACATCTTTACTTTTAAAAAGGAAACTGTTGAATACATTTTGTCAACCATTGAAAATAAGTACTATATACTTATAAGCGAGTTAAAGTCGCCCATACTGCACTTGCTGCGCTGACGTAGACTCTCTTGGATTTATTTTTTTTTTGGGGTGTTAGGAAAAAACCAAGTATGAGGAAATGCTATACTCGACCTGCCCAACAATATGTACTGGGTCTCGTAAAAAGTATGTCCAGATTTTTTTTTGTAACACTGTGTAATCTAATTAGAGTTCGAAATAGAGTTCCTGTTGTGATAACCATTTTTTTGCATGTGCCGTTCGACTTTAAAATAGGATACCGCACAATATTAAAACAATTAGGAATGTACCGCTTTTTAAGCAATCCATAACAACCTATTTTGAAACAATCTCAATATAGCTCTAATCATATTTAATAAAAACCATAATAAAATGTTAATAACTATAATAGCTGTTTATTTAAAATTTGTAATCTGAATTCAATTGTCAAAATATTAATTTTAAGTTAGGTCCAAAAACGTTTGTTTTAAGAATTTGGGTTTTTGTGACTAATGCTAGTATTTTAAGTAACAATGTTTACTTTAGCATTAGGAAGATGTTTAATAAATAACAAATAACAATATTTCGCGCATATTCTTAGCTTTGGCAGTTCCCACGTGCATTTTTGTATTAAATAGGGATTCAAGATTGTCTTTGGACACCTTTTCCTTCTGCAGACCCTTAATTAGAAGACGCTTGGCTTTGGATTGCTCTACAAGTCAGTAATTTCATCTCTGAGCTCTTTGATTTCTTTTTCCAGAGATTCAATTTTCTGAGTAACGCCCCCAATCTGGAACTTATTATTGGCCATCACAACCGTTTGACGGTCTCGGCCTCTGCAATCAATGCTCTCCAGTCGCTTCTGCTCTGTGCAAGCTGGCACCAGTTGCTCACACCAAGCTTGGCAATGTCTTGCCACACCTGGTCTTCTTATCTTAGTGGTGGTCTTCCCCTCTTGCCGCCTCCATAGTCAGCCGCCTTCGATTTATACGCCTTTTTTTACTGGAGCTTCTTCGTTCATCCTGGTGACATGTCCTTACCAGCGCAGACGCTGTTGTTTTATGCCCAGGTATCCCCATAGAGCTCAAACAGTTCGGTATTCTTTCTAATTTCGAATAAATCCTCCGAAGAATTTTTCGTTCGAACACGCCGCTTCATCCGCTGCTGTCATTGTCCCTGCCTCTGCGCCGTATTGCAGGACTGGGATGATGAGCGACTTGTATAGGGCTATTTTTGTTTTTCGCGTGAGGTTTTTGCTTTTGCACTCCCTACTTAGGCCGTAGTAGCATCGGTTTGCAAGAGTAATTCTTCATCGGATTTCCAGACTGATGTTGTTGTCGCTGATTATCGTAGACAAAATACTCTATAACTTTAAAGTTGTACTCTCCCATTGTAACAGATTGTCCAAGGCGCCTAGACTTCTGTTTTGAAGTTACTAGATATTTTGTCTTGTCCTCATTTACCACAGAACCCATTAACTCAGACTGCTTTTCAATCTCTGAAAACGCCCTGCTTACCGCTCGTTCGGTTTGGCCGATAATGTCAATATAATCGGGTAGCATTAGATCTTTAGGAATAAATGCGGCCTTTTTGTAGGCATGTGGGCACTGGTACAGTAAAAATTCCATCAGTAGATTAAAGAAGTCACACGATAAGGTATCGCCCTGCCTAAAACCTCTTTTGGTATCAAATAGTTCGGAGAGGTTCCTTTCTATTTTGACGGAGCTACTACTCAACGTCATCATGCAAAGTCGAACGTACTTTGCTGGAATACCTAATGTAGACAGGGCTTCGAAGAACCTTGACCTTATCGGTGTGTCAAAGACTGATTTATAATCAACAAAAAGGTGGTGGGTTTTGATGCCTCTCTCATAGGTCTTCTCCAGGATTTATCATAATGTGAAGATCTGGCCTATGGTAGATTTACCAGGTTAAAAGCCACACTGATAAGGTCCAATCGGTGTATCAGTAAACGGCTTTAGACGTACACAAATAATGCGGTACAGAACCTTATATGCGATGGGGAGGAGACTGATCCCGCGGTAGTTGTCACAAAGTGCAGGGTCTCCTTTTAGATTCCAATCTTCGGGCATGCCTCCGTCAACCCACATACGGCACAGAAGTAGGTGCATGCACCTAACTATTTCTTCGATACATGCTCCTCTATCATGATGCCAGGTGATTTGTTGTTTTTTAGCCTTTGGATGGCTAAACAGACTTCCTGTTGGGTCGGCGGGTCTATCTCTATGTTGTCGATTGGTGGCATCGTTACTTCTCAAGAGGCGATATCATATTCATCATCGCCTTCCAGTAGGTTGGAGAAGTAACTTATCCATTTGTTAAGCGCCACTTGCGGATCTGTGACCAGATTCCCCTGTTGGTATTGGCATTGTGCTACCCTGGGCTTAAAACCTTCTGTTAATTGTTTAATATTTTGGTATAATTTTTGAGTCTCACTCATGCCAAATAAGCTCTCGACTTCCTCGTGCTTCTCCTCTTTCCTTTTCTCCCGATATAGAGTTCTCCTGTAGGCTACGTCTTTTTCTGTACGTAGCAAGTACGTCATTGCGACTAGAAGTCTGATATTTGTAGCATGCAACGTGTATAATTGATAGAGCAGATGGTAGCTAACTTTTGGCAGAGCACGCGCTGGCTTCGGCTTTTTTCTCTGGTCGGCTGGGGTGAGTTCAGGAAATATTACTAACATATTAGAAGCTCGTATGCTTATGTCATAATTTCATAAAAATATTCGCGTGCTATATAGGGAACGGGGGGAGGCTAGACGGGAGTAGGATGGTTAGGCTGCAGTATAGGTACAGGACAGAAATGAAAAGTTGAGATGAATCTACAAGGCTTTGTTGTTTATGTTTTCACAAAGCTGTGAGAACGCCCACCCTACCATGATCCTTTGGGGCTGAGAATAAGTAGAAACAGAAAAGGATCCCTTCAACAAAGCTTATCGCTTAATACACTATCTCATTACGCTGCTGCATGGTTCAGCCCAAAAACAAGATACTCTAAAACATATTCATATTAAAGTAAATTATATTATAAAATTTCATAATTCGACGGTAGGAACAAGTTCAGACTAAACATTATGATTGGGCTAAAGCGAATTTAATACGAAGTGTATCGATAAGGGGATTATGTTCTATGTAAACCTACAAGGCATAATATATTAAAGGTTGTGGTATATAAACTATAAAGAAAATATAAATGAACTTATGCTATAATATTAGAGATATAGAAATGCGACTTCATTGTTTGGATAAGCATAAGGCAAATTAAGTAAAGGTGAACTCTTATTTATAAAAACTTAGGCAAAACGTTTTAAATCTATGAGTGGAATTTAAAGTTAATACATCCTATGATGGACTCAGTTTGGCTTCTCAAAGACAAATTTCATTTGTAAATTGAATATGAATTGCAATTTAATTCAATATGGTTATACGCTATCAAATTAGACGGATTGAGATTTGATCTGCATCTTACTTTTTTGCTTAGTTAAGCGATTTCTTTAAGCAAACCCAAAATTAAATACTGCAAAGCACTTACGGCAAGGTTTTCCTCCCACGCAGAAAGATCTTTCGTTGTGTAGGCCGGTACTGGAAAAATTGGTGTTGTTCTGGTATCAATAACACAAAAACATAAATTAGTTTATATTCATACACTAGTTACAGCATTTCCGATCCCGACCATCTGGCAGTCATTTCGTATGTAAATCCATTTGCTGGTCAAAAATCCAATCCGCAAATTTTTTATGGGGCCGTTTTCGAGAAATCCGGAGAAGCTAGTTTTTTTGGTTTGTAAAAAAAGTACCTCAGAAAAATGGGTATATCTTCAGTATTCATTATAAAAAGCTAATGCTCTCTTCGAAGGTAATTGAACGCCCTATCATTCATTCATATAACCGGTGCTCGACTTTGGCGTAATAAAGGCTCTTAACTGAAACTTTGCATTAAATTTATCACTTTTTTAAAAAGCTAGATTTTAAATGCGATTTTCACAACGAAAAATTTTGTAATATTTATTTTATTGCTGTTCACTAAAGACTTATTTATTGAAAATACAACGCCAAATAACTCATTAAAATCCGATGAAGAATAAAGAAGTTATTGGCATTTTAGTAAAAAATGGAAGGTTTCAACTTAAAAAAAATTGACTTAGTTTGATTTTTTTATGTTCATCACAGGAGGCATAGTTAAAATTCAAACAATTCTATTTAAGAGCTACTATGACCTAACAAATTTATTTTGTACCTGGTTAAGTTTTTTTGTGATTGACTTAGGTTGAAAAATGAGTGCAAGACGTCAAATTGAATGCAAGAATGATCTTGGTATGCTTGCGGGCATTACTTATTTTCGATTCCGCTAACAATTTCAACGACATTTGTGTAAATTATATGAGCTTTACCACCGCCCGAAAATAACTTTTTTGTTTTTTGTTTTTTATGATATAGTTCTTTTTAATAATGAAATTTTTTATCCTATCGTAATATAAAAAATTCTATCGAGTGGTTTTCCATAGATTTTTTTCTAAATCTTCTGAGGGCGGGGTACTAACCGCTTGTCCATTGGAGTTAAGAATTTGGTATAACAAATGTGTTGAATCCCTTCACCATTAATCGCGAACTAGACGTGATCAAAAAAAATACTGGGTATGTGGTGTTGCTATCTAAGGCTTCTTGTTTCACAATTTATTGGTCCCGTTCCCAGGCTATTTTGAGTGTTAACTGTGTTATAAAATATGCACAATCAAAACTTATAAACATTTTTAGATCATTGAAATTGTTAGCGAAATCGAAAATATGTAATGCCCGCAAGCAATCCAAGATCATTCTTGCATTCAATTTGACGTCTTGCACTCATTTTTCAACCTAAGTCAATCACAAAAAACTTAACCAGGTACAAAATAAATTTGCTAGGTCATAGTAGCTCTTAAATAGAATTGTTTGAATTTTAATTATGCCTCCTGTGACGAACATAAAACAGTCAAACTAAGTCAATTTGGTTGAAGTTGAAACCTTCCATTTTTTACTAAAATGCCAATAACTTCTTTATTCTTCATCGGATTTTAATAAGTTATGTGGCGTTGTACTTTTAATAGATAAGTCTTTAGTGAACAGCAATAAAATAAATTTTACACAATTCTTTTCGTTGTGAAAATCGCACTTAAAATCTAGCTTTTTTTAAAAAAGTGATCAATTTAATGCAAAGTTGCCGACAAAAGTCTTTATAACGCCGAAGTCCAGCACCGGATTAAAAAAGTGGTGGTATCAACGAAGTAGGGCGTTCAATTACCTTCCAAGTAAGCATTACCTGTTCATAATGAAAGAACCGGTACCAAAGATATACGCATTTTTCTTAAAGTACTTTTTTACAAATCAAAAAACTAGCTTTTTGGCGATTTCTCGAAAACGGCCCCAAAAAAAAAATTTGCGGATTGAATTTTTGGACTCAGCGGAAGGACTTGCACAAGGAATTGCTACCAAATGTTCGGGATCGCGAAATTTTTATTATTTTGTAAACTAGTGTTATTTGCCTTTGACCATTTGAATGTATGAATTCTCTTTTTGGCTAAGCAGTTATGTGGCTCGCGTTGCCGGATTATATAAGATTTGTATAATATAACTCACTCTTCTTAACAAAATTATTAAACTCTATACCACTAAAGAGTATTCATAGTCGGTCTTAAACTGGATTAACGACACTAAAATTATTATCAATAGGCTGGGCAGGTTATGTACACCATGTAGTCGTAACCAGAGAACTGCAGCGGTGTATCGCAATTTTCGAAAGCTCAAAATACCTCTATTTATTAGATGAGTCGACCTAATTTATATCTACATACAAAATACAATGCTTATACGCATTTACGAAGAGGCAAAACCATTTTTGTTACAATTTATTTTTGAACATTTCGACACATCATTATCAATATCGTTTCACCGCCTACTACCGCATTTAAATATCGTATTACCGCCTACTACCGCATTTCAATATCGTAGACAGCGCATTACTACCGCATTTTAATATTTGTTATCAAAGGCAAAATTTGTACTTTTACTACAGTTATAGAAGCATGCTAACAATGTGTGTACGTAGCTCAGAGGGTATGTATATAAATCAATACACAATTAAACACGTTTTTTTTAAGGTTCAACGCGCAGCGAATTTTTTTTTTTTTTAATTTTATTATAAGTGGGAAAAATAGAAAGCCTCAAGAACTATACAAAACAAAATATGTCATGACTTTAAGGCCACTTGTGTCGAATAGGTAAAGCACTGCTTTAAAAGCAGCTTTCGTCGTCATAAAACGTTTTTAAAAGCAAAAAAATCGCAAAAAGCATAACGGCAAGATTTCATATAAGTTAAGACTAGATACATTTTGCATATGTTGTTTATTCAATATATTCCTTATTAGAGATATAAAAATGTCAGAAGTTATGTTTTGTTATACCGTCCATTCTCAAAATCAGAAGTCTTTGTAAACCTAATAGTTTGGAGATACCAACAATTTCAACTCTTAAGGCAAACGTTATTAAGAGGATTGACACAATTTGGGTTCAAAATGTAAGCTTGTGGCATAGGACTGGGTTTTTTTTATATCCACCAGCGGCAAATATCCAAAAAGAACACAATATACCAATCAGATAGCGTGTTTTTTTTCTCAGATCTGCTCCAAGGAACATCGATGACAACATCAGAAACTGTTAGAGAAGAAATTAATAGGTATGCGCTAGACATCGTTAAAATGACTGAGGACTTCGACGTGGTGGCTTGGTGGAGACAAAATGAGCAAAATTACCCTAAGCTGTCAAAATTTGCTTTTCAACGAAATAAGCAACGAAACGTGAGTTTTCTGGCGGAAACATTATACGAGAAGAGGAATAGACTTGGCCCTGAAACACTATGAAAAAAAATGTTGTCCCACTTAACAAAACAACCATATGAAGAATACCAAATAAATAAAAAAAATAGTATGAGCTCGCTATTAAAAAATTTTTAAAAGTAATTTTTTATATTAAATTTTTATATTAAATTTTTTGCACTAAAACACTTATTCTGCCTAAAGGTCAGTGAACAATTTCTCCTCGATTACTTCAATAGAGTTAGTTGCTTAGAAAGAGAATGACGCACGTACAAAGCTCAATCGACTATGGCTAACTCATACAATCACAAAAAAAAGAAAAATTTAAAAAAAAAAAAAAATTTTTTCGGGTTTTGAACCCTAACATATTTTATTAATTTGGTTTTTGCTCCGTACATATATCAACTGAGCTACATACACTCATCATCATCATGCTTCGGGAAAGTAAATATATAAACATTGCGGTGGTAATGCGGTGCCTACGATATTCAAATGCGGTAGTAGGCGGTAGTACGATGTTGAAATGCGATCATTGCGGTAATGCGGTGTATGCGGTGTTGCGGTGTAAGTATAATACTTACTCATACCGCAATTTTTATAAGTATACTTAAAGTCAAAAAAACAGCACCGCATGCAGTTCTCTGGTCGTAATCTCAATATATCCGATGTGGTGTAGGCAGGGACCACTGTAAAGCAACGGATGATCTATAACCTCAATAGACACAACATGTCATGGGCACCATATGGTAGCAGAACACGGCAGCTATGAGTGAGGTAGCCTTTAAGCTTCCTCCAGAGATTGCGAGACAATTCTGGCCCACTTAGGTTAGGCTCGGTTGGTGCGAAAACGCAAGTTCGATCCCAACGAGGTCTGGTCGGAGACAACCCCTATGTCAACGCGTCGGAATTCGTGTGCGAGACATAAGCCAAAGCCAGGGGTCTGCTATAGCCACCAGCAACTAGGCGGAAACTCCCAAATCACAAATGCGATCAATCCTCGATTCCGGGAGCACCTTGGGACGAGTTTATACACACTTTAGGCGTCAGCAGTGTCTCATTGGAGAGGTACTTATTAGATGTAATTCACTTTTCCTACATGGAACTAGTGGTGCCAACCTAGATTGGAATTTATACATTCATAAGCCAGTGTCAGCTATAAAAATTAACAATATTTACCCCAGAGGGGATGACACCACCGACGATATGTATGTTTTCCACCAGGAGTTTGGATTTTCTCCAACAGGCAGCCTGAACCAATGTACGACACGGAATAGGACACTGAGATAGCTGTGTGCTTGGCCGAGATCTAGGTATGAAAAACTTGTTCACTCAGCCTGCAATTATGCGAAAGGCTAACACACAAAATACTCACAATTGGTTTCTTTGTCTTATTATTGAAAAAAACTTCACAATTCTTGTGCAACGCTACTAACACATACACACAAACGTATGTATAAGCGTGAGTAGCTAGGTTAGGTTAAACACTTTAACGATTTTCGCGAAAGATTTTAATTGCACATCTGCACACTTTGACGGCCACGAGGAGAAAAGAACGAAGTGGCTGCCTCATGGACCCAGGAAGTCAGTGTTCATGCGAATTTTCTTTTCACTTGCTTTCCTTTACACACAATTCGGAGAATAAGAAGAGACAATCATATGGCGATCTAGTTGGGGCTGCCAACTTGGAGCCAGGTATTCAGTCAAAAAAAGCTGAATGATATGTTGAAGCAAGCAGTGCAAAACTGGAAATCATTATATTTGAAAAAAAAAAAAACGATTCAAACGACAAGCGAAATATATTACACTCCCCTGCCAAAATCACACTTTGGGGTTAAAAACACCAAAGAGGGATACACGCTTGGAGTGACTAATTAACATGCGATTATCGTTCAATATCTTTCTCATGACATTTTTCCATACAACTACCCTGACAATTCTCATAATAGCTACTGCCAAGTTTAATTCTAATTCGAAAGAGTGTCCTTCAAAGCGAATGACACGATCTTCTTACAAACTTTGTAATAATTGACAAGTAGCACTGCTGGTAGTCATTTGAATATCACTCAAAAGGCGATCTTTGGATACGATGCGATGTAAGGGCTTAACTGGGAGTTGGGACAAATCAGGTGGGAACTGCCTGGTTGAGCAGTCCGCTATTCTGCGAACTTTTTAGCTTGTGCCGATGAATAATGCACGATCTTTTTGGTTATTTTGGGTAGCCAAGGAGGTGCAACTGAACAAGGCGACAGCAGCAATATTCATATCTTCTGCTTCATCAAGCTCCTCTTCTTCCTCATTATGGAGATGCTCAGTTATTTTGTGCGCTTGACTTCTTCCTGGCATACTTTTTGGAAGAAAAGTGGAAAAGGGCTTGACAATAGTTATCATAAACCGCTCGCGAGTGCGTACTATATGTCGCAGATGTGAAACTGAGAAAATTGGTACATATAAAGTTTCATGTTGAATGTCCGGAAGCAGATTAGCTCTTAGCACTTCCAACATGGCAGGATCAGATATCGGTGACGTTAATTTGTCAACTAGTGCGACGATGGATTCATAGAATGAATCAAAAGATTCGTTAGGTTTTTGTTTTCGTTGAGCTATTGCAGAACGAATCTGTAAATCAGTTCTTCCATCTTTGAACTGAGCCTTGAGAGCTGAGCTTAGTTGGGCCCAAGTTACTAGTCGTACGCTTTTGTGGTAGTGCCAAAACCATTCACTAGCACTGTCCTCAAAAAGATGGCTCGCATAGCTAGCTAATATCTCCAAATTGTTATCTAAAGTCTGCTTTGTGAGTGCTTCTATGCGATACACGAAATCATCGACAGACATTGACGAGTTTCCAGAAAAACGCAATTTTCAGTTGGCGATAATTTGACCTATACGATCAGGACATATTTGAGCTGATTGTTGCGAGAACTGTGGCGAAACTGATGGTCTATGTTCATTTGAGTGAAGATTTTCTGCACCTAATGATTCTCTGAAATAATTGTTCAAACGTCTGATTCTGCAAAGGTTGAGAGCCTCACATAGCGTTTGCTGCCGGGGGATTATAGGTCTGAACTGATAACCTTTGAAAGCTTGAGTCATTTGTGTCATGGTTTGTGACATCTGTGACAATTGTGACATTACCTGTGGCATAACCTGACTCATTTGAGCTATTCCCTCCGCCATAGGATTCGGTAAATTGGGTTCTATATTTTCAGCTGAGTTATTTGTAGCTTGATTAGCTGAAAAATCTCCGTCCAAGGGAACTAATGGAGGATCAGTCTCTCTAATGCTGGATACCGTTCGCGATCGTGTCAAAGGCATGGCTCTAGGAAATGCGAATTGCGAATTTGGTCCCAAAGTAGTGGCTAGTTCCTCTGCTAAGTTCGGTGTAGACGGTTGCAAACTCGTGAGACAAACTGGACAGACAGATATTTCACCGCCTCGAGTATTAAAACAAACAGTATGAAACGAATGGTTACAAATAGTTATTAGCACTTGCGCTTAATCTTGAATACTTCTCACGCAAATTCCAAAAATTGCCCTATTTTCTTGATGTTGGTTCAAACTTTCTGAACTTCAAAAAATGGACATTCTGCGCTAATAGGAATTTAAATTTAATCATTTACTTATAAACCTAAGTAACTATTGATGCTCGAAAAATAGGAAAAATCAAAAATTCATAAATATTGGGTTAACCATGCAACACTTTCATAAAATAGTATAGCAAAACAGATTCATCAGTTAAGAGAAAGAGAAGGATTAATGTTGGCAACGTCAGGGGTAAAGGGACTACATAATAGCTTAACGCCATATACGAGTATCCAATATTACGTAACAATGCTCAACTAATATTAAAGAGTTAAACCCTTTACAGTGCTGGGCAATCCAACACAATAACATATCGCCGATTGAAAGAAAACAGATTGGATAATAACCCTTTAAAGTGTGGTGAATCCATCACGTTAACATATTACCACTTGGAAGAAAACAGGTTGGACAATTACCCTTTAAAGTGTTGTGGAATCCAACACCTTAACATATTGCCACTTGGAAGCATTATTGATAGAAAGTGAAAGAAGGAAAATTGATCTATACTGCAAAAAGGATAATGACAGTCCTGTTCATAAAGTAATTGTCCGCGGGTCAGGTCGTAGCTCTAGTCCACTAATAAACCCTGAAATCAAGCAGGGACTTACACAATGATCAGCGGAACAAGGAATTGTTAACAAATTATCAAAATGATTCATTTTTTCTGGTAGGCTGTAGATCTGGTCCACATAAAAACCTAAGTCCAAGACAAAAAGTTCTCCTCTTGACTAGCAACTTAAAGGAACTCACTTTGCTGGTAAAAGACGTTTTCACATATCCACCAACTAGTGATATAATTTTGATTTATATAGAGCGGGGGCATTAAAGTTATTTTAGAAACTATTAAGCAATCCAGCCAACTCCAAATCAAAATTTAGGACAAGGGAAGGAAGACAAGGGAATAAAGTGGAAGGATTTTAAGTCGAAGATGTTGTGGACTTAACTAAGAATAATTTCTAAGTCGGGGCAAGCCGAATCTGGCTGAATCTGGCCCCACGTTGGGCGCCATATAAAATTATATAACTGTAGCATGCAACGTGTATAATTGATAGAGCAGATGGTAGCTAGCTTTTGGCAGAGCACGCGCTGGCTTCGGCTTTTTTCTCTGGTCGGCTGGGGTGAGTTCAGGAAATATTACTAACATATTAGAAGCTCGTATGCTTATGTCATAATTTCATAAAAATATTCGCGTGCTATATAGGGAACGGGGGGAGGCTAGACGGGAGTAGGATGGTTAGGCTGCAGTATAGGTACAGGACAGAAATGAAAAGTTGAGATGAATCTACAAGGCTTTGTTGTTTATGTTTTCACAAAGCTGTGAGAACGCCCACCCTACCATGATCCTTTAGGGCCGAGAATAAGTAGAAACAGAAAAGGATCCCTTCAACAAAGCTTATCGCTTAATACACTATCTCATTACGCTGCTGCATGGTTTCGCCCAAAAACAAGATACTCTAAAACATATTCATTTCAAAGTAAATTATATTATAAAATTTCATAATTCGACGGTAGGAACAAGTTAAGACTAAACATTATGATTGGGCTAAACCGAATTTAATACAAAGTGTATCGATAAGGGGATTATGTTCTATGTAAACCTACAAGGCATAATATATTAAAGGTTGTGGTATATAAACTATAAAGAAAATATAAATGAACTTATGCTATAATATTAGAGATATAGAAATGCGACTTCATTGTTTGGATAAGCATAAGGCAAATTAAGTAAAGGTGAACTCTTATTTATAAAAACTTAGGCAAAACGTTTTAAATCTATGAGTGGAATTTAAAGTTAATACATCCTATGATGGACTCAGTTTGGTTTCTCAAAGACAAATTTCATTTGTAAATTGAATATGAATGGCAATTTAATTCAATATGGTTATACGCTATCAAATTAGACGGATTGAGATTTGATCCACATCTTACTCTTTTGCTTAGTTAAGCGATTTCTTTAAGCAAACCCAAAATTAAATACAGCAAAGCATTTACGGCAAGGTTTTCCTCCCACGCAGAAAGATCTTTCGTTGTGTAGGCCGGTACTGGAAAATGGTGATTAGGTGATGCTTAAAGACATGAGGTATGACGAATAACACTGTAAATTAACATAAATTAGTTTATATTCACTTCTAATTATTTGCCTTTGACCATTTGTATGAATTCTCTTTTTGGCTAAGCAGTTATGTGGCTCGCGTTGCCGGATTAGATAAGATTTTTATATTAAATCACTCTTCTTAACAAAATTATTAAACTCTATACCACTAAAGAGTATTCATAGTCGGTCTTAAACTGGATTAACGACACTAAAATTATTATCAATAGGCTGGGCAGGTTATGTACACCATGTAGTCGTACCCTCAATATATCCGATGTGGTGTAGGCAGGGACCACTGTAAAGCAACGGATGATCTATAACCTCAATAGACACAACATGTCATGGGCACCATATGGTAGCAGAACACGGCAGCTATGAGTGAGGTGGCCTTTAAGCTTCCTCCAGAGATTGCGAGACAATTGTGGCCCACTTAGGTTAGGCTCGGTTGGTGCGAAAACGCAAGTTCGATCCCAACGAGGTCTGGTCGGAGACAACCCCTATGTCAACACGTCGGAATTCGTGTGCGGGACATAAGCCAAAGCCAGGGGTCTGCTATAGCCACCAGCAACTAGGCGGAAACTCCCAAATCACAAATGCGATCAATCCTCGATTCCGGGAGCACCTTGGGACGAGTTTATACACACTTTAGGCGTCAGCAGTGTCTCATTGGAGAGGTACTTATTAGATGTAATTCACTTTTCCTACATGGAACTAGTGGTGCCAACCTAGATTGGAATTTATACATTCATAAGCCAGTGTCAGCTATAAAAATTAACAATATTTACCCCAGAGGGGATGACACCACCGACGATATGTATGTTTTCCACCAGGAGTTTGGATTTTCTCCAACGGGCAGCCTGAACCAATGTACGACACGGAATAGGACACTGAGATGGCTGTGTGCTTGGCCGAGATCTAGGTATGAAAAACTTGTTCACTCAGCCTGCAATTATGCGAAAGGCTAACACACAAAATACTCACAATTGGTTTCTTTGTCTTATTATTAAAAAAAACTTCACAATTCTTGTGCAACGCTACTAACACATACACACAAACGTATGTATAAGCGTGGGTAGCTAGGTTAGGTTAAACACTTTAATGATTTTCGCGAAAGATTTTAATTGCACATCTGCACACTATGACGGCCACGAGGAGAAAAGAACGAAGTGGCTGCCTCATGGACCCAGGAAGTCAGTGTTCATGCGAATTTTCTTTTCAGCTTGCTTTCCTTTACACACAATTCGGAAAATAAGAAGAGACAATCATATGGCGATCTAGTTGGGGCTGCCAACTTGGAGCCAGGTATTCAGTCAAACAAAAGCTGAATGATATGTTGAAGCAAGCAGTGCAAAACTGAAAATCGTTATATTTGAAAAAAAAAAAAAAAGATTCAAACGACAAGCGAAATATATTACATATTTGTTGTTAAGTAACACTTACTGACGGATAGTTGCCTAATAATTCTATTGGTTTTCCCAGCAGATTTAGTAAGTTGATCATTCCAAGTCAATGGGCGGGTTCAGCAGAATAATTTTTCCCTGAGCAAGTAGCATAATGCATCAAATAGTTTCTGCTGAACGAATTGCTACATTTTCAACAACGCCGCGGGGCGGTGAATTCTGAAATGGTGGCGAAGACTCATTTGCGATTCGTGTTTACGTGAATTCTGCATATAAAAAGTAACAATTAGATTTAATTATATTAAAGAATTTATTGTTATAATTTACAGCCGATGCACAAAATGAACATGTTTTTATCGATAGCAAATTTACTATTGGTGGGAGCATTTCAAAGTATCGTACTATTTCTTCGATACATGCTCCTCTATCATGATACGTGATACTTGAGTTCAGCAGAAGGATCAGTGCGAATTTATACTTGATCAGGGAGCAAGTTGGTCTGCTGAACAAGGCCATTGTGTCATTAAATGTTATGCCTAGATTTAGTGCTTGCGATTTATATTCTAAGGGTGTATTGCCAATTGTTAGTTTAGCAAGATCTCTTATACTGATTAATTTTTGTATATCATTAGGCATTTGCACTTTGCTGGATTTACAGTCCCAGCAGTCCATTACGCTTAGCCCAATCATTAACACCACATCACCAAACATACATTTGGATATAATCTGCGTACATGTAGACATAACAATTACTCAACAAGTCAGGAAGGTCATTTACATATAAAAACAAGAAAGAGTGTTGCGGTCGAGTGCCCCGACAGCATAATACCCTGTCCCAAGTGATGTAGTTTTTTTTAAATTTATTTCAATAAATAGGCAGGCGCACTTGCAAGTCTTCGGTGTTTTTGCTCGGACCTCATTGTGGTACACAGAATAGATAGATGTTGGGCCTAACTGAATATATATTAAGTCACTAGGTTCAAACTTAAAAAATGTAGCTCTGACAGTTTTTCGCGGTAAGAAGAAAATGGAGGAGGAATTTGCCAAACCTGGAGCATACTTGATCTGGGAACGGTGTACACCTACATACATACAAAAAATTGTGGCTCTACCTCTTAGGGTCTGTGAGATCCGCGCGCTTTTACATAGAGAGTGACAGTTTTTCGCTGCTAAATGATGGAGGATGTGGAGTTTTCCAAATCTGAAACAAACTCGATGTGGCTATATATACACCTACAAAAATGCAAAAAGGGCATAGCCGGATTTGTAGGGCAATCGGCCCCCAACGCTTTTAATTTTTTGAGTATGCAGTTTTAAAGTACATCAACCGAATGTAATTTAGCGATTTTTTGTAAACTTCTAGTACCAACCCTGAATTTTTAACAGCGATTTTTATCATTTCAACCACAAGGCTTTTTCGAGCTATCTAACCATTAAAAAATTCCAAGTTTTTTTTTGGTCAAAACTGGCATGTATACCCTCCCCCAGGAGAGTTTTTCAGATTTTTGATCTGAAAACCGCGACGTACAAAAATCCGCGAAATTTTTAACACCATTTTTTTAAGACTTCTAGTTGAGGTTCCACTTTCGTTTTTTTCATGTCCAATTGTCGTTCCTAGATACAATTTCTCTAATTTTTTCAGAATTTTAAAAGTTGTGGAAGGTGGTTAAAATTAATTAAAACAATAAAAATATAAATTAATTTGTAAGTTGTCACTTTCTGTTATGTTGTCACTTTCTTTTTTTATAATTTAATCAAGTTATACACAGTAAAGGGTTCACTTCATCTTCAAGATGGGGTGAATGTGGAATCAGAGGTCGAAAATGAAGAATTCTGATTCACCGGCCCGCCAATGACAGTACCTTGTGGTTGCATACTTGTCAACAATGATTTATATATTTTTTTTAATTAATTTATATTTTTATTGTTTTAATTAATTTTAACCACCTTCCACAACTTTTAAAATTCTGAAAAAAATTAAAAAAATTGTATCTAGGACCGATAATTGGACATGAAAAAAAACGAAAGTGGAACCTCAACTAGAAGTCTTAAAAAAATGGTGTTAAAAATTTCGCGGATTTTTGTACGTCGCGGTTTTCAGATCAAAAATCTGAAAAACTATCCTGGGGGAGGGTATACATGCCAGCTTTGACCATGTAATGCACTTGTAGCATCCAGCTAGAGAGTGGGTGGAGCGCCTCCTATTGGAATGTTCGTTAACATTGGCCTTGCCAAGTAGTGCGGTTACATAATGAGAGAATCGTTGCATTAACAGCCTCTCTCTTCTCTCAGGAAAATGGCGAAGGCCCTGTTAAGAGGTTTCATGCTGAGGGCCAAATCTGTAAACCAGAAGATCGCTTTAGAACTTAGAGCTGAACAGTTCACAAATCAAACCTTCTTTGCAAACAGTACCTATTTTCGAGTGTGGTGCAAACGAATAAAAAAATATAGTTAAAGTGAAGTTGCAGTGTATGGAAAAAAAAAACATACTTGACTTACAAGCAATTAATCAGCTGCTTATCTGGTGAGTGAGAAGAGAATTAGGAAGTTATTTTTGGTAGAGCAAAATTGATTTTGCCCCATACAGTAAATTCCTTTTTTTCATGGTAAGAGAGTTTTTGTGTTCAAACATTCCAGGTTTGGCACCTGATCTCTCAACTCTGTTTGGGGAAATTTTCTGGCATCAGCTGTGACCCGGCAGTGGAGACTTGCGGCCCGCTCAGCTCAGTCAGAGCAGCTGTCTGGAGTTCAATTCGGGAGTCTGCAGCAAGCAGACGGCCGGGAAGCGGTCGGGCGCCAATACCGTTGATTTTGTCTGTTTGGGTCCGTTTCACCCATTAAATCGCCGCCGAACGAGAGGAAAAGCTAAATTCGCGAGTGATAGGTGACCGCCAAAAAACCCGAGAAAGCGCGGAAGGCGGGAAAAATTCCCCTCCCCCCTCAAATTCGCGCACCCAATTTTTTTTGGTTAGCGATAGTCCCTTTTGGTTGTGTTCCCTCCACAACAACAAGGAGAGAACAAAAATAAAGGAGAAGCCGAAGATGTCGCAGCGGCAAAATAGTTTTTAGTTATTTAGTTTAATTTCTCCAAATTCTGGTTGTGTGTGAGTGAGTGCCAAAGCAAAATTAGAAGTGGAGAGTTGGAGAGCCTTGCCTTAATGGTTTCTCTTCCATTGTGTTCCCTTACGGAATAATGGGATTTTTTTCTCTTATCTGAGTTCCTTTTACGAATAAAATCAAATTGTTTTATTTGGCCGCGAAGGTGACTTAACTAGTGTTTCATGTGTTTGCTACCATTTTTCTTTTAAATTCGAGGTTTTCAGATTGGACATCGACACCTGGAAGCGCTTCTTCGTGGAGATGGAGAAAACTTAACAAGCCGTAAGTGAGCCCTATAAAAGTTTTGATTTATCTTTTCTTTGCATTATGGCACTTTCAAAACAAATTACCTTTAAAGTAAAATCGATCTAAATCAAAGAAAAAAAAAAAAGAAAGAGAAAAGTGGAAAACTTCACAAACATTTAACCTTCAAATACTAATTGATTCACTCCGCCCTCAAAAGAAAGAATCTTATTGAATTAAAAAACAAATTAAAGACAAGTTGAGAAATGAAAAAGCGGACACTTTCCAATTGATCCTGTTTTATTTTTGTCTTGCACAACTAAATTTTACCATTTCAATTTTAACGTAATCTTAAACTCAAATTACCTTTTATATTTTTATCCATGTTAAATGTTTAACTGAGTTTGTGCCATTTATAATTTTTTTTCATCATATATTAATTATTCTTCTTATATTTACATAACTTTATTTTTACTTTCACGTATGCGTTTTACCTTTAAGCAAAATTTTTACTGGGATATTTATAAAAGCACAAGTCTTAATGGTTATCTCAGGATGCATATTTTCAATTAGTAATAAATAGAATTTTATAATGTTTTAATTTTCTTTGTTGTTGATCTCGGCTAGCCAAGTCGCCCCTGCAGGGTTCCCTTAGAGGGGGTCATTCGATGAATAACATATGAACTGGTGCCGAATGACCAAGAAAGGGCGGGCATATCACCTCTTAAGACCAGAGGTCTAGCTGAACACCTTACAGTCTCCTTTGTCCTATCAGTATGAGTTACCCTACAGGTGTAATCTCCGCGGAAGAGTTTTTCCTTATTTTGCTTGTCGTAGCACGCGAAAATTAAAAAGATGTAATTCGTATAGGCCCTACATAAGGGGGTAGCAAGATCACCACCCCATTTGTCGACGAGCAAGAGCCGGTATAATCTCGCGTGCGCACCCTCTTATGCTTAACATCCAGCCTCGATCATAGACGGGTTATCCGTTACAACCAAAAAAAAACTTGGAATTTTTTAGTGGTTAGATAGCTCGAAAAAGCCTTGCGGTTGGCATGATAAAATTTGCTGTTAAAAATTCAGGGTTGGTACTAGAAGTTTACAAAAAATCGCTAAATTACATTCGGTTGATGTACTTTAAAACTGCATACTCAAAAAATTAAAAGCATTGGGGGCCGATTCCCCTACAAATCCGGCTATGCCCTCTGTGGCTCTACCTCTTATAGTCTGTGAGATCCACGCGTTTATACAGAGAAAAAGACAGTTTTTTGCTGTTAAAAGATGGAGGAGGAGGAGTTTTCAAAATCTGAAACAAACTCGATGTGAGTACAGTATTCACCTACATAAATGCGCAATCTTATGGCTCCATCACTTACAGTCTCTGAGATCGACGCGTTCGTACAGACGGACATGGCTAAATCGACTCGGCTGTTGATGCTGATCAAGAATATATATACTTTATAGGTTTGGAAAAGCTTCCTTCTCCCTGTTACATACATTTGCACAACTTCATGATCCCCTTTTCCCATTTTTAATGAGAACAGGGTATAAAAGCATTGGACCAAGAGCTGAATCTTTGGGAACACCACGTTTAAGATCTGTATAGATGAGGTTTCAGACTCTGAAACCAACGCCTGCTTTCTATCATACAAATGGGATTATTATTTATCAGTAAACTTATAAAATGTGACTAGCTTGGTAACGAAGATTTCGTGATTAACAGTGTCAAATGCTTTGCTGAGTCAAGAAGTGTTCTCTATTGTTCGGTGATGTTCAATATTGCCGTGGTGCAGCTTCCATGTTTCCCATAACCGGACTATTTATTACTGATTACACAGTGCAACAAATTTCAACTTTTTTAAAAACTACCATGCAACACTATGCGGAATCGATAGGGCTACCCGAACTGAGTAAAACCATTTCAGCGTTTGGCTAGATTGGTAGCACTTTTTTTTTTATGGACCCTCAAAGTTTTTGAAATTGGGTGTGATAACAAAAAAAAGGTGTCATCAGATTTGGGAATACAGCTCATTCAGTTTTAGTGATAGCTGCAAACAGTCTTCGGCAAAGTTGTAGCTGACAGTCCGCAGAATAAATTTTTCTTACAAAGATTTTCAAAAAAAATCAGGGATGCAAACCGGTTCTGAACCGAACCGGTTTTAAACCGAACCGAACCGCTTTTTTCGCTTGTGAACCGAACCGTAAACCGAACCGGTGTATTTTCAAAAATGCTGAACCGAACCAAAAACCGAAAAATAAAATGGTTCGGTTCGGTTCACATCAGCTAGGTATTGAGATACTGGCGGATATTGAGCAAAATCAGCAATTAGCTTAAAAATATTGCGAAAATACTTGGAAAAGCAGAGTTGTTGAAAAAAAGCTAAGAACATATTGTATTTTATTGTATGTATTATCCGTAGAGGGTCAACTTACTTAAAACTCAAACGTTAACTTTTTATCTTCAGTTGAGATTGGCTTGAAATAGAAAATGAGTATTTCTATGGCTGGCAGGCCTGCAAAATTCATGTTGAAAAAAAGGGAGGACGACATAGCTCAGTAATTGTCAACTCTTTGCAAAAAAGGGCTCCGCCTGTTTTTGAACTGGATTTCCTAGATTCCAGGAATCAAACTTGCTATCAGAAGAAGGAAAAAAGGTAGCTAAATCTCATTTAATGTTAATATACAACAAAATTACAAACGTTAATAAAAACATAACGGATAATTTCTTTGAACTCGGTAATGCTTGCCAAACAACTCAATAACAGGGATTCAATTCCATGAAAAAGTAAAATATCGATTGTTAGCGTTTACCTAAACATTATTATATGTTGGAATTTTTATCAGAAAAATCAACTTAAGCATATCTTGAATAGTGTTAGCAGTTTCACCCACACAAGTGTCAGTAGAATGAATATTTTCCACATTGGAGTTTGACCAAAGATGTTTTCGTCACTTGATATGTAAAGTTGTAGGATTTCAAAGCGAAATGAGAACTTTGGTACGGAAATTGCCGTCGAAATTTTGTACAAACCCGATTAACTGAAAACCTAAGTCTTAGTTAATAAATAATCCGAATACTTGTTCTATAGTTATTTAAATGAAAAAAGAGCAAACCGAACCGAACCGAACCGTAACCGCGGTTCAGTAAGCCCAAAAAACCATGCAATGAACCGAACCGGCGGTTCAAAAACTGCGTGAACCACTGAACCGAACCAGTCCTTATATCCAAGTGGTTTGCATCCCTGAAAAAAATTATATTTTCCGGGAGTTTTTCTTAAAAAACTTTTTTGAAAAATCGATTTTTTGTACTTTTTCGAGTATAACTTTAAAAAATCAAAATTTTTGGCATACATTCTTTGGGAAAAATGAACCTTTTGAGATAACAAACATCTGTTCTGAACAAGGTTTTACAATCTGAACACTTCCACATCCTCTAAATCGGCCCCAAAAGTGTGTATATCCAATAAAAATCAGTTTTTTGTTATCATTCTTCATTATGTTCTCAAGTTTTTTTTACCAAAATAGCAGCTAATTAGTTTTTTCAAGCTGTTAGAGCAAAACACTATTATCTAACCCATTGAAAATGGGTAAAAGGGGATCATGAAGTTGTGCAAATGTATGTAACAGGGAGAAGGAAACATTTCCGACCCTATAAAGTATATATATTCTTGATCAGCATCAACAGCCGAGTCGATTTAGCCATGTCCGTCTGTCCGTCCGTCTGTCCGTATGAACGCGTCGATCTCCGAGACTATAAGAGATAGAGATACAAATTTTTGCATGTACATAGATATAGGCGTAACTCGACTGCAATGGTCTTACTTGTTTTCTTAGTAGTTTAAAGCGTCTGTGGTGTTCATTAGTTTTATATCGAATTCCTCTTCAGGCTTGATCTGGAGATATGTAATGTAGGAACCGTTCCGACTTTTGTAATTAGAGTAAGAAAAAAAGGTTCTTTACCTAACGTTTTCCAGCAGGTCGCTAAAACCCTCTACCCAAAAATTGGCAGGTCTCATTAGAGGAATCCATGTCCGATCCCAGAATGATCCAAATTATATTTGGTTCAAGCATACAGCAAAGTATCCATAAGTATCCTTCAGAAAAACAAAATGGGGAGGGTTTTAGTCTACGTTTGAAAACCATATTCTTATGATTCGGAATGCGAGTCACCCCCTAGAACTAGAAAATGCAGTGAACGAGTTAAACAATTATGGCCATTGGCCCAGCGGTCAGTGAACTGGACTGTTGGGCGGGAGGTCTCGGGCCCAGCGGTCAGTGAACAGGACTGTTGGGTGGGAGGTCGCGGGTTCGATCCCGCCTCTGAACATCTAATAATAAAAGTTTTTATCTTTCTTAACAAAATAGCTTTTACACATGCGGTCACCTTTACCAGCTATTGGCGCCAGCTGTGAAGTAATCTACCCATTAAAAAGCTAATTCTTAAACTTTACCGTTCGGATTCGGCTTTAAACTGTAGGTCCCTTTCTCTTGTGCGAAAAATTTAAAGGACACATGCTGCAGACAGTACAGTAACTGCCTGACTTGACATTTTGTAATGTGTATTAAGCTGTGATGCATACAGTACATAAACTGTTTGCAATTGGTCGTCGCAACTAGCACTTGAACCAGTTGGACTGCGGAGAGGGTATCCTTTGATGTGCACAATTGAGATTCTGAAGACACAGCGACAGATTCTCTGCTGGGTGGGATGGGAGAAATAAGTAGCAGTTCTTTGGTTGTACTGAGGCTGATTTTACTGAGTAAACTTGCGGCTATTTATATGGTAACAATGGGTCATTATTAATAAATTATAATCAAAATAGTGAAAGTGTTGATCTGGTGTGTGTAGAAATTAGGTGATTGCAATGGTCAGCAATTTCATTAGTTGCTTGCCCTCTGCGTGCAAATAGCTTTGTCAGCAGAAGTTTGATTTACTGACAAATTGGCTCATTGACTGACGTGTGTGTAGTATAGCTAACTCAGCTGAAAACAGCGTCGCTGTGTGTTCTGACCTGCCTTAATGTGTTTTGTTTGTTTTGTGTGCGACTTAACACTTAGCTTGGCCCCTTAGGAGCTGTATAGCCAATTTTACATTTACAATCGATGCCTATAAAGAGAATTCTTTTTCTTTATTGGCCATCACAACTGTTTGACGGTCCCGGCCTCTGCAATTAATGCTCTCCATAGTCAGCCGCCTTTGATTCTTCGTCCATCCTGGTGACAAGGCCTAACCAGCGCAGACGCTGTTGCTTTATGCCGATGTGTCCCCATAGAGCTCATACAGTTCGGTATTCTTCTGAATGCGAAAGTCATCGTCAACTTTTAAGGGTCCATAAATCCTCCGAAGAATTTTTCATTCGAACACGCCAATCGCCGCTTCATCCGCTGCTGTCATTGTCTATGCCTCTGCGCCGTATTGCAGGGATGGATTGATAAGCGACTTGTATAGGGCTAATTGCTTAGCCCGTAATAGCATCGGTTTGCAAGAGTGATTCTTCGTCGGATTTTCAGACTGATGTTGTTGTCGCTGGTTATCGTCGTTCCGAAGTAGACAAAAACCTCTTCAACTTTAATGTTGTACCCTCCCATTGTAACAGATTGTCCAAGGCTTGTAGACTTCTGTTTCCAAGATACTAGGTATTTTGTCTTGTTCTCGTTTACCGCCAAACCCATTAGCTCAGACAGAAGAGCGCAACAGACCGCCTTACGTTTGGAAAGGGCCTGTGACGCTACCACGGCTAGAGGGAAGCCTTATAGACGGCATGAACCTACGAGAACGAGCGTATTGCCGATGCCCGACGTGCGTGCCTCCGCCGACCATGACCCTTGGGGGTCATACAAAATAGTCGTTAAACGACTCTATGCCAATAAACAGGCCACACCAAGCAATCCGTGTGAGCTGAAAAAGATTGTCGAAAATCTCTTTCCGACTCGCTTGCCTGAATCACCAATGCGACCTTGCGCTTTCGATCCAAATACAATAGAAACTATCACAGACACAGAAATACTAGCGGTGGCCGTGAACCTCCAGCCCAATAAGGCACCTAGCACAGATGGTGTTCCTAACCACGAATTGAAGCTAGCCATGACATTGTATCCCGCAGAGTTTGCGAACATATTCAACGCGTGCCTCCGAGAAGGCATTTTTCCATCCATCTGGAAGAAATAGCTATTGGTACTCCTTCCTAAGCTCGAAGAGGCCATTAGTGCAGCTGCATGGCTTTCGCCAAACCAGTTCGGTTTTAGGAAGGCAAAGTTAACGGTGGATGCGATTGACAAGGTGGTCACAATTGCACGCAGTGCTATAAAGGGCTCAAGCTGGAAACGAGGATCCAAGGAGTACTGTCTGGTGGTCACCCTAGACGTGAAAAACGCGTTTAACAGCGCTGACTGGAACCGAATATTAAGCGCTTTAGGTGAATTTGGTGTTCCGCATTACCTCCTGGCCATAATTAGATCGTACTTCAGTGGCAGAGTCCTTAAGTATTCCACGGCAGACGGAAATAAAACTCATGAGGTATCTGCAGGTGTTCCACAAAGCTCCGTGCTGGGACCTGTCCTATGAAATGCCATGTAAGACAGGGTCCTCCTCCTTCCTCTTCCTCCACTTAGTCGGTTTTGCGGATGATGTTGCTATTGTTACCGTAAGTAAAGTGCTTCGAAGGACAGAGGAGACGTGCAACGCTGGCATTAAGAGTATCCACCAATGGCTTAGCGTGGCAGGCCACGAGCTAGCGGGGAAAAAAAAAAAAAAACAGAGCTATTAAGCAACCGTAAGAAGGTGGAATCAGCTTGGGTCAGTATTAATGGCACAGCAATCAAATTCAAAAGAGCCATTAAATATCTTGGAGTAATGCTAGGCACAAGGCTGTGCTAGAGAACATCTAGCGTACGTCGGAGAGAAGGCAGCAAAATCAAGCAGCACCTTAGCTAGAATCATGCTGAACTCACGTGGACCAAAACGGGGGCGAAGACGACTTTTGGCGAGTGTCACTAAGGCCACAATTCTATATGCAGCGCCAATCTGGCATCGTTCCATGGTGTTCGCTAGCTACATAAGAGACGTAAAAGAAAAGAGTGGGCCAAGATGAAAGCGAGGAGTGCACATACTGCGAAGAAGGCACTGTGGAAGACGCCTGGCACGTCTTGTTCGTGTGTAAACGGTTTGAGGCTGAAAGGACGGAACTATCCAGGGTGATGGGTGGCGATATAGCCGAAGAAAACTAAGTCCCATACATGCTGATGTCGAAGGAAAACTGGGAGGCTACTTGTGATTTCGCAGCTACCATTATGGCTAAGCTTCGGAGGCTGGATGTGCAACTTAGAACCAGGGAGTAGGCTGGTCATCATACCTTGCGGCCGTCCCGCAGGTTTAAGATGTTTCTGTCTAATTTTCTGTACCATGTTGTTATGTATGTATACAGTAGTTCTTGTTACCTTAACAATAAAATAATTAAAAAAAAACAAGACTGCTTCCCAATCTCTGAAAATGCCCTGCTTACCGCTCGTTCGGTGTGTTCGATAATGGCAATATCATCGGCATATGCGAGTAGCATAAGACCTTTATGAATAAACGCGGCCTTTTTGTTGGCATGTGGGCACTGGCACAGTATAAATTCCATCAGTAGATTAAAGAAGTCACACGATAAGGTATCGCCCTGCCTAAAACCACTTTTGGTATCAAATGGTTCGGAGAGGCTCTTTCCAATTTTGACGGAGCTTTGCGTGCTCAACGTCATCCTGCAAGACGAACGTAATTTGCTGGAACACCTAATGTAGACAGGGCTTCGAAGAACCTTGACCTTATCGGTGTGTCAAAGGCTGATTTATAATCAACAAAAAGGTGGTGTGTTTTGATGCCTCTCTCATAGGTCTTCTCTAGGATTTGTCGTAATGTGAAAAACCTGGTCTGTGGTGGATTTACCAGATCTAAAGACTCACTGATAAGGTCTAATCAGTGTATCAATAAACGGCTTTAGACGTTCACAAATAATGCGGGACAGAACCTTACATGCGATGGGGAGGAGACTGATCCCGTGGTAGTTGGCACAAACTACAGGGTCTTCTTTTTTAAAGATTGAACAGAGAACACTTAGATTCCAATAGTCGGGCATGTTTTCGTCAACCCATATACGGCACAGAAGTTCTCCAGTCTTGAACAATTCAGCGGGCAGCTCGTCAGCGCCAGGTGATTTGTTGTTTTTTAGACCTTATCGGCGGGTCTGTCTCTATGTTGTCGATTGGTGGCATCGATACTTCTCTAGAGGCGACATCATGTTCATCATCACCTCCCAGTAGGTTGGAGAAGTAACTTCTCTATTTGTTAAGTGCCACTTGCGGATCTGTGACCAGATTCCCGTGTTCGTCTTTGCACTGTGCTAACCTGGGCTTAAAACCTTCCGCTAATTGCTTAATTATTTGGTAGAATTTTTGAGACTCACTCATGCCGAATAACCTCTCGACTTCCTCGCTCATGCGCCTTTCCTGCTCATTTTTTTTTCTTTTAAAAAGCTGCTTCTTATCTTTCCTTTTCTCCCGATATCGCTCCTTAACAGCCCGCGTCGCTCCCGACTGCAGAGTTCTCCTGTAGGCTACGTCTTTCTCTGCGGCGACACTCCTCATCGTACCAAGACCGCTTTCGAGGGCAGCCGTACTCATGGAGAGTGATATACGATTACACTGTTCGCATATGTCGGAAGGGAATGGCGGAGTTTCCCTGAGCAGCAGAGGGAGTTTGGCTAAGTAGGCTTCAGAGGTCCCTTGTGATTGCAGCTACGCGACGTTAATCTTTTGAACGTGAGGCATGTGCCACACTGAGCCGAGTGCGTACCTTGGCTGCGACAAGGCAAAGATCCGAGTCTATATTGGATCCTCGAATCGCGCGCACGTCTAAAACACTCGATGAATGCCTTCCGTCGATCACAGCGTAATCAATCTGATTTCGGGATCCGGCCCGCAGCAAAGTCTATCAGCCTCTCTCCATTATCGGAGGTTGTTTCATGAAGTATAATTCGGCCGACTGTCGAACCAAAAACTCCTTCTCTCCCGATTTTCGCGTTAAAATCGCCAAAGCACGATCTTTATGTCGTGATCGAGGCGGCAAGCCGCTCTCAACTGGTGTAAGGCTGATGACAGAATGGCGCAGTTTATCACTCACTGCAAAGCCGCGCCCAAACTCGTGCTTGGAAGCATGCCCGCTGTAGTAGATCTTCCAGGTGGTGGTGTTTCTGTTCTGTTTCTATTTTGGTGGAGTTATTTTCTAGCTCCCTAGTCCAATCCATCGCATTTATTGGAGTGCAGTAAAGTCCGATGAATATTCTTGAGAACATTCACCAAGGCGATATCATCGCCATCACTATTGAGGGTGTGGACATTCCGGGTGCATATCCTCAAATCGTGGTCCTTAAAACGTTTACGTGGGTCGTCGTCAGAGGGGGTCCGTATCCGAGGCATTGTAGTCGCAGTTTTCACTGGTGGAAATTTTTTACGGTGGTGGGTACCAAATCCGACGCACTAACCCTATATATTAGGGAAGGGGCGGGACGCCGCTCACGTTAGTCGCGAGCTTTGCAAATGCATCGCTGTGCTTCCGGTGGTCACCACGAGGAGGTTTGAGTCGGCTTGAGAAGCAGTAAGCCAGGATCACTCCGGGTCTGCCAAGTTGAACCGATCAGCAGCTTTTTCTGACCACATATGACCCCACATATAAAGAGAAATGCCCTCTTAGAAAATCGAGAAAAGATAACAAGACAGAACGTTGCAGAGTAGTGGACCGACTTCGAAATAACCAGTACAATTGAGATACACATACAAAAACATTCACATACACAAGGGCTGCGAGTCCAATGAGGACACGAAAGAAGAAGTAAGGTTTCGTAAGGTCCCTTCCACAAAAAGCCCAGACTACAATCTAAAGGCTATTGAAGCCTTCACAGAGATTAACGAGAAAGAGTACGTGTCTTTTTAGATACTCACTTCCCGGGAAACATCTCCATGAAAGAACGTGATGACCAAGAGAACTGCTATCACCCACGCGGCTCTCTCTGGGTAGAGACCAAGAAAACTGTTTTCTTTCAAATCCCCCGGGCCGGATAGTATTTATCCAATATTCCTGAATTAAGGGAAAATCATAACCATACGGGGTATATCCCACATGCTTGACGTAGAGCAAAGATATTCTTCATCCCCAAGGCAGGGAAGAAGGATATAACTAGCCTTAAGTCTTTCATACCCATCAGCTTGGCATCGTTTTTATTGAAAACGATGGAAAAGATGGTGGAAAACAGCATACGCAGTTCGCTATTAAAAGACGCAGCCCTTCAGCCAACACAGCACGCGTATAGAGCAACCGTTCAACAGACACGGCCCTGTATCAGCTCGGGAAGATGATAAAAAAAATGCAGAAAGTAGAGATAAGAAAGTGGCTTTGCGCGTTCCTAGATTTTGAGGGAGCATTTGACAACACATCCTAAAGTGCTGTCAAGATTGCTCTTATCAGAAGAGGAATAGGCCCCACAATGGGCAGATGGATGGATGTATTTACTTTTACGATGCAGGGAGAGAGAAAATACGTCACAACTAAAGGACCCCCTCAAGGAGGAGCTCTCTCCCCACTGTTGTGGGCCTTCTTGTCGCTGCACTCTTAGGAAGACTTGCGTACCAGATGACATCGTTAAATCGACCCAATAACACCGGAAAAGGTGGTCAAATATATTGGCGTCGTCTTTGACAAAAAGCTAAGGTATCACAAGCACATAGAAAATACACTCAGCAAGTGTACTTGGCCACTATTCACATGCAGGAGCATAGCCGGAAAGCCGTGGGGCTTTGATCCCCTCATGGCAAGACCGATGCTCACGTATGGAGCTGTTGTGTGGGAAGATAGAGCAATTCTCCTCAAAGTAAGGACGCAGTTGAAAATGTAACAAAGGCTAGCATGAGTATGCATAAACAGAGCCATGCGTACCTGTTCGACAGCGGCCCTTAAGATCCTGATGGAGATAACACCGCTCCACTATACCATCTGCTAGAAGAAAAAAGCCACATTGCTCAGACTGAAGCAGAAGGAGTAAAACGAAACTACATAGTAAACCTCAGGGAGGTTGTACGGAGAAGAAAATCCCTATAATCTTTTAACCCAGAGACGAGATGGTGGCAGAGTTCCACGTCGACTGAAATTTCACTGTACACAAAAGTAATAAGAGAGATTGGATCTCACTAGAAGAGACATATAAAATGCAGCCACACGCAATTCAGTGGTACACAGACACCCCAAGGTCTGCCAGGATCTGGAACGAAAAGTATTAAGTTAATGGTTGAAGTAGCAAGCATATTTTAAGCCGAATAAAATGCTATCTTCCGTTGCGCAGACCTTAACATGGGAAAAAACTTTCATAATAGAAAACCTAGAACCTAAAAAGGTTCTAGAAACTGATCCAACAAGGAAAGATGTCCTCAGAATATTGGCAGGGCTTTACACCTGTGTAAGCTGGGAATAATCAACACCCCAACTATGTAGATAATATGAAGAGAAAGAGGAGTCCTCCAGGACATATAATTGCCCACTGCGATGCTCTAGCGAGGCACAGATTCACCAGATTTGGGAACACAGCTTACGACCCAGCAAGATAAGTAACCTCGATCTCTCGAAAATCCTGACATTCGTACAGGTAATAGGACTGCTAGGAGATCAGTATAAGGGCACAATAGATCAGTATAGGTCGAAGTCATATAAATCAGAAACAAATTTGGATCCGAACGAAGAACATAAAAATGTTTTCTCATTAAGTCTTTTTTCGACATAACTTTTGTATGGCAGCTATGATATAAAATTGTCCGATTTTCATCAAACTTGGAGAAATTGTGTGAAAGCATAGCAGTCTTGTAAATAAATGCATTAAAAACAAAAAATTATTTCTCATTTAAACTAGTTTTCCAACTTATTGTCAACATATTCTTTGACGGGGATTTTAAGCCACGAACACATTGTTTTAAAGCCTCCCACTGGGCTTGTTGCTTGCTGAGTGCTTAAGTTCTAAGCGCTTACGCCTACATTCTTTACTATGATTTGGACGATCTTTCACGAATACTTTATAGTCGTTTTCGCTGAGATGTTGTCGTCCGTGTGTTGAGTCTTCTTTGGGGACCTAAGTTCAAATCCCAGACAAGGTAAAGTAAGAGAAATGTTAATGTTTGAAACCTCATTTGGGACAAGGTTTATATTCATTGTTTTTTACAGGTTTTTAGCAGAACGGTCTTCATCCGTTCCAAAAAAAAAGTCACAGAGTTCAAAATACGTTCTTAAAATAAGCCCACATTCTCGTGGTACAATTAGAACAGATTATTTTCTGGGCGTATTACCTTTAGAACAGATTATTTTCTGGGCGTATTACCTTTTTATTCACTAAATATGTACTTGTGCATATTAAAAAGGTGGTATGCTCACACTTAGGTCGCAGATTTTGGCATTGAACTCCGACAAAAAAGTACTTGTACGCGATGACAGGCTTGACATAGAGGATAAATGGTTCTACTGGAATACCCACAATGAGCTTATGCATAATGGGGAGCCTGCAAAAGAAACTTTAATAGAACTATATGGCCGGCTTCAACACTAAATATGTGGATTTAGCTCGCAGGGCAAGTGGTCAAGCAAAAAACTTAAAACACATCAAATCCAATTACACAGCCCAACAGTGATTTTGGTGCAGGTCTATTTTTAACAGATTATGTTAATATAGACTTCACTGAACAAAACTGTATCATTGGTTTTGTTCAATCAGCTTTTGTTTCCAAGATATCGCGAAAAACCAAAAAGTCGACTTTTTGGCACTCTAGGATTTATGGAGGCCACACTAGGCATAATTATCTGAATTTATGAACTAATTGCGATAAAGTACATATCAATGCAAATTTTAAACATCATAGCCGCTATATTAGTACAGCGGAAAGTGTCTAAATTGGCCTCTAAAGACAGACATTTTTCGATTTATAGCATTTTTAGCATTTTGTATGGCCCGTTAAAGCTAGCGCAGTTATTGAATTAATATTTTCGCCATCTGAGCCTATAGACAAACCTATGATCTAATTTTGTGATTTTTATGGCGATTAAATCAATTTATTTGGCAAAGTTATAGCCTATTAAACACGAAATTACATATTAAAATTTATGGGAGGAAAACTAGATTTGTAACTCAAATTTTTTTTGGAACTGTGAAAAGGCTACTTGTTTCCAATTATAATTTATCATCTACATGTAAACATATAACAACTTATGCCGAACCAAGTAGCCCCTTTACAGTTCCTATACAGATTTAGAGTAACAATCTAGTTTTCCTCCCATAAATTTAAATATGTATTTTCGTCCTAAACACGCCATATCTTTGCCAAATAAACTTATTTAAGTGCCATTAAAATCACAAAATAAGATCATATGTTTGGTTATATGCTTAGATGGCGAAAATATTAATTCAATAACTGCGCTAGCTTTGACGGGCTATAAAAAATGCTAAAAATGCTATAAATCGAAAAATGTCTCTCTTTAAAGGCCAAATTAGACACTTTCCGCTGGTCTTATATGGTCCCTATAATTTTTTTAATTTGCAATGATATGTCCTTTATCGTAAATAGCTCATAAACTCAGAAATTTATGCCTAGTGTGGCCTCCATAAATCCTAGAGTGCCAAAAATTCAAGATTTTCGTTTTTCCGCTATATCTTGGAAACAAGAGCTGATGGAACGAAACCGAAACCAGTTTTGGAATCAGTAAACATAAACTTATCATATTTTTAAATCAACAGGGCTGCACCTCACAAAGATGGTCATTTTTTTGGCCTGTGTTATGGATGGATTATTAGTCCACTACTTTTTTCGCTCTATATCGATGATGTTGCAGAAGTCCTACCAGATGACGATGTTGAACCTTTGTTAACGTTTTTCATCAAAAAAGTTTTCGGACTATATTTATATTGAAACTGGCCTTCCAACTCTGTGTACGTATATGCTACAACTGAATTTCAACTATAAATTCAAGGTCATGAACATGCCGAAAAGAATGCCCAAGCAAATAATGATTAAACTGCTTCTTGAGAAAAGCTCAGAAAAGTCAGTTTTTGATGACTGGACCATAATTTCAAACAACTGCGGTCTTACATATGACTTGGACAATATACTTTATAAAACTTTAGGCTACACAGAAGTGATTTGGATGAAACCTGCAGCCTGTGTAATATGCGCGAGAAGGGAAATTTGGATCATTTTATCGGTACTTGTCCTATATTTAAAGAGGTGCGACATCAGCACTTCCAACGCATCACATCAACCGAGTTCGAAATGCAAAGCATTTTAAATGGAGGAAATTGGTGCACCTAGCATCCTTTTTAGCAGAAGCCACAAAATATCGGAGAGAAATAAACAAAGATTTTTAAGTTTCTAAGTTTTTATTTTATTTTTCTAAAATAGTCTGTTGAGCCGTCCTAATTAACGGAAAATACACTATCTCGTGACAAACGGGGAAGGTGGGTGGAGTAGTCAAATGAAAGGCGACACTTAGATGATTGTTTATATAAAAAAAATACACCTAGAATCAACTGACGGTTTTAAATAAACCATTGTTGTTTAACACTTACCGTTTTTATTATTGTAAGGCCAGCAAAAAACTGTAATAACTCCATTGTCAATATTCTATGTTTACACATAACACAACAACTACTACTACTTCTTAAACCTTATAGCAAATTACTTCCATCAACGCATTTACTTACCTCTTCATCAAGATCGCTGACTAAATTTTTCATTTTGTCATTTATTTCCTCTATAAGTGGATTTGGTAGAGCGCTCTCAGTGTTTTCACTTAAAAACGCAAATAAATTGTCTAAGTCGACACCCTCTATTCCTTGCGAAGTTGATTGTTCTGTTGATTTTAGTCCAACAAAATTTTTCTCTACATAAGGGATGATTGTTGATTTTCCAATATGTTCAGCCATCTTAGTCAGCACCGAAATGTCATTTTGTACTAATCTGAAAAATAGAATTATTAATTAATATAACTACTAGCAAATATCCCGTCGCGCTTCGCTGCGCCTTCAACAGTATAGAACCAATGCACAGCGTAATCCCACCAATTTTCCACCCACATCCGTCCAACATCCCACCCACATACCACCCACTTCCCGCCCACATCCCACCCACTTCCCATCTACATCCCACCCACATCCCTCCAACTTCCCGCCACATTCCACACACTTTACATTCACTTACCACCCACTTCCAAAACAACTTACCACCCACAACCCATTCACTCCCCAACCACTTCCCAGTGGGCATCCCGGCGGTATTTCCAACATCGGAAAATAAAAACAAAAATTAATTCCGATTTTGACTTTACAAACCTCACGGGCGGATTTTCCGATATTGAAAATCACATTAAAATTATTTCGTATTTTGTCCTTACAAACCGAGTTCCAAGCCAATCGGATGTAAAATAGTTGTTTTCATGCAGAATTTTCCGGGAATTTTCCGACCGTTGGGTCAAATTTTCCAACTTCGGAATATCACATTTCAAACTATTTCGTATTTTGTCCTTTCAAACCGAATTTCAAGCCAATCGGATGAAAAATAGTGTTTTGTGTCCTTTCAAACCGAATTTCAAGCCAATCGGCGATAGTTTTTGCATGCAGAATTTTCCGGCCATTTTCCTCGTGGGCGAATTTTCCGACATTGAAAAATCACATTTCAAATTATTTCGTATTTTGTCCTTATAAACCGAGTTTCAAGCCAATCGGATGAAAAATAGTTTTTTCATGCAAAATTTTCCGGGAATTTTCCGACCGTTGGGTCAAATTTTCCAACTTCGGAAAATCACATTTCAATTAATTTCCCTACTTTCCTTTCAAACCGAATTTCAAGCCAATAGGATGAAAAATGTTGTTTTCATCAGAATTTCCGGGAATTTTCCTCGTGGGCGGATTTTCCAAAATCGGGAAAACACATGTCGAATTATTCGCTTACTAAGCTTACAACAAGTTCAGTCAATCGGATGAAAAATAACATTTTCCCATACAAACTTTTCCGACGCTTTTCCGACTTTTCCGGGTGGAATTTTCCAAAACCCCGTCTTAGTACGCACTTTCACCACCAACAGAAACTTCTGTGAAAATTACAGCCCTCTATCTCTTACCGTTTGGGCTGTGCGATGATTGCCAATCAGTGAATCAGTCAGTGAATCAGGACACTCTCTTTTATATATATAGAGACTAGCAGCCGTCACGCTTCGCTGCGCCTTCAACAGTATATAACCAACGCCACCCACTACCACCCACTCAGGCCCACATCCACCCACTTCCGCACTTTCCCGCCCACATCCCACCCACTTCCGCCCATCGCCCTACAGCCCCCCACATTCCCCACTGCCACCAACATACCGCACACTTCCGCCCAAACCACCCATTCCACTTCCCATTTACATCCCACCCACATCCCTCCCACTTACCGCCACATTCCACCCACATCCCATCCACTTCCCATTTCCATCCCACCCACTTCCCATTTCCATCCACCACTTCGCCCACTTCCACCTACATCCCACCCACATCCACCCATCAGCCCATACCACACACTTCCCGCCATTTTCCCGACCACTTCCAGCCCACTTCCCATTAACATCCCACCCACATCCCTCCCACTTCCCGCCACATTTCACCCACTTTACATCCACTTACCACACACTTTCCATCCACTTCCAAAACAACTTTCCACCCACATCCCATTCACTTCCCAGTGAGCATCCCGGTGGTATTTCCAACATCGGAAAATTAAAAACAAAATAAATTCTCATTTTGACCTTACAATCCGAGTTTCAAGCCAATCGTATGAAAAATAATTTTTGCATGCAGAATTTTCCGCCCATTTTCCCCGTGGGCGGCTTTTCCGACATTGAAAAATCACACTTCAAATTATTTCGTATTTTGTCATTACAAACCGAGTTTCAAGCCAATCGGATGAAAAAGAGTTTTTTCTTGCAAAATTTTCCGGGAGTTTTCCGACCGTTGGATCAAATTTTCCAACTTCGGAATATCACATTTCAAACTATTTCGTATTCTGTCCTTTCAAACCGAATTTCAAGCCAATCGGATGAAAAATAGTTTTTTTCATGCAAAATTTTCCGGGAATTTTCCGACCGTTGGGTCAAATTTTCCAACTTCAGAAAATCACATTTCAATATATTTCACCTTCTTTCCTTTCAAACCGAATTTCAAGCCAATCGGATGAAAAATAGTTTTTTGCATGCAGAATTTTCCGACCATTTTTCTCACGGGCGGATTTTCCGACATTAAAAAATCACATTTCAAATTATTTCGTATTCTGTCCTTTCAAACCGAATTTCAAGCCAATCGGATGAAAAATAGTTTTTTTCATGCAAAATTTTCCGGGAATTTTCCGACCGTTGGGTAAAATTTTTCAACTTCAGAAAATCACATTTCAATTTATTTCACCTAACTTCCTTTCAAACCGCGACTCAAGCCAATAGGATGAAAAATAGTTGTTTTCATGCAGAATTTTCCGGGAATTTTCCGACCGTCAGGGCAAATTTTCCGACTTCGGAAAATCACATTTCAATTCATTTCACCTACTTTCCTTTCAAACCAAATTTCAAGCCAATCGGATGAAAAATAGATTTTTGCATGCAGAATTTTCCGACCATTTTCCTCGTGGACGGATTTTCCAAAATCGGGAAAACACGTGTCGAATTATTTCGTGTACTAAGCTTACAAATCAAGTTTCAAGTCAATCGGATGAAAAATGGCATTTTTCCCATACAAACTTTTCCGACTTTTCCGGGTGGAATTTTCCAAAAACCCCGTCTTAGTACGCACTTTCACCACCAACAGAAACTCCTGTGAAAATTACAGCCAGTCAGTCAGTCAGTCAGTCAGTCAGTCAGTCAGGACACTTTCTTTTATATATAGAGAGATTGTGGCCGGGTGTGGCGCAGAGGCTGGTACGTCTGCCTGCTGAGCGGTGTATCTGCCTGCTGAGCGGGAGGCGGGGGACGATCGAATAAAAAATTGTTTTCTTTTCTTAGAAAATAGCTTTTACACATCCGCTCACCATCAACAGGAATTAAGTTAATATCTTTATAAGTAGGGTTTTAAAGGCGAGAAAAACGCATATTTTTATGAATTTTTTGCGGCGACATCAATAATATAATTTTATCAAACTTTATTACATATTATTGTACAACTTTTGAAGTATGTCAGAAAAAATTTTCAAATAAAAAAATTGATAAATAAGCCGGTGATGTACACGAATTTTTAAAAAGACGTTTTCGGTAAAATCGATTTAAAGTTTTTCATGCGGTAGCAATCAGGCAGCACGGCAGGTCGTTTGAAACGCTGTAACTCCGTTAGTTTTACTCGGATTAACTTCTAATTTGCACACAATATTCTCGACATATTGTTCATTCAGAAAAAAAATAAAAAAAAAATGAAAAAAACAAGTTTAAAACCCTTAAGAGTACTGTATACCCTCAGGTGTCATTTTTAAAGGTGTACAAAAAATTAAATTACTCGAAAACTATAATTTATATTAACAAGCGGCTTTTTTCATTCGATATGTAATCGGTTAAATTAAATTTAGTAATTTTTGTTGTTGTTGTTGTACCTGCGGTTGTTGTATTCCTGTTCAAAGTCAACCAAAAATTTAAAACATAGGCCCATGGATACGGATGATCTGAATTTAAAACTGAAGACAGGGTTTTGTTAAGAATTGAACACCAGAATGGTGGGTATTAGGAGCAATTTAAAAAAAAAAGAATTTGAAAATCGGTCAACAGGTACTCTTTAAATCTTTGCAACCATTTTGGAAAAAGTGATTCCGAGATAATCACATTTAAAGTTTCGACATCTGTTTTCGATGAAATACAAATTATTTTTAATAAATGTAAAAATTGATTTTGGTTTATTTAGGTGTTAGCTTTCACCGAAAAAAAATATCAAAATCCGTTAAGCGGTTCTCCAGAAATTCGGTCAAGACATGGTAAAAAATAAAATCTCCAAAAATTTCCAAGTACAATTTTTTTTTTTCCAAAATATCGAACATTTTATAAACATATTTAAAGATTTTGACAAAAAAAAAAAAAAAAAGAGAATTTCTAAAAATACGAGGGTCGATAAAAACCATTTTTTTATAAAAGGGTCGGAAAAATAATTGTTTTTGTTTATTTCTGTAAAACTGAGTTTCGGATCTGATTAAAAGTTTTGCAGGATGTTTATAAGATCCTAATAGAACGTTTAAGCAAATAAAAAAAATTAAAAAAAAAAATTTCTGAAGGTATACAGTACAGGAGTACAGGAGACGAATCTTAAATACAGAGGCTTGAGATCAACGTTTTGATTCTTTGCCTTTTCCCCGCCAACTACCCGCGACAAAAGACGCAAAAGGAAATTGAAAGGCACTTGTGCTTACGTTGTCCAATAATATCTATTTTGTTGATTTAAAACAGATTAAATTTTATTTAATTAAATGACAACTTATAGAAATACAAAAAATGCACTGGCAAATTACCAACAACACGAACGAACTTACTACTCAAATGAAACAGCAACAATAAGATCGCCCGCAGCTTTTCTAACTTTGCAGTAGTCTCTCCCGAGCAAGTAATGCAAACGAATGCTCTCTTTTTTCCGCTCCGACATGGAATGACCAAAACCATTTCCCTCTGCCCACTATGAGTACTGTAACGAATACTACAACTCAATCACCTAAAAAATGCACAACAACAACAATTATGCAAAAAAAATCGATCACCACCAATCATCATCTAATAATGTCAAAGCAGCACGCAATCCTACTACCCCAAGCACACACAACTCCAACCGCCCGCTAATATGTGCAGGCTGGCATCGATCGGACTGACCAAATAAACAAACGAAAACTAAGCCCACAAAACAAAAAAAACTGCAATACTCCAAAATTGAACAAAACAGCCGATTTACCTGTGGGCAAAGATCTCACTGGAAACAGGTTCCAATTTCTTGGAAAACAGCATGATGCTGAGTGCGATGAAGAGGCTCCAAATGCCGCAAAAACTAAGGCCTCCACCAATATACTTATGAGACAACAACTGCTTACCAATACAATCTGCTTATGAGACAATAAAGCTTACCGCACACAAAAACAACTTTTATGTGGCATTAGTCAGCAAAGGCAACAAACGCGAAACGAAGCACCAAGCTATTACATTGCAAACTACAGAGGTTGCCTAGCCTACAAATATCTGAAGAGCAGGACTAATAAGCGCATAGAATTTAGCGCGTTCCAATGGAAACCTTAATTAACTCGACTCCTGAAGTTTACTTTACCAAAGCTGCCAGATCGTCATTTGACCCAACGAGTACTACCCAAGTCGTTTCTTTTGAAAGTGCAGTGAAACTACGAATGGATAGTCCCACAGTCACA